>OX438781.1:1396728-1996728 GCA_949316455.1 Acleris holmiana
ATTGCGCCGTGACTTCACCGAATGGCCGCAACGGAAGACCAGCGCCGGCTCTGCCAGCATCACGCTGAGTTGCGACCATTTCGTGACAAGTTATAATTTTGTGTTTTAATTGTTTTGTATAATTAATGTGTACACGTCACGAATAAATAATTTCTTTTCTTTTCTTTTCTATAGTGAGGAAAACATTGTATGAAACCACGTGTGTACCTACGAGACATTATTATGCAGTGGGGCTAGCATAAGTGTCCGCGACTTGACTTGTCGCGCGAGACGGCGTCACCCGTCGCGTCCTGTTTAGTACAGTGTGAGCAAGACGGGAGGTGCTGTCACGCGTCGCGTCGCTAGTCGCGGACACTTGTGCAGTGTGCTAGTAGAGCAGGTGGTATGTTGTTTTAGGTTACATTTCTATTTAATGCTTTTCTCTTTTCAGATTATTTAACAATGCCATACAAAATTGTAAAGACGTTTGAAAAGGGGCACTCAAAACTATCAGCAGTACCAGGTAATTGGGAAAAAGATGGCGTCCTTCACTGGCCCAAATATAACGAAAACAAATTAAGAAGAGTTGAAAATTCTTACCCTGAAAATAGCTGGCGAAAAATGAATTGCAAAGTGAAGAGATCTAATTTGAATACTTTTTTTGAAGCGGAACAGGAAATAGACAAAATGTGTAATAAGTCTGAAACTGAAACAGATACTGAGCAATATTACGTGACAAACCAAAAAGAAATTATGTTTAATCAACTTGTTCAAGACTGTATTATGGTAAGTAAACTTTCAGAGATATACAGACATTTGACTAATAAAAAAAAATATCTCAAGAGACCCTGTGTATCTTTATGTACGTGTTTGTGTGCGTTCGTGGCATACCCGACACAGTGGGGATATATGAGTGTGTGCAGTACGTAGATACCTACCTATTAAAACCACATCATCGACCTTCATTCGGTGCGTTGTTTACAGGCCCTGTTTCTTGAACCGTCCGTATTGCATAGACACTTTTCTCGGAAACTATAAAAACTATACTCATGCATCTTCTGCCATAGCCATAGCCAATCACTGCCGTACATTAGTTTTGGCACAAACACCTCTATGTTACTATACTACGTAAAATTTTCACAACCAAGTGATTGCTTTCTATTGCTATTTTTTAACTCATTGGTTTGTATTTTCTCGCAGGATGAAAACATTTCGTCAGGAGCACTTAATAATACAGTCGGACCAGTTGAAATGAACGAAAATGGTGTATTGTGTCAACCTTCGCAAGCAAGAAATTCAGAAAATTTACTGATGGCCGTTCAATCTCCAGCCATCAATAAAGATTCTATCGTTCTACAAAATGTGACTCAACCTGTTGAAGCTACAGAACACACACTATTATTCATTCAACCTTCAGCAACTAGTACTGATTCCAACGCTCAACAAAATGTAACTGCTGAAATACAAATTGATAACGCAGCCACCTTAAATGTAATGGTTTTGGCAAAATTAGAAACTTTGCAAGAAAATTACCAAACTCTTAACGAAAAAATCACTGAAAGTATCAAAGCACAACAAGAGGAAAGGAAAATTATTCATGAAAACGTACAGTCTATGTTGCTCGGCTTATCCAATATTAGTGTTCAGTTTGAATATGTAATGAATCAGTTCAGTCGTGTGGAAAATCATAAACAAAATGAAAAAATACAAACTATTACAAGTGAAGAGGATCTAAACAATTTTGAAAAAGTTTTAGAAAATCAAGAGAAAGAAGAAGAATGGAAAAATAAATTTTCAATTATTTGTGGGAAAGGAAAAGGTCGAGGGGTAAATAACGCTTATGCATTGGTCGATTCAATGTTTAGCAGAAGCTTTTTACTCCAGTGTAGCTGGGCTGGAGGATCTCGAACTTCTGATCAAAAGATTTGCTTTAAAAGCCACACTAAAATCATAAATTTCTTTTTTAATATTATTCGTGAGTCAGATAGTTCATTTTCCTTAGTAGACTGCCACAAATTCTTCAAAAATATCCTGAAAAACTCACGTCAGCGCAACGAAAGCAAACAAGAACGGACATCTAGAACCAAAAATCGACCAAAAATAAAAGCAAACCGTAAGAACTTGTGTAACAAAACACAGCCATCTTTACCCATCGCCGGAACTTCTGCACCAGAAAACAGCTCAGGCGTGTCATTGCCAGCTGTTGGGAAGTCTGGCTCTGGTTCCGAAAACCGCTCAGAGGTAGTTTTGGAAAACTCTGGTCCAGACAATTATGATAATGACCCGATGTCATCTGCATCCGTTGCAGGAATACTCACCAAGCCACTTGAAACACCTGTTTAAAGATCCTTTTTTTATCTCCTTATTATTTTGATATGTTTTATAAGTACTAAAATTTTCTAATCTACGTGACTTTTTAATATGTCACAAAGTGAAAAAATTTATTTGCCAATTATTGTTGATTTGATTGTTGATTGATGTTTTATACTTTTTACTTTTTAGTAAGACTATTGCCATTATTAGCTAGTCTTTAATAATACCTAAAACTAAGATAGTTGTTAGTCTGTTATACTTACAGACATTTTTTTTTAATTTTATTTTGTTTTTTATACATCGATGGTTGCGGGGAATAAAGTCAAAATCGCAAAATAGGTACTGATAACTTTATTCCCTGCAACTGCAACCATCGATTAAATGTACGAAAAGTGATTGTTATTGTAATACTCGTCGTAATCGTAACTGTAACTTTATGACTGATTAATGATTAGGTCTCTACTTTTTAGAAGTAAGAAGGCTAGTGTTTAGCTTGCAAAGTTACCAGTTTTACTTAAATAGACTGATCTTTGTGCTGTTTTCTTAAATACTAAATTGTGTTCAAAACACATCAGAACAGGGTACTTTTAAACACTGAATTAACCAAAACTATAGAAAAACGGCTACACTCACGTCGTAGAGTCGGATCGGTTCGGCATGTTTCGAGTGCAGGAGTCGAGTGCGTCCTCGCCGGCAGTGCCAGGCGAGCTGCCGCCGCCGCGGACGAACTCGATCCCTGATGATGGCCTCATGTCGGACCAATCCGACTCTACGACGTGAGTGCAGCCGTTTTTCTATAGTTTTAGTTTACAATGACTCACGAGAGTTTTATTATATTAACTGAATTAACCATCTATTGAAGATGGTCGATCATGTTCCTATTAGTAATAAGTAAAACTATATTCTAATAACATATGTAAGGACATTTAAAGACTGTTTTTATAAAAATAATATATTATTGTCAAACTAGCTGTTTCTCGCGATCTTGTTTGCTTTATATTTTTTTATTATTAACATTTTGTTAGAAAGACTGGTGATTGAAATTCTGTCTAAAGTAGGAACGAGCTCCATACAAAACGTTTTTGCATAACTGTAGGCTACTGGAGCAATTTTTTGGGTTTTTATTACTGAATTCAACATTAATTATTCGCTTTACTTGCGGCATTTCATATATGTATACAGGCTGTGCAAAAATGTTTTGTTTAGAGGTCGTTCCACCTACTTACTGAAAGGCTTAAAAATCGAGTTTACTTTGATAGCAAGATATAGCTCCCAAATGAAGCATCATCCACAGCGATTTCTATTGTGAATTCACCAACTGTTTTGAAGTCAGTAGAGTATTGAAGTAAGTTCTCCAACCAACAAATATAAAATTAGCTTTCATTTGGATAATGCCTGACTTGAGAGCCACTCTTCCTCGTTTTTTAATTTTAAAATACGGCTACATGATAGCCTATTAAAAAAATGTGACTTAAATAAAAATTGATGATTGATGATTGAACGTGATTTTATTTTACAATGTATAGATCAATGGTGTAAAATACAATACTGAATTATATTCTACACTTAATAATTTACATTTAATGTCAGCGCTAGAAAAGTCATACATATTTTTTGATTTACTAGACATGTAATCTTCACATTTATAAATATTAAGTAAAGAAGACTTTAAGGGGTATTCAAAGGCGTGCACTATATTATGCATGATGTATCCTTCTAGCCGTATGTCTTCAGTTTCATTAATGTGTATTGCTTTTATTTCTATAACTTGATCCTCCCTTGTTAAAAACCATTTATCGTATTTTTGGGTGGATAAAATAAAAAATTCAAAATGCAATACCAATATAGATCCATTTCTGCTATTGCACTGTTTTGCAAACGGATATTTCATTTTATTTTTACTGTAAGTCTCAATCTCGACTTCACTTCTTTCGTGTAACCTTCGAGCTACTTGTACTAGAGGCTTATTTCCGTGTCTCAACATATGTTTGATGATTTGAAGTTTATTCTCAAAAGGGTAAGCATTAAAACTTTGTAAAGTGCCAAATATTCGGACCTCATCAACGAGATGTGATAAATTGTGCACATTACTTGTAATATAATCCTTTCCATAATATTTTGCATATTTTTCTATGAATGAATCTAACAACGCCTGCGCTAGACGTAAAAACTTAAAATAGTTTTCGTTAGAACAAATTGTGATGGCACAGAATAAACAAAGGAAGTGTTTGTATGCGTCAGGATCTAAAACATGCTTCAGTATTACCCAACTCAGGTATAATAAAAAAGTGCGGTATTCAGAAGCTTTCCAATGTGATAGGACATCAACAGTCCGAACAGATCTGTGTATTTCTTTGGGTAACTTAATAGTTTTTAAAAACGCGTTCACTTTTTCAATATCACCATTACACCACTTAGTACGTTTGTTAATAAAATTTCCATTTCGCCACCCCATTAATAAACGTTTCATAACTCCGAGATCTATAAGATGCAGTGAATCACCAACCGGAAAATTTTTGATCATATCAATTTTCAATTCAAGTAGAGGTGAATCAACTTTATGATGCAGTCCATATTTTTTATTGCGAAAGTCATCATCGTTTCTTAAAGGACAATCTGTTTTCGGGAATATTACTGTATGTGACAAATGTGAATAATCACCAACCACAGTGCATTTTAAACATCCGTGCTTGCTGTTGAAATTACAAACTCCTGCAAAAAAAAAGAAAAGTATAACTATGAATGTCATCCACTTATAAAATAGTAAGTATAATGTATTATTGTTTATACTTCAGCTTAGCTGGTGCCCAAGACTTTGTTCGCGTTTAAACGTAAATTTTCTGGACTATACCTCTTAACTGACTTCACAAATAGGAGGAGGTTCTCAATTAAAGTGTATGAAATACTATAGTAAATATGTTACTATAGTTTTTTTAACTATCCCACCGGAAACATTTTCATTTTCCGTAATTAAAAGTATTCTTAATGTTGATTAGGGATGTAAGCTACCACCATGCAAAATTTCATTCAAATCGGTCCAGTAGTTTCGGAGATTAGCCCGTACAAACAGACAGACAAAAATAAGAAATCTGGATATGTTCTATTGCACTTCTAACATCCTCCTGACTCGGTTTTTTGCGTTTTTTTTAATGTACAGACGTACATTCGACCTAGCTACAGTTTTATTATAATATGTAAGTATAGATATATATGAAATCACCTTTTATAAAAGCCCTCGCGGGTGAATCGCATATAAATGCTCTTATACCAACTTCAATCGTCACCTGCTCTCCAGTTAAAGTGGTAATTATGAAACCATTCTCAATTTGCTTCATTTCATCGACAAAAGGTTTTAAATATAAGTTTAAGTCGGCAGGTTTTGATTTCCCTTCATATATTCCCACCACGATAGGTGATATATTTTTAATTTCAGTAATGTTGCACAGTATTGGCCAAAGTTGATGATTCGAGCTTTTATGTATCGGTAGGCCATCGATATTGAAATTCAAGGTTATTTTCTTGGGCACTTCATAGTTTTGTAAGGTTTTTTGTAATTGTGCAACTAATCCATTATGCCAATAATGTCCAGTACCAATTTCAGTAATGCATATTTCTATTTTATTTGTATTGAGCAATGTACGCGCATCCAATGGCATTTGGTTTGGTATTACATGATGTAACATTTTTAATAAATCACTTAAAGCGATATGGGAAATGTTGAATTTCACTGCCCATTCTCTAAAGGTCACTACGGATATCAATATTCTCTCTATATATAAACTCTTTATTTAAACATACGTCTATATCGCTATCACTATCACTACAATTATATTCTTCCTCACTGGATTCCTTGTCATTTTCATTTTCTGTGAAATAATATTCTACGGAACCACAGGCTGATTCGTTGGTATCGGCTTGGTCATTTTGTAGTACCATAGGCACTGAGATCATAGGAGTACAAGTGGTGGGTGTAGTGCTCACAACCATGTTTTCACCTTTCACCTTTCACACCTTTTTCACTTTTCTTCTGTAACTACCGCTCCTTTTCAATTTCTTCCAGTCTTTTGAATCCATTTTGAAATGTAAATTCCGCTGCGTAATAAATTCACACAATCTGCTGTTTTTCTCAAAATGGCAAATCTAGTCATATAAAACATTGTAATATAACCGAATAGAGAATAATATCTTTATAATCTCTGTATAAGGGAATATGGATTGCTTTCATCCTTGTAAAGATCATATAAAATGTTAGAATTTGTTTGTTGGATAGACGTCGTATCAAATGCTTCTATAAGTTTAAAAGCTCAATAGTTACCTTATGCATTACTTTTATAAGAATCATTGGCCATATTAAAAGCCTTTATATAACTTCGAGTTTTATACGGCTAAAAAGCAATGTAACTAGCCTCTATAAGAAGAACAGATTTCGAACCCTTATTGTACCCTTATAAGTTGGCTATATTAACGTTTACCCAGCAAAATTATAAGAATATAGGTAATATTAGCCAAATCTTCTTATAATGTGCCATTATAAGGAACATTGACATAATGAATGCTCTTTTATAACAAGTATAAGAATTTAGACCTTATAGACTTAATTTTATAAGGTTAGTTTGTTTGTTGGGCACACCACTGGTTCAACGCCAACGGTTCAGCTTTGCGGGTGGTAGGACCTTGTGCATGGTCCGTCCGGATCGCTACCACCATCTTATCCATTAACGTACTTCCAAACAGCAGTGTACGCATTTTTGTTTCGGTTTGGCGATAAGACAGCCGGTGCAATAACTAGCAGAGAGGCATTCCATTTAATTCCTCATCTGCAGTCTTGTGAATGCGAATGTCTATGGGTCAGTTTCCACTTACCATCGGGTGCGTATGTGCTCGTTTGCCTTCTCAATGCCTTAAAAAACGACGGATATTTCCAGCGCAAAATAAACCTAAGTACCTATGAGGCTAGGTTGACGTTAGCTTTGGATTTAAGCTTTCATTGTCGTGTGTGTGACGTCTTTTGTATTTGACATGTGGATAAGGTTGAGGGTAGGTATGACGACGAGCGAAGCGTAGAACTGCGACCACCCACGCCCGAGCTGATCAAGCAAAGAGCATGCCGAAGCCGGCGAGTGCCAGGACCAAGTAACTGGGATTCCGAGACATTTTTGCTATCAACGGACAAACAGGCAGACGGCCCACCTGATGTGGGAAGTGGTCACCGCTGCCTATAGAAATTTGCATTCTACCATCGCACTTCTCGTCATCGGTAGGATGTTCATTTGCTTGAGCCAATGCGCCGACGCGCCGATTCTCTAGAACGTTTCTCGTGCGTACAAGAATTTGGAATTTACTTCCTGCTGAGATTTTCCCAGTGCGCTACAATGTTACGCTTTAAAAAAATGTGTCATTTAATTTCTTCGAGACCGGCATTCGGTCATTGCCCGTGGTCCACCTAAATAGTTCACCTGGACATTTTAGCACCCCGTAACCGAGTCGACGGGTCTTATTTCTGAGGTATTTTGGCCCTTCGGGCCCCCTGAAGAACTAACATAACCTAAACCTACCTATAGGTTTTAACCAGTTTAGTCTCCGCAATTCAGAGGTGAACTAACTAGGTGGACCACGGGCAATGACCTTGCCGGTCGTACCAACCTAGATGGTTATATCCACGTTATTTACATATTGGGAATTTGTTTACAGAGCAACTTTTTGCATATATTTAATCAGATTTGAAAGTTAAACTAATGTTCTACGGTTAAAATTGTAAATAAACCTATATTTCTGCCTGTAAAAGGGTTAATATAGATAAGTACGTAAAATCAAATAAAACATATTGTCAGTTACGTAAAGTATTTTATTCATTAACATTTTAAAGTATACATCTTCGTACACACAGCAATCGCACAAGTGCATCAAATATATAGGTTCATGTCAATTTTCATACGTAGCACAAATATATATCTTGAATGATAAGCAACCTAAACGTCAAAAGCTTGGAAAAATACTGGTTTACACTATATCTTGTTGTCAGTCAATTAAAATTGTCTTTCTTCTCATCTACACAATTTTCTAACACAGACCCTAATCCAGACCTGGGACAGGAGTAAGTTATATTAAAGACAAAATTAAAGCGAGATGGCACGTCAAATGAGGCAATGAGAGCTACAGTGCACTTAACCTTAGTAAATATGATTACGATATTGTAGCAAGATAGACTAATGGGTAGCTTTCAAAATAATTGTACCTAGCTAAATACTAAAATTAAGAAACGGTCACTTTTACACGTGAGTAACGAAAATTAGTCATACATTTGGTTAATATTCGTGACTCACTGTATAAGCTACCGTTTCATAAGTTTAGTCCTTAACCTATTCAACGCCACTAACGGATATTTTCCGTCAAGGTTGACAGTGCAAAATAGACCTGAGTATATATGAGGAAAAGTTGACATTCGCTCTGGTTTTGTATTTGACATAGCGTTGAAAAGGTTGATGAGGTAGAATTCTTTTGAAACTACCCTAATACAATGTGGAGGCTCAGGTCTTGTCACAGCTGCCGCATCAAACAAAGCTCGCAAATTGTTAAAACGAATTCAAGGCACTAGGTAAAAACCAAAAAAAAAGGTTATATTAATTAAAGTCGTTGATGAGACTTGCTTATCGCGAATAGCTCAGTGCTGAAATATCAGATTTTCTAAATAACACACTCCTCTCTTTACTAGATTCCCAAAACACCAGTTACAAAATATTAGGTAAGAATGATCAACAACACTTTAATTTAAATGTTATGTGGTATTCCAGTATATTGACTTATATTCTGCATACATACATACATACATAACATCACGCCTTAATTCCCAGAGTGGGGTAGGTAGAGCTACAGAAATACCAACAACTCTAAAGAGACTTGTTGATAATTCTGTAACCACATTTTGCACAATTAGACAAAGAAGTTTACTAGTGTATTAGTGACAGGTTGCAATCCCATCGCCTAACAGTACTACAAGCCCTTATTCCCTTAGTAGATAATCTGGAATTTCCGCAGTGAGCGTCGCGCATATATCTACTTGGAAATCAACCGATAGAGTCAAGCATCATTGAACCTTACAATCAACAAGTTACATTTCAAGCTTGATATACTATTAGTTAAACAACCTGCAAAGCTATAGAATTTACAAAATATTTTAGCCTCGTATTCATTTTAATTTGTTTAAAACAGAAAATGGCATTTTAGTGCAAAGGTAATTTTAACTTTATTTCCTTAAAATATCCGTTTTTGTATGGTGAGCCCTGAAATAAACTGGAAGGATGATTTATAAATCAGTAAACTGTCTTACTATACAGTTCAAGGCCAATAATCACATTGGACATGATTTAATATTGTAGCAATTTTATTTAACGTTTGTTGAACGATACAAAATTTAAACATTTAATAACTACATTTTTACATAATTCTAAATAATACGAACAAATGCCACACGTGATTTAACTAAGAAAGTGTTCAACTTAATGGTAAAAATATATTATTGTGAATATTGTAGGATTTCACTTCATACGTTCGTATATTTCGTTGCCATCCCTTTATATCGCTGTGAAAGTATTTAACTGAAATTTTCACACAACATAAAACAGTCGCTTCCCGCCGTCTGTCCCTCTGTATGTACATTCAGATCTTTCAAACTACTCAACGGATTTTAATGTAGTTTTCATAGATAGATTAGTGATTAAAGAGAAAGGTATTACTGTATAATAAATTAAAGTTTATGTCCGTACATAAACTTTAATTTATTATGGAAACGCATAAACCGAAGCGAAGCGAGGGCGGGTCGCTAGTATAAGATAGTTCTTTCCTCTAAGGAAGAGATAGAAACAAGTACTTTAACCTTGTTTTCACAAGAGCCGCCACAAACGTGTACAAGTATTATAAGTGAACGACAGTGTATGTGGGTTAAGTACAATGCAGACATTTAAAAAAAAACTGTTTTAAAGTAGAAATCTTAATTCGAGACACTTATTTTACAGATAGTGTTGCCAGATTTTAATGAAATTTAATAATAATGTGGAAATGTCGATGTTTAAATATGGAGACTAATCTATACAGGGTGTTTTTTTGGTCAGCAACTTCCACAATAGGGGTTACTATATTCGTTCCTAAACACAAAAAAAAAAAATTTTTTTCGTCAAAAGTCGAAAGAATGTCCTCGCTATTTTTTAAATCATGGTCTCTCGTTTCTGTAGCTACGAAGGGGGTAGGCCGCTAATCGTTACGATGTTATTGTTTGATACTACCCTCACATAATGCGCAAGCGACGTCAGTTCCGTGTTTGTTTCGAAGGGAGTGCTTGTTAAGTGTTACATTTAATTTTAATTGAAAAAAAAATATGGCTCGGCGAGAAAATTTACTTCTGGACAATCGTGAAATGTTTGATGTTGTGAACATTTACTTTGTGAGGGGTCAATACATGGCTGACACCGTTAGGATTTAGACTGAACGATTTCCTAATCAGCAGGCCATTACGCGCTACACTGTAAGGTCTATCGTTAGCAACCTTTACGAGTGGGGTACTTTTGAAACGCCACGCCATGCTCAAGGAAGGGGCCAAAGTGGGCTTGCAGTGGATGTTAAGCAGGCTATTCTCGGTTTGTATTCTTTGACGGTCCTAAGCCCGTTACAAGTATGAAGGGAAAGATGAATCATAACATTATGCACGGTGATTACGTCATTAGTCTCGGTAAACACGGCGCATGGTAACCACAATTAAGTAAAATAATGGGAAAAATTTAAAATGCTATTTCTCTGACCTCCTTAGGTATTTTAATTTTTTAATAACATATTCGGATCCAGCATTAATTGTACTATTTCTCCTGTTTTGGAAGTTGACGACCAAAAAAACACCCTGTATAATCGTCCGACAGGTCATAGTTGGCTCGCCTGGCAAATAATTACCTCTTAATGGTACGCAAATAACCATTACGAATCTACCTTAATGATTTTTTATATGTTCATTGCACAAATAATACATTAGTACACAAAAGGTGAACTTAATGCCGTAAGGCATTCTCTACTAGTTACATGCCGCATGATTTATTTACTATAATAATATTATGGAGCAAGGATCCATCATTTATAAATAAGTGAAAACTTTGTACAATATCGATATGAACATCACTAAACCCTTACCGTGGCGACATTTGTGCATTTGAGTTGTCAAAACCGGTCTCTTGAATTAGTTTCTACTTTAGGTTGCCTGATGTGTCAAAAATGGCCGTTTACCAACCATATCTGTACAAGGTCTTTTCTTAAAATATACCTGTCGTAAGTACAACCCCACGACCATCAATTTTATTCCCGTTTTTTTTTATATTGTATTTTAGCGACGTATGAGTTTAGTGTGTTGTAGTGACGTTATTCTAAAATAATTATTTTCATTTGTTGTTCAGTCGCCTGGGTGAACTACTTCAAGTAAAGAAGCCTTTGTTTTAAAATAAAGATCTAAAAAATCATACAGAGTCGTTACTTATCCTAATTTGTTTGGACTTGAAATTAAGACAAGCAAACAAGAATTTACACTTATTCCATGAGAAGTTGTAGCTGAAATAATGACTTGAACATTTGAAAGGGATAACAATGAAATAAAATAATTATTTAACTCGCGAACAGAAGAGGTTCCTTACATAGATTATAAGCTAAGCGCACACTAATGTCCTTACAAAAGTATATATTTAGAAACGTTAATTTCCATAAGTATGCCTAGTAAATCAATAATAATTAATAATTCAAAGTATAACATACTAAACCTTTCCTTTGTCGGTTTTCTTCCAATATAGTTGTGTACTTTATCACACAGATTAACTTTTAATTACTAATCTATCTAAGTCTAGCTTATAATTGTGGCATAAAACCAATATTAAACAAAAAACTTACGCAAGATGATACAACAACATAGCTTTTGCCATGTTTTCAAATGATAAAACAATATAGCTTTTGACATGTTTTCAAATGATAAAACAATATAGGTTTTGACATGTTTTCAAATGATAAAACAATATAGCTTTTGACATGTTTTCAAATAATAAAACAATATAGCTTTTGACATGTTTTCAAATGATAAAACAATATAGCTTTTGACATGTTTTCAACTTGTTTTTAACTCGGCAGCCATTACTGTCGAGTAAATAGGAGCTAACGTAACTTTACCAATACAACAATACGTCAAAAGTTTTACCGTTTAGAATCTCAGCCTTGATTAGTAGTGGAAATACGGCATTTGCATTGGTTCGGAATGTAAGGACTTAAACCTGTACCTGCCTCTATTTAATTTGCCTAATAAAATGTCAGTTGGCTGATAACAAATGCAATGCCACTGCTAATGCTGTGTTTTGCAAAAAAGAGCCTATTTTTTTAATATCATACTTCAACAGTTATCCAACGTTAGCTTTAGCAAGTATACTGTTAAAAAGGCTGCCACGCATGCCACGAGGGTTGGAACTGTATTTAATACTGACTAAATATATCGCAATTTATTGTTCAGACCTTCTTTTATTTAATGTATCTCGGCAAGCTTCGTTTTTCTATGAAACACTAGTGACAAATGTACTGTCAGATGCGAGTGCGACTGAGACAGCGACAGCTAGCCGAAACACGTTAAGAAAATAGAGGTACTGTAGAGTGGTACCACAAATATAAGTTACAACGATGTACCTGCGCAGAAAGCATTTTTTTAGAAGGCGCGAAAACGTATTGGCCAATTATAAGGCAGTACGTTTGCGCGGGCAAAACTTCGACGGCTTTTGGTCAAATATTCGGCAGCCATTGCAGCGACGCCGTCGACCGCCATTTTATTTAGCGTCGCGTCAGTTGTCATTCGTACACAAGCTGACACGCACGAGCGCTAAGCGCTAATCACTAATCGCTAATCGCCATGAGCGAGAAAGCACGAGTTTAGCTGTCATTTTTATTCTACCTTACGTGTAACACGACAAGGTTTGTATCGAATTGATTTTTACGTTCGTTTATCTTCGGCATTAGAGAGCACCTTTCTGCGTGGACGAAGATTGCCGGCGTAACTTATATTTGTGGTCTTACTGTACCTGAAAAATTTAGCGGAAAAATCAAAACACTTTTTGATGCCTTATCACATGAATCATAGTCATTCTTGACACCGCTCGCTCTAACATAAAAATGTTAACGTCAATGAAGTGTCGAAAATGTCAGTTAAAATATCCCTAGCAGAACGGCTCGTAGTTGTCGTATTTAATATTGTTTCTACACCACTGTACCTTCAGCAGTCCACATATTGTCTAATTTCTCTCGACCAGCGGTTTCTTGTGCGAGGTGGGCGCGGGCAGGCGCGACGTCTTCTTGTGGGAGACGGTACGGTACTGCGGGTTTTCTTTACCGGGAGGCTGCTGAGAAATGAAAAAATATAACACTTCCATCACTCTAAATAGGCAAGCATTTGCGTTAGCCGTTGATTTTCCGTGAATAAATAAATAACATACATACATACATACATAAAGTCACGCCTTTATTCCCAGAGTGGGGTAGGCAGAGCTACAGAAATACCAACAACTCTAAAAAACTTGTTGTTAATTCTGTAACCACATTTTGCACAATCAGGCTAAGATGTTTACCAGTGTATTAGTGACAGGTTGCAAGCCCATCGCCTAACAGTACTACAAGCCCTTCTCCTCTTACGACATCCACGGGAAGACATGGAGTGGCACTATTCTAACCCGGCAACCACACGGAAAACACTAAGATTTTTGTCCGTGGGACTTTGTATCTAGCAGCAAGGAAATAAAGGTCAAAAAAGTTTGCTCTATAATGCCAATTTCAATTTTTAAACAAAGAAAAGTGGACTTTATTCATATAGTACATAAACATACATAAATCACGCCTGTTTCCCAGAGGGGTAGGCAGAGACTACTTCTTTCCACCTGCTACGATCCTGACAAAGCTCTTTCGCTTCTTCCACATTCATACATCCGAGTCATGCATGCACATCGGTTTCGGGTACTTAAGATTCGGCCCTTTTCCAGTATTTCCCCGATTTGATTAAAAAAAGTACGCCTAGGGCGCCCCCTTCCGACCCTTCCACTCACTTTAGCACTGTGTATTTCTTTCGTGAATCTTTTTTCATCCATCCTTTCCAAATGACCGAACCATCGAAGCATGCCCTTTTGAATTTTAGTCACTACATCTTCTTTCAGACAACACTTCTCTCTGATGTTTTCAGTCCTTACTCTATCACACAGTTTCACACTACACATACTACATATTCATATTCATATAGTAATGTAGTTTAAAATAAATTGCTTTGATAATGTACATCCTAATGCACACCAAGCCTTACGAGGATAAAACAAAGTACAAGTATAGTTTAGGTACTGAACTAAAACTATAACAAACCAAAGCGCGTGGGTCTGTTCATAACCAATCAAAACTGTTGTCGCTTTGGCTTGTCAGTCGTCAGTTTCTTTTGGTTGATGAACCATAGGTACCTGATGATTTTGTTTACATTTAGTTAGTCTCGCTGTTTTAAGATTTGGCAGCTGGGACGTTATCAAAAAAATGTACATAGTTACGAGCTTTAATTAAAACAAAACTTAATTGATTCTTTTGTGTAACGAAAATTACCCATATACTTTGTAGGATTAACTTTGTCTGTCTTATTACTACGCTTTCACAGAAATACCACTAAACAGATTTAAATGAAGTTTGGGTCCTGGAGAAGGGCATACGGTACTATTTATCCCGAAAAATTAGACGGTCCTGTGGGAATAGCGATTAACGACTTCTACGCGGACGGAGCCACAGGAAACAACTAGTATATATGTATATGTATATATTTAATAAGTATGTCAGTTACCTTTCTATAGAACAGGTCGGACTCTGAAGTGGACTTGCAGATGGCGTTGGCCCTGACCTCGCTGGGCGGGGAGGGCGTCGTGAACGCGAGCGCCGAGTCCTCCGACGTCGAGGATTCGCAGTCCGACGGCGCGCGAGTCTCAGGATCTGACTCGATCACGCAAATCTTGGGACCAGAAATCAATTTTAGGCTAAGTTCTAAGCCGGGTCCATTGTTGCAAACGGCAGTAGGCGAGATAAATTTCATTTTTTAGCAACTAGAAGGCACACGAGCGGTAAGGCCACCTGTTGTTAAGTGAAATCTGAGACCCGTAGGCTGCCTACGAAGCTAGCGGTTATGGGTTACCTACTTATTGAAAATTAATAACAAATAAATTAACATTGTATTCAACCTTTAACCTACTTTATGGGACTTAGTATTAGTGGTAAAACTTACCTTTAAATATTAGAAATTATAAAACAAAAACTAAATATCTACAAAAGGGTAGCATTTTTGGGTATGTATCATAATATCTAAAGTTCAAAACACATAACGGGTCATAACTCATCATACATAACGGTCATAATATATAATGGTTTTATATCTGAAACCGTATTTTTTTTCAGGATTGTTATAAAACAAACCTAACCTAACCTAATGGGTTCTATGTAATGATTATTTAAAAATTCCTAAAAAGTTTACGGTTTCAGAAATAAAACCATTATATATTATGACAAATTACGTATTTTTAACTTTATATTGTGATACGATCCCAGCATTATTATAGTAGCCCTCAACCAAAGTGACGACGACCGGGGCCATAAAAGTCCGGGCGTGGGCCATAAACCTCGACGGACGTAGTGAGGGTAACGTATCGATAACGAAAAGGTTTAAACGTCGATGAAATGAATATATTTTGTTGAGGTTCTGTATTATTGCCTATTTATTTAATTATTAATGTGTTCGTCATGCTGAAGCCCTTCAAAACGACGACTTAGAAAAGGCACACCTAGCAGATACCCGACGATTAGTAATAAACCTCCGAGACGACGACAGTGACAGCGAATATGAAGAAAATTATATTTAATTTAGACACATATATTGTTTTATTTTTAATTATTATTAAAGAATTATGTAAATTATTTATTTTGTAATGTAATTTTTTCGTTTGAAAGCAATTATTTTTCGGAATATTAGTAATTTGTTATTTTAATAGTAATAATATTTTATGATGTTGTAAATATTGCCACTTTCAATAATATATTATTAAATTCATTCATAAGAACCGTGTTTTAAATTATCACTCAATTCTATCGACATCCCGTTTTGTGCGTTTACTACCTGCTTTACGGTCCCGAGCACGGGTCGAGCAACACAATGTTTAACTGATAACGCGAGCTCAAGGGTTTTATGGCTCCGGTTGTCACTTTGGTTGAGGGCTACAATACCAGTATTGTATCATATTGGAACTGATGGATTATCCACTCATTGCGTTGCAGACACTTTTATTATATCAAAAACCATAAGTACCTACCTATATCATTGTCGTTGAGTACCGGTTGTATCACATCACTATTTATGAGTTGTAATAAACAGGCAACCCATGAAACGTCATTTTAGTCTATGGAATAAAAATAATAGAGTTTAAGAGGCCGTATACGAAATTTTGCCAGTTTTGCTTATTTTCGTGATTTTACAGTTTAAATACTGCTTTTCTATAAGTTTGAATGCACAGCATGATATATCATTTAGTTATAATCTAATAAATGAGTTACGAATGAATGAGCTACTTTTTTATCTTTGTCGAGAATTTAAATTCGGGATTTACGTTATTTTAAAACATTATATATTGCTATTTATTTTTTATTTTTTGGATGTGTTTTTAAGGTAATGGATTGATTTTGAAATGAAGTTTATTACTGTTCTTTTAATTTTATGAACGAGTGTTTTAAGGAGCCCGAAACTTAAAGCTATTTTTTGTCCATTTTCTATAAAATTATACCAAGTTCATAATTTTTTTACACAAAAAAAATACACAAAGGTGGTAAAAAGTAATTCATACATTTTTTAGAAAACTTTTACAGCAATCAATTGCTATTTTTTCATACCTTTAAGACGTCAAAACGATTCGTGAATATGCGATATTCTAAACGTCTTACAGCAAAACTCACGAAACAGTCGCCGGTTTTAGGTCGATTAATCAAAATTAAATAATAAAAACAAAAAAGTATTTCATACATTCGTTGAAAATGGAAATTATCTTTCGTGTTGCGTATTAAAATTTTTAGAAGTAAAGTATTTCAACAGTAAAATCACGTCTGTAAAATCACGTAAATCAGCGAAATCGACAAAATTTCGTGTACGGCCTCTTAAAGTGGAGTAGAGATTGTCGTGGTACCTGTTCGCAGCTGTCGCGGCGCATGGCGCGGAACCGCGCGAGGATGCGCTCGGGCGGGGACGTGGCGGCCAGCGCGCGCGGGAAGCGGTACTCCTGCCGCGCCGGCGTCTTGCCTGCCCACGTTACAACTACTATTACCAACTACACAACTAATACTCCATTATTACACTCCCTCAAAACAGTACAAGCCTAGAGCTTAGTTCGGGAGAAGGGTAGAAATACCGGTATTGGCAATCTTTGTACCCTTTTTGGCCAATGTAAATTTAAGAAATAAATAAAAAGTTCATGAAAATTTAACACTTTAAATCTAATTTACATGAGTGGCACAGTGGCCGCAAACGGTATTTTTATCGTAACTCAATTTATGTGAGATTTTCCCCTGGTATTTACTTATTTAAACTGGTAGAATACACACCTTAGCCTACTTTTGCAAATTGTGATTACAGAATTGTCAATAAGTCTTTTTACAGTTGTTGTTATTTCTGTGGTTTTGCCTACCCCACTATGGAAATAAAGGCTTGATGTTATGTGTGTGTGTTTATTTATTTAATTATTCTTAGCCTATTACCACTCTAACTAATTACAACCAGTCGTTTGACTTTGAAATACATTTAACTTCTTTACGTCTATTATACAACAAATAGGGAGATTTATTTAACCCTTAATAGGGCAGAGGCCATATATTTACCACATTACAATAAGCTGAAATTAAACTTTACTACCTATGTTTTATGATCCAATTCCAATTGTATTTTACTCAAATATAACATCATCTATTATTACTCTTTAGAGACTTGCGATTCCATCACTGTATTTAATTTTGGTCTAGATTTTTTTACTTCTACGGGCCCCAATTAATAAGGGTTAAGTGGAATTTTTAATCTAATAGCAAAATAATAAAGTTCCTTTACTCTTAAATGCTATTTTTGACTTTAAAACAAATAAAAATGAACTTTATATTAATTGTATTCAAGTTCAAACTAAATTGCCTTGATTTTGTATCTCCTACGGAACATCGGATCTTACGAGGGTAAAGTATTTTTATTCTTTTTGATAAGTATTAAACGGAATCGTTTGTTATGAAAGAGCTATTTAGACGCTATTATTAGCGTGTATATAAGTTACCAGTGGGCGAATAGAGTCTGAACTCGTCTCCCAGCCTCGTCCCCTCCAATTGCTCCTGCTGCGCGAGCGCGCGCCTCATATCGTCGCAGAACTGCAGCAGGCGCGCGCGCTCGGCGCTGGCGGCGGCGCCGTGCTGCGCGAGCGCGCCGCGCGCCGCCGCCGCCAGCGCCGCCGTCGACGACGACACCGCCGTCAGCGACGCCGCCGACGTGTCCGCGGCACCCTGCGGGGACCAATTACCTTATAACCATGCATCAACTTACTAATCTTTAGGGTTTACATTTGAGTAAGCATACCGTGCTTTTAGAATCCATGGAATCGATATTTTCTAACTATTACACACAGCAAAATTCATTTAAATTGGCTCAACGGTTCAACCTGGCGAGGCCCCCCCTCCCACAAACGGGGATGTTTTTGAAAGTGGAATATAAATCTATCAGCAAGGAAATAAAGTTCGATTACCTTTGCTATTAAATGCCATTTTCAATTTTGAAACAAATTAAAATTAACTTTAACATTGAGTTAAAATTTTATTGCCTTTATTATGTACCTTCCATGGAACACTGGAGCCTATAGCCGAGATGCGTTCGCTAACTAGCGTTTCTATTTTAAACCAATCACATCACTGGTAGATCACGTGACTTCCGTATTACGTGATTTACCACTGACGCATCGCAATTGGTTTAAAAACACAAAACGAATAGAAACGCTAGTTAGCGAACACATCCCTATATTACAGAAAATAATGTTTTTATAACGATTCCAAAGTTCTAAGGAATAAACCAATGGTTTAGTTTGTTGAATAACCTAACCGATTACAGTGTATTTATTTATTTTCGGTAATATATTTGTATTTCAACAATTGACATATTCGTTAATATACCAGATCACCAGCGAAATATTAAAGAGAGTTAAGGTGAATGATTACACATGTCGTTTTGGCTTAAAAAAGCACAAGTGCTGTTAAGGGGAATAGACTAGATAAACTTTTCTACGGAATGTTCTGCGGACATATTATCTATATTCTTATATTAGTGTTCGTGACTATACAGGGTGTTTGGCAGTCGGGTGTAGGGATTTTAAGGGATGATAGTTAGGGTCATTCTGAACATTTTTGACCACATTTACTATTATGCTAAGTGTCACGGTTTTTGAGATATTGTCATATTTATTTATTTTTTGAAAAATCACTCTGTTTGCCAGTTTTTTTTTACTTAACACCCTGTATAGCTTGTATTGAGTTAATTTTTAGTGTTTTGGCATTGCTACACCTTGGTTCTTCAAAATCAATTCAAACAATTACCTTCGACTGCTACAATTATTAATAAAACCTATTTAAACATGACGATAAAGTTTTTTTTAGATAATTTTACAACTTTGCATGTCTACAAAAAAAAAAGTAACAGCGATTTACGCGTAAAAAATACTTAATAAACTTCTTTGATTTACGGGCTTTCTAAGCATGTGCCATTTAAAACCAGAAAACTAAAAAGAAATAAAAATAAGGTATTTCCAAAAAAAGAGACCTCACTTCCATACAGTGCAATTGTGTACGACTACGATGGTACCTGGCTATACAATTACAAAGATTAGTGTTTTCTTGGTTCTTGATTAGTGCATCTCTTAATTTTTGATAGAAGGGAATTATTGATCAACAAACAAATTGTGTTAGTCTAAAAACACGTTCAACTTTTGTCAGATTTTTAATTGTCACTAAACTGAATAATTACGAACTTATAAACGACGAGTAACTAAGTAACCTACTAAGATAGTTAAACAGATAGATAGCGTTTATTTCATGTACAAAACAGTAAGATAATTAAAATAAAATTAGTAAGATGATGTTGTTAACTACTTAATTACGTTTTAAGTGTTCAAAATGTCCTCCACTGTTCCTGACACAAGCACGAGCACGCCTTCGTACCTCGGTGGTCGTCACTCCAACTTTCATTTCATTTTTCATTATGAGACATCCTGCTTCAATTTTGCGTCTTAAATGTGTTATGTCCATAATTTCCTCATCGTAAACTAAGTCTTTTAGCCTACCCCAGACAAAAAATCAACTGGAGTTAAGTCAGGACTGCGAGCGGGCCACAATATTGGGCCATTTCTACCTATCCACCTATTTGGAAAATTACCATCAAAATAATCACGCACAGATCTTGCGTAATGTGCGGGACATCCGTCGTTTGGTATATCATATCGCGTCTTATGTTCAGAGGCATATCTTCAAGTAATACTGGTAAATCGTGGTTTAAAAATGATAAATACGCGTGTCCGTTTAAATTATTTGGCAGATAGTGTGGCCCAACGAAAGTATTTCCAATGACGCCCGCCCAGACATTGACACTTAAAACGCCTTTGGGATGAAATTTGCTTTTTCATGTGTGGATTCTGACTTTTTTTCTCCCAATAGTGGAGATTGTGAAAATTTGTAATACCATCTCTATCAAACTTAGATTCATCAGTCCAAAGTATTCTTTTAAGAAAAGACGGCTCTTCAATGTCTGAATTTAATAGAAAACGACAAAATGCTAAACGACGAATCGGATCTCCTTCGTCTAAACAGGTGTGTAATGGAACGGGTGCCTGCCATCACCATTAACAACTGCCCACACTTTCCACTCAGTTAAATTCAATTGTCTTGCAACTTTCCTGATACTCGTCGTGGGATCGTCACTGAATTGTGCTAATATTTCTTCGTCGACATCAACAACATAATGTTCAGGATAGTGGAGACCAGGACGTCTTGAGGCTACATTACCAGTTTCCCGAAGTTTTATAAAGGTATTCCTAAAAACTTGTGCGTTTGGAAGTCTTCGAGAGGGAAAACGTTCCTGGTATAAATTACGAGCCCTTGTTGCGTCTCCGTGAGCAAGCCCGTACATAAAAATTATGTCTGCGTACTCGTGATTGGAAAACGAAGTCATTGTGAAATCGTTAAAATTTAAGGAACTGAACTTGAAAACTTAAATATCTGTAATTAAATTCACTATACTACATTTGAAGCGAAACAAACGTGTCTTTAAAGCAAAATTCGAAAACAGACTAATTGAAAAATAAGCTGAACTAGAACGTTCCTTATTTAAAATTTGATTTTTTCTCACAAAGATTGAGCGACTAATTTACAAGAACATTCTAAATTCAAATTTTAAATACACCAACTATCCAGTCACTACACTAAACAACGTATGGAAGTGAGGTCTCTTTTTTTGGAAATACCTTATTTTTTATTTCTTTTTAGTTTTTTGGTTTTAAATGGCACATGATTAGAAAGCCCGTAAATCAAAGAAGTTTATTAAGTATTTTTTACGCGTAAATCGCTGTTACTTTTTTTTTTGTAGACATGCAAAGTTGTAAAATTATCTAAAAAAAACTTTATCGTCATGTTTAAATAGGTTTTATTAATAATTGTAGCAGTAGAAGGTAATTATGTAAATTGATTTTGAAGAACCAAGGTGTAGCAATGGCAAAACACTAAAAATTAACTCAATACAAGCTATACAGGGTGTTAAATAAAAAAAACTGGCAAACAGAGTGATTTTTCAAAAAATAAATAAATATGACAATATCTCAAAAACCGTGACACTTAGCATAATAGTAAATGTGGTCAAAAATGTTCAGAATGACCCTAACTATCATCCCTTAAAATCCCTACACCCGACTGCCAAACATCCTGTATAAATAACAGATAAAAGTACAGGAGTAGGAAAACATAGGAACCTGCACAGTTTGTAGCACGCTGTCCAAGGTGCGGGTGTTCACCTCCAGCACGCTGTCCAGCGCGGCGCCCGCGCACGCCACGAGCTGCGCGCTGGCTTGCTCTTCCGCCGCGACCGCCGCGGAGGCTTCTTGCTGCAGACCAAACCAACTCATCAACATGCTCGAGGACAGCTGGCGGGCCGGCCCGGCGGGGTGGCGTGCCGCCGCGGGCCGCCGAGCGAGAACTACGGGACCGAACTCTTAGCCGTTCGATGGCAGCGCGAACATACATACTTTATTAAATTATAAATTTATAAACATGCAAGATTAAATTCGTGACAATCAACGTTTGTTTTTCTTCTATAGAGGCATCACCATCGGGATCCTATCATTTCATAACTAACCTTTCACAAATGAATCATTTGACAACCCGTATTTTCTGGATTTATCTCAGGACCATCGTGTCGATCCTATAGGTTAGGTTAGGTAAGTTTTATAAAAATGCTGAAATATTTGTAGTTACGAAACGATGCATTTGTCAAAGATTTGTCGGCGAAAAGGCAGAGAACCATCACCATCATCAAGCATACAAAAAGCAAGTAATCATACGAAGTTCATGACACCATAATCTTCAATTATAGTCATGTCAGAGAGACGAGATATTATAGCATCATTGATACAATACCGAAAAGTGGTAGGACGAAAACTAATTATTTATTTAATACTATCTGTTTCTCGCCACTCCGTCCGCATAGAAGTCGTATTTTCGCTATTCCTCCAGGAATCGTCAAAATTTTGGAATAAATAGTACCCATGTCCCTCGGGATTCAAACTATCTCCTTACCAAATTTAATCATAACCGGTTCAATAGATCCAGAGATTACCCACTACAAACTCACAAACTTTTCCTCTCTATAATATTAGTATAGATTAACTGCATACATGCACAGACAATAACAAATGCAAATCACCATGTTGTCAAGGTTTATATTGGACTTCAAGGTGGAAACGTTGTTTATTTTTTGTTTGTCTAATATGCTAATTTCAAAAGTGATGTTAATTTTAGGTTTCAAGTTGACAGCCACGGCGTGAACCAATCGTGTCTGCACAGTTGGCACACTCGGCTACGTTACACAAGTTTGGACAACCCTGTGCCAGAGCGCACGTTACCTACTTCCGTAGGGCCGAACTACTATTCCGATGACTTCAGTCCAGGTTTGAACAAACACTCACCTCAATTTGTTGCGTGGTCAGCGTTAGCTTCTGCAGCAACTCCGAGCCGTAGTGCTCCGAGACTTGCACGAGGTTCGCGGAGAACGCTTCTAGGTCCGCGCTCAGCGCCGTTGTGCCTAGAATACAACAAACAATGTTCATTTTCTTACACTTGCATACGATACGTTGGCCTAGTTGGGAGTGACCCAGCCTCCGAAACCGGTGGTCCCGGGTTCAAATCCCGGTAAAAAGCAGATATTTGTGTGATGAGCACGAGTATTCAAATTTGTTCCTCAGGAATGTTTCCAATGTATTTCAGTATAATATTTCTCTATCTAAGAAGTTTATCGTTGTCTAGTACCCAAAGTACAAGCCTTGAGCTTAGTTTGGAATTAGGTCAATGTGTGACATTGTCCCGAGATATTAGTCCCCTAACGGTTTCCCATTTCCTGCGTCATTGTAACATGATCTCTGTGACTACTCATATTAACACGTTTTACACTTGTTCCAACGACTTTTCTTAAATACTACATCAAATTCAAAGCCGTCCCTCCTCTACCAAAACAGACACGTGATTTGGGTGGGTGTGTGTACTTCCAAAAGCACGTGTCTTTTTTGGTACAAAATATCCCGTTGAAATAACGCATGTATTCGGTACCATAATGAGACTTATCTATATAAAACAGTACCATGACTGAATGACTGTCTGACAACAAACATCCGAAATCCTAAGACCTAGTGACTTGAAATTTGGAGGGAACATTCCTTGCATATCCTAGGGGTGCACTAAAAAGAGATTTTTAAAAAATCATCCCCTGAGGGGTTAAAATACGCGTACTAAGTCTACTAAAAGTACGTAAACCTTACCTTCCGCGAATTGCTGTTCGAAGTCTTGTAGGTGTTTGAGGCTCCGCTCGCGGCCCGCTTCGTACTCAGTGAGGTACGTCTCCGCCATTTGGTTTTCTTCTTCGACCGCCGCCATTTGCTCTTGCCTCCACAACTATGGGGGAACAGATCATTATAATAAAATTACTTGTGACACTCGAATTCATGCAATTTTCGCTCCGTCAGAGAAGATTAGCAACCTGAAATAAAGACCTTATTCACATTGTAACGCTTACGTTGCCACCACTCGTTGCACCACGTTGACATAAGAAAATTAAACACGGTAGAATGTAAGCAATGCATATTTTGCTGTAGGCTAGATCCCTTGCCTACCGTCCAGGGACCGTATTTTGGTCGCCTTTATCATGGTGGATAAGGCATCCGTCACTCTCGCACTTACACGTTGGTCAGAAGTTACAGATGCTTTATCCACCGCGATAAAGGCGACCATAATAGGCCCGCTGCCCTCCAGCTCGTCATAAATTTGACTCTAGTTAGTTGACCGCTAAATATCATTATTTGACAGTTTGTTTGCATAAGTATTTATTTGTGTTGTCATATTTCTATAAATCTGTGTTCATTTCTATAAAATTGTAGGTGCAAGGGATAAACTATTTATTTTATATGGTTCGAAAATCTGAATCGTTTCTTTATTTTATTATCATTGAAATTATGATAAGCTTAGAGGCATTAAGTCTCAGGGTTGGCAACACATTTGTCTATGGGTTTTGGATCCCATTTACCATCAGGTGATCTATGTGTTTGTCTGTCTTCTCGATGCCATAAAAATAAGCTCTTATTAATAAATGAACATGAGCTACCATAGCGTCAACAATGCGTTTACACGATCCAGAAGCAAGATAGAATAATTACTCTAGATTGACAGCATA
Source organism: Acleris holmiana (assembly GCA_949316455.1). NCBI lineage: Eukaryota > Metazoa > Arthropoda > Insecta > Lepidoptera > Tortricidae > Acleris > Acleris holmiana. The sequence continues at coordinate 1,422,074 of OX438781.1, forward strand.
ATCATCACTAGTTGACAGGGACCAACTCTAAAACTAGCTATATACCCATCTCACCTCGATATTCCGCACTCTCTCCTCCACCGCCTTCCTCTCTTCGTCCACTTCCGCTCTCCTCCTCGCTAGTCTATTCTCTAACGCCTCCTTCTCGCTGGCGACGTGTCGCGCGAGTCTCTCCTCTAGAAGCTTCCGTTCCTCGTCCATCCATTGAGTGAGGCGCGACTCGGTGTCGACGCGCTCTTGCTCGATATCCGTCAATTGCTTGGAGAGGCGGTCTTCAAGAAGGGATTTTTCGGATTCTAATTGCTGTAAATATAAAAAAAAATATTTGTCAAACATGTTCAGACAGGGTAGCTTTTCTTTTGAAAAACAGAGGATAGTACCATCCTAGGAGTAAAATAAATGTATGTAAACACATTCTGGTCCGTAGCGATATTTTATTCAATAATGGTCTCTTATGCCTATAATATCATAAAGACCATGAAAAAAGTCCCATACACCCAATTGAATAAAAGGTGTGGCGGCGCCGAGCGGCGGCGGGTCATTGTGAAATGGTCGCGATTCTCTTTTCATTCGTCGATATTTAATAATACTTCTAATTATGCACTTGTGTCATTTCCTCGCATTTTTTGAGTAAAGAATGCTTTTCTCAAAAAATGCGAGGAGGTTTTTTAAAATAGTGACGATATAATGATATCGTCACTATTTTAAAAAACCTCGTATCTCACAAATTTGTGATGTGCGATTTTAAACTTTATTATTTTCAGGATTAAGTTTAAAACCGTGCATCACGATTTATGAGTTACGAGGTTTTTTCAAAGTAGTGACGATATTATGCCTTGGCGGAAAAAGGATTGCCTGACTTGTACCACATCGTTATTTCATTCAACTTTGGACTCAAATGTCTAATCATCAAAATGTTTGGTATAAACGTGGTGTTACAGCAGTTACAATATGAACAGATGTAGTGCATAATTGTTTTCCATCGTATTTTCAGTCGGTCACAGTACAAACAGTACTGAGGTTGATTGAAGTAGCGTGACCAATACGAATGTTTTCGAGAAAATACGGTGGAAAACAATTATGCATTATAATATTTATAATTCGCGGGTTTCATAGTAAAGGGGCGTATACGCAAAACCTTTACTTTACAGGAGAGACAAAAACTTAATAACATTTTAGTATATTTCCCGATGTAGTTATAAATTTGCATGGGACCTTTTAAATAGTTCCTGGTTTACGGAAGAAAAAAACTTTATATTCATTATTTTAGAAACTCGTAATTATGTTATTACATCTTTTTGTCTTAGCGATAATATGCAAGCAGCAACACAAGAATTCTTAAAAAATACTTGATTTTTGTGGACGTATATTATGAAACCTTCGCTAATTGATGATATAATTTAATACGAAATTAATTGAGTTTAAAAACTAATATATGATGACATTTCAGTGTAAAGTCGTGTAAAATGCCGTTATTTCATAAATTCATACGTCTATATGGCTAGATAAATATAAAATATATGAATATTATTTTATTATGAGATGATAATAATAAAACATACTATTATTGTTTAAAACATAATTTTAAATAATTAGATACAAAATATCATAATTTTAAAGTAATACGGACTGTTGATATCATGTAATTCTGCTAAATAAATGTTTTTTTCGGTTGCTGTACGACGTTTTGGTATGACAGTGTTTTTTATATACCAATTATACGCCTTAAAAAATTTTATTTTTGGCAAAATATAAATCGCAAAATTGTAATAGAATTACGGCTGAACCCTATATTCAAATCGCGGACAGATAGCTTTACATTGGATTTAAATTTGACACGTCATTTTGTATGGGCAAACGTCAAATTTTAACCCGAAGTAAGCCTTATCTATCCGCGGTTTGAATCCTATATTCGGTCGTAATTGTATCACAGTTTAGCGATGTATATTTTGTCAAAAGGTATTTTAGTATGTAAGGGGCGTTTAGTATGACGGTTGCGCTGTGTTTAGTGTATACTGACGGCTAAGGCGGCGGCGACCTTCCCGCCGGCCGCGGCGGCGCGCAGCTGGCGCTGGTCGCGCTGGCGCGCGGCGGCGGCGGCGCGCGCGGCCTCCTCGCGCGACCAGCGCGCCTGCAGCGCCGCCGCCGCGCGCGCCAGCGACGACACGCGCTCCAGCCCGTCTGGTAACTGGAAACAAACTCACCTCTTAACTCATCATTCAAACATTACTAGCTTTTGCAACTGATCCATAATGAAAACTCTTAACCCCTAAACGCATAGGTAGGTAGATAGTAGAGCCTTACCCACGAGCGGAGCATGGCGGCGATGGCGGCGGGCGCGCCCCAGCCCCGCGCGTGCTGGCGGCCGGCGAGGGCGAGCTGCGCGCAGGCGGCGAGAGCTGCGCGCGCGGCGAGGCTCCGCGCCTCCACGACGCGCAGGAGGCTTGCGCGCTGCTGCTGCGTGTGCGACGCTATCGACGATTGGGCTTCCACGCTGGAAGATTTAGCCTGGAATCCAATTATCTAATTAGTTACTTGTCTATTATATTTTATGCCAATCCAAATACAAGATAATAAGAAAACTTAACCTCTTCACCGCCCCAGTCATCTGGTCGTGACAGATAATGACAAGACTCATACGCTAACGTCTTCTAAGCATGACCAACATTCAACTCTAAATAAAACCTTCTACGATGGTATTATGGTTCCTTTTATCTACTAGCTAGACGGTTTGTTCCATACAGAGCACTTCATTTCGTTTGTTTTGTGGCGTTAAAAAAAGCTATACAGAGTGGAATGGTACAGATTGATTATTTTATGCTACTAACAAGATAAACCCACCCAAAACACATAATAATATCAAAAACCTACGCTCGAAAAAAAAAAAGGAGGCAGGTCTCAATTGTCTTGTGTACTTTAAGATTTAAAATATCAAAACCATATAATGTAGTAGAGCTATAGAATTATGATGTTATTTATGTTAGCACTTCGTATAAATCTTCCAGCCATTGTGATAATTGATTTGACTTGCCTATGTAGGTATTTTCATAACTTAAAATATAATATGTAAATTATGTTACATTTGATCTAAATCGGTTCAGCAGGTTATCCATGAAAGTGTAAGAAACAAACAGAAAGTTTCTTGGGTTTGGGGTTACAATCTGTCCTAAAATTACAAGTGTCAGAATTCATTTCTTATCTTTTACAGTAGTTTGACACGCTCTAACATTTTTATATAACCTTTATCACTAGCAAACTACAATATAACATCAACATTTCAAGCACATCATACATATTTCATACACAGATATAACATTACCATTTTTTTAGCATGCAACCAAGAAAAAAAACTTGTTTACCTGATTCATTGCTTCGGCTAGATTCTGTATAAGCTCGTCCAATTTCTGCCTGTTTTCTTCCAAACACTGCGTGTTACTCGTCGTGTGCTGATCTATAAACAAAACCAATGCTAAATTCACTCAAATAACATCTATTTACAAGCTTTTACATATTTAGCAAGATGGCAAACAGGTACACAAACCACCTAATGGTAAGTGGGATCTGAGACCCATACACATTTTGCATTCTTAAGACTACAATCACAAGACTGCTTTGATTCCAAGGTATCACTCTTAGACTGAAATTGCGTTGCCAACCCTAAGTGCACCTACACGGGCAGTTTTTCAAGCAATTGCCAGTCAAGAATCTTATATAACTTGGTGTAATATAATCAGACGCCCTTGAGGACTTAGACGCATACAAACATACATAACATCACGCCTTCATTCCCAGAGTGGGGTAGGCAGAGCTACAGGAGACTTGTTGATAATTCTGTAACCACATTTTGCACAGTCAGGCTAAGATGATTACCAGTGTATTAGTGACAGGTTGCAAGCCCATCGCCTAACAGTACTGCAAGCCTTTATTCCCTTAGTCGCCTCTCACGACATCCACGGGAAGACATGGAGCGGCACTATTCTAACCCGGCAACCACACGGGGTTTTAATATATTTGTTTGTTAGTATGTTTCGTTCAAATATTGCAAGTTAAAGTTTAAACTAGTTCTCGTCTTTTTCCAGTTCTACTGAAAATTATGGAGCTGATATTATGATAGAGTTAGAGGATGGCAACAACATTGTCAAGGGATTTTTTACTTTCGAGCGCTCGAAAGTTTCATTCGAAACTGAGCAAATACGGTTTAACAGTATTTTTGAAATACGAGCAATAGAAAATTTAAAAACGAGTGGTCCGAAACATTTTTCAATTCTATAGTTTGGTTTTTTTTTTTGAGATCAGACGAACTAACACAAAACACAATGTTTAATTTTCAGACAAATATCAAATTCCTATCATAGACAAAGAATCTTGGCGGAGTAAACGTTTCATTTAAAAGATTTCAATAGTAATATTTTTTGGGTAAACACTGAAAGTGCACATATTATCGCCATAATACAATTCTAATTACGTTGTATGTTTATTTATATGTAAAACATGTTTTTAAAAAACCGGTAATCGTCGACTCCGTGCGTAAAGCTCTATCTATATTCAGTAACGTTGTAGACACGACGGCGTATGACTACGCGTCGTTGGCGTTTAAAATGTTAACGCAGAGCCTCCGACTTTGGATGACAAGCATAGTCGGCATCAAAAGCTTGCCCTAATCGTTTATTTGACAGATCTTATGATACGTACTAGCGTGTTCGTGCAAATTCGAAAGCGCTTGGGTGACCGACTCGGCCATGTGTTCCGTGCCGGCCGCCATGTGGGCTCGCAGCTGCGCGGCTTGTTGGCGGTACGCCTGCGTCACTTGTATGTTTGTGGACTCCACCGTTCTGCGGGAATAGACAAGGTAAACACGTGAGGCCACTATAAATATAAAAAATAAATAAATACCAGGGGACAATCTCCCACAAATTGACCTAGTCCCCTAAGCTCTAGGCATCTACTATGGGTACTAGACAACGATAAATATACTTATATAGAGAAATACATACTTAAATACATAGCAAACATCTAAGACTCAGGAACGGATTTGAATCCAGGACCGCTGGGCTGGCTTCAGAGGCAGAGTCACACTCAACTAGGCCAACTTTTCGTCCAACAGAACACTGTATACTACAAGAAGGGGCATTTTTGCAAGTGGGAATTAGAATTTACCAGCAAGGAAATAAAGTTCAGTTGACTTTGCTCTTATTTCACCGCCCGTGACGACCAGCCATAGCTACTGTAAACCTTCCTCAAAGACACTTAGGTCTATTTTACGCTGTCAGCCATGACGGCTACAGCAGTCACTGGCGTCGAATAAAATTTCATTTTAATTTTGAAACAAATACAATGAACTTTATGGTCAATGAAATATAGTTCAAACTAAATTGCCTATATTTTGTATCTTCTATGGTACACTGGCACATTATTTATTGGCTAACAAACCATATGTTGTGGTTTTTGTAGTCATTAACTTAAACACGAAAATTTAAAAAAAATAAGAATTATCAACAAGTATTTTTAGAGTTGTTGGTATTTCTGTAGCTCTGCCTACCCCACTCTGGGAATAAAGACGTGATGTTATGTATGTATGTAACTTAAACACCTAACCAAATGAAGTACAGCTTCAACGCGTCGCAAAATGCGTGCGTAAATTGAATGCGATCAGTAGGTAATTCAACTAATTGTTAAAAATCAGAAATTTGATACATTTCTTTAAGATCCATTAGTTACGATTTTTAAATCTCAAGGAAATGTGTCGAATTTTCGTTTTTTTTTCAAATTTGAACCATTACTTCAGTTAGCTATTGATCAAACAACTCTCCCTTAGTGTCAGTATCAATGAAGTATGGTGTGTACCTCCGTTTGTCGACGCTCTCGTGCAGACAGCGCACGTGGTCGGCGGCGGTGTCGGCGACGGCGATGATGCGGCGCGCCTGCGCACTCAGCTCCTGCTCGGTGGCGCGGTGCTTGCCGACCAGGTGCTTCTGCTCCTCGAAGTGTAGCTTAGTCGTTTGGAGTATCTAGAGGGCAAATATGGGAGTTAGAGGCCCACCATACTACAAACAGGGAGTTTTTCGTGAGAGGGAGTTTGAACCTACCAACAAGGAAGCAAAGTTCAGTTACCTTTGCTCTTAAATGCCATTTTGAAATTTAAAACAAATAAAAATTTACTTTATGGTCATTGAAATATAGGTTAAACTAAATTGGCTTGATTATGCACCTTGTATGGCAATCATATTTCTACTGACATTTTATAGTATTGTTAGGGGTTGATCAACTTTGTTGTTTTTATGCCAGGAGACAACTGAACAGTGATAATTTCTTGGAAAAAAAAATCAATTTATATATGTTTGTACTAGCGACCCGCCCTCGCTTTGCTCCGGATTAAAGTATTATACATATAAACCTTCCTCTTCAATCACTCTATCTATTAAAAAAAACCGCATCAAAATCCGTTGCGTAGTTTTAAAGATTTAAGCATACATAGGGATATAGGGACAGAAAAAGCGACTTTGTTTTATACTATGTAGTGATACTTCTGGCACACTTAGGAGAAAACCCATAAAAAAATGGCCTTGTAATTGCAAATAATACACATTTTAGTGAACTTACATCCTTTGAATTCATAGTTTTAAAGAGTGACCCAAGAGGCATCACGATGGCAACGAGGTACACACGAAGACACTGTTAACTGACCACCCGTAGACTGTAATACTGCGATAAGGTTTATGTTCATTTGTAAATGTACAGTTAACAGTGTCTTCGACTGTACAGCAAAAAGTGGACAGACCGATTATTTAGAAAAAAAACTAGTGTACTGGATTGGCAAAAAAGAATTTGACATAGTATATAAATTCACTAAACATCAGTTTTTGTGGGGATTACCAAGCCCATATTTTCATGGGTTTTCTTTCAATCATATTAAACCATTAAACAATTTTTGTAAGAAACTCTCTCACTGTTGTCTCCTGAGTTACGGGACAGAATAGCAACAACAAAAAGTTGATCCACCCAAATACTACTTTTCCCAAACCAGTTTACTCACGCTTATTTGCCTTTTCGCCGACAAATCTTTGACAAATGCATCGTTTCGCAACCTAATCACCCGTTTTTTTTCTGCAACTACAAATATCAGGATTTTTTTTAACACTAACCTAACGTAACCTATAGGGTTCTACACGATGGTCCTGTAATAAATCCAGAATTACTTACAGTTTCGGAAAAAACACGGGTTGTGAAATGATATGTTTGTAAAATGAATCATTCGTGAAACATTTGTACATGATTTAAATGTACTGTTCCATGTTCTGCTTTATTTTTAATTTTTTTTTAATTTTTGGTGTTCAATAAAGAGTATTTGTATTGTATTGTATTGTATTTGTTATGAAATGATAGGATCCTTTACTCACATTCTTGGTATTAACCAGCTGTTCCCTGGTACTCTCCATGGCAGTCCTGGTGTTGTGCAGCTCGCTGACCTGCTCCTGCAAGGTCTGACTGAGCTCAGAGAAGACGTTCTCCATGCGGTCCTTCTCCTCCTCCATGGCTCTCTTCTTGAGCAGCAACTCTTGGATCTCCTTGCGTTGCTCCTCGTCTTTGAGGGTCATCTCGGTGAACGTCTCGTTGGCGAGGTATATACCTAGAAAGCAGGTAGAGTTACATGTATGTTTTAATTATCGTCTAAATATTATAAAACAGTACAGTGACAGTGACTGATAGACAACGCACAGCCGAAACCGCTGGACCTAGGAAGGAGTATTCCTTGGATATCCTATGGGTGCACTAAGAAGGGATATTAGGAAATTCATCCCCAAGGGGTTTCAAATAGGGGGAGAAGCGACACAAAGTCGCGGGCGTCCTATAGTTTTGCAATAAATAAATATTCAGGGGATAACTTCATGCAAATTGACCTAGCTCCACCCTCTCTAGGCTTGTACTATGGATATAAGACAACGCACATACTGTAGGTAGAGAGGACAATAGAGAGATCTCTCTCCAGGCGGGGACCGACGTCCGTTAGGATGAAGTTGGAAGTAGTATATAAGTCAACCGACTGAAGAAACTTCGTTAGCGCGATGTAGCGCACTGTCAGATTTAGTTGCGCTGTCTGACGCTGGCGGCGCTGGCGAGTTGATTGTTATAAGTTGTCACTAGATGTCGCTTGGGCGCCACAATACTGATAAAAAGATCAGTTAGGGATCTTTCCAGCGGGTTGGTGGCCTCCCCCTGCTTCTTATTCCCTAACCTAACCTAGCATTCCCTCCAAAATGTATGTCCCCTAGCTCCAGAATTTTAACCTAGGCGTTGTCTGTCAGTATGTAACTCAGCTGTTACGGCACAGTTTTAAATGTTCAAATCTGCAAGAAACTCACCATTCTTATCCCTGGCAGCCTGCAAATCCCTCTTCAACTTATCAATCTCCTCAACAAACTCCTTCATGATAGCCTTCTTGGTCATCTTCTGGTTGACTTCTGGCTTGTTCTGTATGTTCTTGGCTCTGTGCGCGTACTCCAGCGTGCTCATGGTCTCCTCAATGTCCTTGTGTCCGGGGGAGATAGTCGCGATGATAGAGGTTTTCGTTCTGCCACCGAGAGACTCTTGGAGGATGCGGGTGAGTTTGGATTCTCTGCAAAATTATGGTTATTATTTTAAACGAAACAAAGTGTAAAATTTGAGTACCAATTGTTTTATTGAAACACCTTTAAAAACGTGTCATTAGTGTCGTTACGCAGAATTTTATTTCGTCGATAGGTATTTATCGCCGCATGAGTTAATTTTTAGCAGTCGCAAGTCTAACCTAACCTACGTAAATAATGTTTAAGATATCTTGAAAACATCATGGTTTGCGCAAAATGTATTTGAAGGAGTATACCATTATTTTTAACTGTAATAGTGCTAAATTTTATGTTTGACTTATATATATTGTAGGTTGTTTATCGCTGCTCCATATAAACTTCCCGGGACATAAAACTATTTCCATACCACATTTCATCTAAATCTGTTCAGTAATTTAAGCGTGAAGAGGTAACAGACAGACAGACCGACACACTTTCGCATTTATAATATTAGGATGGATTTTTTTCTGTAGTTGTCATGTGTTCTAATATGCAATAACAGTGCAAAAGCTCTTAAACGACCTTCTCCACTTTTACACTCGCCCTTATAATGTAAACTACAACTTACAACCCAGAATCATCCCCTTACAAAACATGTGACACTAACCTACTTGCTAGTATTACGAACCTTGTACAGTAGAACACAATTTATATAGTATGTCGTGAATCTTCGTTCAGAGACGAATAACGCATCCGATGATTTCCGAAAGCACGATTAAAACCCATGATCTGGCTTGTGCGTGATAGTAATAAGGTGCAAATTAAATTGCATCATTTTTTTTCCATCTCACTGCAAAAACACCCCTTGCCACTACTAATAACCAATAATAGCACAGAATACAGACGCGCAATGCGTGGATCATGCAGATTGGTTCCCGCGCTTCGAAAATTCGTCATTTGTGCAGTTACATCGGTAAGTCATATCAGTTGTGTTTTACTGTAACCATGTTGCTCTAACACAAATATTTTTCGCATACTTTCACTCGCTGATGTCGCCGAGTAATGTTTTTTCTATTCTATTAGCTCACCTGTAAGGGATATGCGGATGTCTTTCCACCAGCGCCGTGATGACCCTCCCCAGGGTCAGCAGCGACTGGTTGATGTTGACGCACTCGCGCGCGCGCTCCCGCTTGGCCGGGTTGTCGGACCCCGCCTTGCTGATGTTCTCGGAGCCAGCCAGGTCGACGAGGTTCAGCTTCCCGATCTTGACCAGCTCCTCGCCCTCGGGGCTGTTCTCTTTCATGTGCACGACGATTGTGAATACTGTGTGGGAGCGGCTGGAAAGAAACGCTCTTAGATTCAACTTGAGTTTTAATGTGAAAAAGGCGTTTTTAATTCCCGCGTCCACTACTTGTCCTTTTTTCTTTTGATACTTATATTATATTTATACACTTGACTCTAACAAAAAATTTGCTTTAAAGCTAAATATCTCATAAACGGATCCCTTAACCGAAAATTTGTTTTAAGACCTATCCAACGATACCCCACACTATGGGGTAGACGAGAAAAAAAATACATCCCCACGTTAAGTGTAGGGGAGGTACACTTAAACAAAATATTTTTCATTGTTTTATTTTATTTTACCACTTTGTTAGCGTGACTAATATGTATATTCATGCCACATTACAGCTTTCTAGTACTAAGAGTGTCTGAGCTACGCTGCGGGCTGTGGAACCCTTATAAAAACAAACGTTATGGTCATTAAAATAAAGTTTAAATTAAATTGCCTTGTTTATGTACATCCTATATATCGGGTTTCACGAGGATAGGATTAAAGTGTCATAAATGATAGCTATTAAAGTAACAAGGTACGTGTAAACATGTCTATGACTGTAAATTGGTGCTATCGTCATATGAATAAACATACAACATTGTACTTTGTTGGATAAATTCGTATTTATTTTGCGGGTGGTAGGACCTTGTGCAGGGCCCGTCCGGATCGCTACCACTATCTTATCCATTAACCTACGGCCAAACAGTAGTGTTCGCACTGTTGTGTTCCGGTTTGGTGATAAGACAGCCGGTGAAATAACTAGCATAGAGGCATTCCATCTTTGTCCTCAGGGTTGGCAACGCATTTACAGTCTTAGGATTGCAGTCTTGTGAATGCGAATGTCTGTGGGTCAGTCTCCACTAACCATCAGGTGGCCTGTGTACTTGTTTGCTTTCTCAATGCCATAAAAAAAAAAAAACAAAAAATCTTAGGTATTTTATTTAGTAATTGTGTACAGCGATTATAGTGCTGGCCCTCTATGGACCAGACTAACTCAAAATAGGGCAAAACGGATGAGATTTGGAGAGGCATATACCCAACAGTGGGCATGTAGATAAAATGCTGCAGAAGAACAAGAACGCGAAGGACTTAATTGAATACTGAATCAATCTTTAACTAAAGCGCTTTAAAATTGCAAAAGTGTAAGTAAAATGAAGTAGTGAGGTGCGACACGGTGCTTTGGAAGGAGGGAGGGTCTTATCTCATGTGTTTGTTACTCAATTACGCCAGAATGGCTGAACAGTTCTGGATGATATTTGGCACTGAGTTAAATTAGTCTGGCACTGAACATAACCTAAATATTCTGAAAACATTAACAGTTCCCGAGGGAGTAGCAATAGCTGGTGTTGTAATATAATTCAAAACTAAAGATACGACGCCTGTTTATTTTAGTGTTAGACGGAAAAATATGGATTGGGAACATCACTAATTTCATAACGCATCCCTATTGCGTTTGACAGATAAAACACTCTCTGGTTGTCTGTGGAAGTTTCTCTTGGCGGCATTGTGCTCTTTGTAGATTATATTTTGTTCATTTCGGAATATAATTATAATCTTGTAAACCAATTTGTGTGTATTACTAGAAACTTATTAAGAACCTAGCGTAAGTGCTGCCTTGCTAAGCCAAATAGCAGAATCTCAAATAAAACTCCTATATCAATCACAACCATTGACGACACGTTGGCCTAGTTGGGAGTGAAGCGGTCCTGGGTTCAAATCCCGGTACGGGCAGATATTTGTGTGATGAGCGCGAATATTTGTTCCTGAGTCTTGGATGTTTTCTATTTATTTCTCTATTTAAGTATGTTAATCGTTGTCTAGTACCAATAGTACAAGCCTAGAGCTTAGTGTGGGACTAGGTCAATTTATGTGGGATTGTCCCCTGATATATATTTATTTATTACAACCTTATTAATAACAAGAGAGGGTTGCATTTACTTTGGTAATTGAATCTGAGATACTGTATATGTTTAGGAGGGATGTGGTTTGTAACCTAATTATACTTGGGAGTAAAGAAATCGAGCCACTTTCTATGGAAATTCAGTACTAAGTGGCTCGATGTCTTTGCTGCCAAGTGTAATTAATTTAATGCATTAATGATTTTACGCCCAAATCTACTGAAAAGTCTACCAAGAAGGCTTTGAAACTAATGTTATGAACAGGGATCGGAAATTCGGTACGATATTTACCTAAAGTTGGACGTAGCTTAGCGAAAAGGATTCAACCCACAATGCAAGGGTAGGGTCCGTCTCCATACCGTTGAAGCCTCTAAACTTTAGGTAAATATCGTACCGAATTTCCGATACCAGGGCTGGAATTCTACAAGGTAATAACGATATTGTTTTTGACCTGTTTCCGTATTGTCAACGTTTTGATAACTTTTATGTCATTTACAATAATGGCGACTGTGACATAAACGATTCTTAAACGTGTCAAACCCGATATCGTTTTAACACACCTGAATAGAGGCCCTGGTTATGAACTAGGGTAAGCGAGGGTAAAAGTAAAATTCCAATGTCTACATATCATACTGAATATATCTACATTGTTTTGAATATGCTTCCTCAAGCTGCTTCGTAAAGCTATCACAGTAAACATCCCAAAAGCGAACATGTCCTTACTTTACATTTAAGAAGCCACATATACACTACAATGAAAGGAGATAGCTTTATGTGCTTTCGCGCGAAGAACAGATGGAAATAGTTTGCGCGCCTTGATTGTAGCAAAAACCCCTACATAAATTAAAAAAATGCTTAACCTGGAAGGCTAGCACAAGTTGTCCGCGACTTGTTTGTCGCTCGGATCTCCCTTTCTATCCAGTCTGTAACGATAGAGACGCACGGAGCGACAAGCGAGAAAATGCAACGTGTGCTACCCGTGCAGGATAAAAGAGTTATAAATACTGAACTATTGAACCAAAAATCAACGTTAAAGATCGTAGGGTTGCGAAGATTCAACCAAAACATTCGAAAAAGATGTCATGTTCCAAAAATAAACCTATCGAGGATTTTGTTTAATAAATAGTAACATGATCAAGTGTATCTGAAGAAGACATATTATGGGTCAATAAACTTTTCTTTGTACCTCGTTGCCATGGTAACGTCCCTTAACCCGTCGGAACCCAGTGACATCAATAGATGTCATAACCTCAAATACTAATTTCGAACTTTATTGTTGATTGACAAAAGATTTAAAATTCGAATTTTAATGATTCAATTAAAATGTCTCACGGGTTCCGAAAGTTAAGTTACTCTTTAAAAACATGATTTAGTATATAAACCCACCAAACATAAGTTTTTGTTTTGTTTCTTTCAAGAATATTTAGTAGAGTATACTAAACCATTTCTGTAATAATTCCATCACTGTTTTTTTAAATAAAATAAGTCATAAAAATTGACCTAGTCCCAAACTAAGCTCTAAGCTTGTACTATGGGTACTAGACAACGATAATTTTACTTATATAGAGAAATACATACTTAAATACATAGAAAACATCCAAGACTCATAAATACTCGTGCTCATCACCCAAATATCTGTCCATGCCGGGATTTGAGTCCTGGGTTATGAACAGAATAACAACAGCAAAAAGTTAATCCACCCATAAACACGTTTTGGTAATATCTAGATCGCGGAACCCTACAGACTTTATCATATGCGGCCTCTTCAAGGAAACACAAACAAAACAAATTTGTCTATGAATCTACATTTCAACCGTACTGGACTTACTAGGACAATATTGGCTTGACATTGGGGTGGTCACTGCAATATTTATTAATGATTAGAAGAATAGAAGGAAACATTTATAGATAGTCAACTTTATAGGCGGGAATTTCTTACCTCGATTGCGCGTTCATGAGTGTGGAAGCCACCCGTTTCCTTTCTTGTCCTTGTGCCATTATTTTGTATACTTCATTTTTGTTGTATACCTGGAACATAAGTTGTGTTGTTAACCCTTTAACAGGCAGACTCTATAGGGTAATTTTTTAAATAGGTGCAAAAACTTTAATTTTTACTCTAGCTTAAAAAATATTAGAGATATTGCCGATTCAATGATTCCACTAGCTTAACGATATTCATGGACCCTCTAATGCAGGGGTGCGAGGAGAGGGAAGTGTTGTGAAGTAAGTTAATTAATGAAATTTCAAATTTTGAATATCAATACAGTGTATCGCATACCTACAGCTTGACAACCCATGTCATCATTTCTAGTGTGACTTTGTGTCCACACGAGAAGGTAATAGGGAAATAATTTGCAACAAAAAAATAAATATAATTTTGAACTCGTTTTATTGTCGTAATATATTATATTAACGATACAAAATCATATGTTAAAATTTGTGCACTGATAAAAAAAAATACCCTGTATATTGACCACATAGGTACAATTTCAACCTTAGTACCGTAGTTTAGGGTTCAAATCTGATTGAATATACGCGAATATATACGTGATTTTACAGTTGAAATGCTTTACTTCTACAAGTTTTAATGCGCAACACGAAAGGTAATTTCAATTTTCAACAAATGTAAGTATATGCTACTTTATTTTTTTTATTTTTTTTTTATTATCGTCCTGTAACCGGGGAATGTTTTGTGAATTTAGCTATAAGAGGTTAAGAATATCGCATATTCACGAATCGTTTTGACGTCTAAAAGATATGAAAAAAATCACAATTTTAAGCTGTAAATTTCGTCTAAAAAATGTATGAATCACTTTTTACCACCTTGATATAATTTTTTTTTTGTAAAGAAATTATTAACCTGGTATTTTTTTATAGAAAATGAGCAAAACTCTTAAAAAACTCTCATTCATAATATTAAAACAACAGTATTCTAAACAAGTCTTTTTACAGTTGTTGTTATTTCTGTAGCTCTGCCTAGCCAACACTGGGAATGAAGGCGTGGGTTCTTCAGGCTACATCTGATTTATGTTTACACATACATACCGTTAGCCTCAGTACCGTTCTTTACGCTTCACACATCCGGGTAAAAAGACCAAGAAAATATTATAAATATGAAAGTAACTCTGTCGTCGGTTATGCTTTCACAGATAAACCGCTGACCCGAGTTTGATGAAATTTGGTATGGAGATACTTTGGAACCCGGGTAAGGACATAGGGTACTTTTTATCCCTAAAAATAGGACGGTTCATGACGTCGCTGGAAACAGCTACATACATAACATTACGCCTTCATTCCCAGAGTGACGTAGGCTACAGAAATGCCAACAACTCAAAAAAGATTTGTTGGTAATTCTGTAGCCACATTTTGCACAATAAGGCTAAGATTTTTACCAGTGTAATATTAGTGACTGGTTACAGCTAGTGTTACATAAAGCTGCCTATGTAAATTAATACTTACAGTGATCTCCTCCAACCCGTTGACAATATTGGCTCCCTTCCTTGTGACATCCTCATAGATCCTCAGCTTGGAGTTGTCTTCGGAGCTGGACAGCAGGTCAAAGAGCTCCTCGTTGTACAGCTCCAGGTAAGACACGCGGACGGTGTACTCGGTGTTGGAGATGCGGAGCTCGTCAAATAGTTGGCTGAGCGCGCGCGGGATGATGCCGGCCAGGGGGTCCTGGGGATAAGAGAGGTCTGGGTAAACTGTAGTCGCTTGTAACCATCTTGTATGAGGTTTTATAAACTGTGAAAACCTGAAGCCAGGTCTTGGTCTTTTACCCGATGCTGTAAATGACTTCCTAGATGACAAAAACGTTTTTAAGTAGTGCGAGATACTAGTGAAATTAGTTTACTTTTTAGGGTTCCGCAGTCACACTAGGAACCCTTATAGTTTCGCCATGTCCGACCGTCCGTCCTTCTACGGCGACGACTGAAGATAACATCAGTGTTGTGCGGCGTATGATAGAGACTGATAAAAGAGTGACCTCAGCAGATTCGGACAAGCTTAGGCATCGGTATGAGTCAAGTGCACATGATCCTATATGAATATTTAGCGGTCAGGAAGCTTTGTGCCCGGTGGATACCTCATAATTTGACCGAGGCCCAAAAACTCCATGGTGTTGATTGGTGCCGTGAAATGATTGAAAGATTTAACGCATGTGACTCAAATGCTGTGTTCGACATACTTACGGGTGACGAAAGCTGGATTTACTGTTATGATCCCGAAACCAAAAGACAATCTGTTCAGTGGGTGTTTCCTTCCGAGGAGTTGCAAACTAAAGTGAAGAGAGGTCGAAGCGTGGGAAAAAAGATGGTGGCATCGTTCTTCGGAAGGACAGGACATTACGCGACAATTATTTTAGAGGATCGAAAAACAGTTACTGCAGAGTGGTACACTAACAACTGTTTGCCCAACAACAACCCAACAATTGTTTAACAACCCAATACCCAAATTTCATACACAATAAAGATTTTATGTTTTTTTTTATTTTTTTATTTATGCCACTTGTCTTGGAAAAGGTTCGGGAGAAACAACCTCGCAGTAGAATCCTCCTTCACCACGACAACGCCTCGTCGCACACCGCCAGGCGAACGATCGACTATTTGGCGACGTCAAACGTGGAATTAGTGGGTCACCCGCCGTATAGCCCCGACCTCGCACCTTGCGATTTTTATTTATTCCCAAAAATAAAAGACAAACTTCGAGGAAAATGTTTTGTAGACGCCGAGGAAGCTGTGGCTGCGTTTCAAAAGGCCGTCGAAGAGACTGAGTGGGCAAAGTGCTTTTCTCAGTGGTTCCATCGGATGCAGCGATGTATTGACATGAATGGACACTATTTTGAAAATATATAATAAAATTAATAACTTGCTAGTTTACTCAGTTTTTGATTTTCTAAGAACTTTCAGTTTGACCCTCGTAGTAGTGATAGTATCAGTAATTATTATTTATTACTTTTTAATGTAAATTACTAAGTATTATTTAATTTATTAATTGAAAAATGACCTGTTGGAGTTTCTTGCGGCGATTCCTCTCCGCAATGAAGTGGTCTTTGCCTACCCTTCTGGGAAACAGGCGTGTTTAATGCATGCAAGTATGTACTGGAGGTTCTGTTCAACTTACGCTCTGCCAGTTGGTCTCGTCGCCGGTGCTTTCTCCGACCATGGTGTGGGTCTTCCCCGTGCCAGTCTGACCGTACGCGAACACGGTGCAGTTGTAGCCGCATAGTACCTCCTCGATAAGCGGGCTGACCACTTGCTGGTATACTTCTACCTGGAAGTAAAGGATGGTACAAGTAACAGGGGTGATTGGTAGTGGGATGACCATAAACGAGTAGCTTCGGCCGCGTACGTTACCAGAGGTTCGTAACCAATTAGGTAGGTTTAGGTTATGTTAGTTTTGTAGCAGGCCCGGAGGGCCAAACCACCCAGAAATAGGAGCTCCGCGCACGCGGAGCTCCGACGCCACTGTCTAATTGATTTGAAATAAATTAATCAGTGAAATCGCAATTGGTTACGAACCTCCGGTTACGTACGCGGCCGAAGGGAAACGAGTTTAGTAAGGGCCAATTCGCAGGCGAATGTTAGCTTCTACTAGCCTAATAGTCCAAAGCAAGTGTTATTTATTAGTTTGTTTTACTATTATGTTTCAGTTAAGGCGCGGCAGGGCTATTGCAAATGTATATATTTTTTTTAAAAGTGAATACTATATTTCATAACAATTTAAGCACCTTTTTATAGAGTTTAGTATCTAAATTTCTGAACCAAACCGGAACAGACAAACAGACAGACGCGAAAAGCGACTATGTAAAATACTATTTAGAGATTTAATGAATGAATTGCACTTACTTGTTTAACACTAGGCCCGAAAGCCCGGTCGAAGGTGAACTTCTTGGTGTGAATGGACTGCTGCGAGCGCACCACCACCTCGCGCGCGTTGACCACCTCTATCACACCCAGGGACTTGATGTCGCGCTCGCGCTGGTTCAGGGGTCTGGGGATAAACATGATGATTAGATAGGATGACCATCATGTAGTCATTTCATCCAGTTTCATTACATACATACATAACATCACACCTTCATTCCCAGAGTGGGGTCGGCAGAGCTACAGAAATACCAACAACACCAAAAATACTTGTTGATAATTCTGTAACCACATTTTGCACAAACAGGCTATAATGTCACCTAACAGTACTACAAGCCTTTATCGTCGCCTCTTACAACATCCATGGGAAGACATGGAGTTGCACTATTCTAATCCGGCAACCACAACAGTTTCATTAAAAATCATTAAGTTGACCAGATACTGTATCATAAAGTGTCAAAGGCTGCAAAGTTCTAGTGAGCGTAGGGACAGTTGAAAATCTTATACATATTTATAACATTCCTTATTATATTTAACTATTATCCTTTCGTTTTATTTAACTCATCTCGCTTATTTAAAAAATAAGCAAATAATGTCCTGTTTTGTCAGTGCTGTGCATAAAAATATTGTATTTTTATTTTAGGGTTCCTGTCCGATGCTCCCACAAACTTTCATATAACCCTTTTTACCCAACATTCTTCGAATAGTATCCTCCGATTTTACAGGTTTTAAGAGAAAAAAACAAAATATATGTATATCTACTTTCCTTTTCGTGCAAACATCAAACTCGTCAGAATCTGACAGGCCTCTGCACTCACATTAAAACAAAACAATCAATGGCTTTTTTATTCTGAACTAACAAGTAATTAAAATAAAATATTAAGTTGTTGTTGCTTTTAATTGTTTGACTATTTCATATGACATTTCAAACACAAAGTTAGTGACAAGGTACATAAATGATAACTTATTTATGCCGGTGACTGTACCATGAGCACTTTAATAGGTACATAGAAAACATACAAACTTAGGAACAAATTGGGCATTAAGTCCGCCATTTGTATTTTATTGTGTTTTGTGCAAATAAGGCACTAATAAAACACCAGCTTCATAGGCAGAGTCTCTATCAACTAAGCCAACACGTAATCAAAGCAAGATTGATTAAAGTAGTCTCTTAGTTCAGCATGCCTCTAAACAAGGCCTCCTCAAGCATTTCCTATATCTCTGGCACACCACACCCAGGAGCCTATTATAATAACCAAGATCTAATATTACCATTCAAAACAAGAATGGCATGATATTTTAACCAATTCTGAAAACAGGAAATTTAAAATAAATATTTAACACAAATTGACCAAGTCCCAAACTAAGCTCTAGGCTTCTACTATGGGTACTAAACAATGATAGACATACTTATATAGGGAAATAAATACTTAAATATATAGAAAACATCCAAGAACCAGAAACAATGTTTTCTTTGTTAAACCCAGGACCACTGACTTCAGAGGCAGGGTCACTCCCAACTAGGCCATGGTGTCGTCTAAAATAAGGGAACTGCAGAACAATTACAGTAACTTTTATTAATTGTATGAAAGTGCAATAGTACCTAAAGCTTTATGGGGCTTCTAAGCGGGCCATGTTTTGCTGAAATTTGTGGCCGGGCAACTATACACATCTTGCTCTAACCTACGAAGATAGCAATAGTTGCACGCCACAAATTGCAGTAAAACATGGCCCGTTTAGAAGCCCCATTATACACATTTGACCATTGCAACAAACAAACCATAATAGGCCTGAAAACAACAATAAGTAGGAAACATAGTATCTTCTGATTTTACAGGTTTTAACAGAAATTGAAAAAAAATACTAAATGTACTGGTGCATCCTAAAACTATGTTGTAAATGTTTTGCAATGATTAGTCTGAGTTATGGTGATAAGACTGGAACTACAAAAATCACAAAATTACTCTTCTGTCATTCAATACATACATAATATGACACCTTCCCAGAGTGTGTTAGACAGAGTCACAGAATAACGATCAACTCTATAAAACTTGTAGATAAATCTCTTACACAACTAAGATATTTACAAGTGTATTAGTAACAGGTTGCAAGCCCATCACCTAATAGTACTACAAGCCCTTATTCCCTTCGTCGCTTCATATGACATCCTTGGAAGGACATGGAGTGGCACTATTCTAACCCTGTAACCACACAATCTTTCATAGTTTTATTTAAATGCTAGGTCAAATATCATAGTAGTGTTATGTTAAAGAATGACTGACTGTTGAGTTTCTTGGTGTGCTGCTTCTCAGCAGTGGTCTCTTAGAAAGTGCTAATAGATTATTGAGATGAGTGCCTGTGCGGCCTACTTTCTGAATAAACATTATTTATCATTATATTTTATCTTAAATTATTCTTCTACACAAGCTACGACCAATTAGAGTACCTAAAACATAAGCCAATCTATCATAATTTCCCGCAGCCTTTTTAGAGGATCCCTTTAAATCAATGTTTACCAATACTTTATGTACGCAATAAGTAGGTTATAATAATGACGCCAATAGTGTACCAGCCATTTTATATTATCCTACAAACATAAGTAGAACACTCATTGAAGTTACACACATGAGTTTTCTTTTATACCTCGAATTAATGAAGAAAACACATGAAATATTCTTGTCTCAATATACACATCAAACATTGTTGTAGTGCGCATAGCACAATAAAGAAATTGCAGGTTGTTTAGTAATGCATTATAATGCTAGAATGGAATAGGCTTAAAAACACCATTATTGAAAGCAAGAGCATTGCTTCAATAACATCAATTTGGACCTACGTAAGCAGCATGTAATAATAAGAACTTATATTAAGTTAAAATAATACTGGTTTTAGCGAATATATCAAAAATAACATGTAACTTTACCTTAGCCTAACGAACACTTGAATGTTCTGGTTTTTATCCCTCCTAGATCCCTTTTCCGACGTCATCTTGACACTAAACACATAAACTTCCTTACACTGTATTTGTTCCACTCAATTGTTGTAAGTTTCCTGATAAAACACTAAATTAATAAAAATGCGTCAAAACTCCAATTTATCGTCAAAGGAATCCGTTGAACGGAGTCGTTCAAACGAAATTCAAATTTTGGTTTGAGCAAGTTTGCCATACCAAAAAATAAATAAAGAACGGCATGGACGAGAAGTCAACTTTATTTGACGGTGGTTATTTCTTTAATTCTCAAGAACGTTAATGCATTTTTAGGTAAAATTAACACACTGCAGAATTTTTTAATTATGGCAGAAAATAATAATCATTTCTAAATCAAATATTTTTGTATCACAGAGTAATTATCATCCCGTTTTCAATCCGAGAATAGCAGTTTTAACTTTTTGTTCCAATTCACGCATGACCAGTTTTACTTTTATGTTTATAATAAGTATAGCTTTGTAAATACGAGTTTGGAAAAAATAAGGAACTGTTGTGTTGTGAGTAAAATTGATACAATCAGTGTTTACCTACACTCTCTTCATTCGCACAGTCTCCTAATTCGAACTTGTCTATTGCTATCTTTTTTTACTATCGATGTGTAACTGATTTGCTAAAAGTGACGGGGTGATCCGAATTTCGAAAACGGATTGCAAAGTAGAGCCGCTGGAGGCGTTGTGGAGGCGGCGTGTGTTGGTTTCGCGGCTACGAGTGCATTCAAACAACGCACGAGTGACGAAGAAATACTATTATTATTGGTATCAACACTACGAAAAAAACGAAAACCTAATAAACGGCAACGGCCTTGGTTTACGAGATCAACCGACAAAACTTTCTTCTCTCTTGCTCGTCCGCGTGCCATCGTGTTCGCTTTCTCTTCTCCCGGTTATAGAGCTTCTAACTTCTATAAAAAATAGGGGTTTTATGGCCCGGAGAGCCAAATGGCTTTGAGGATGGTATAACTACATATCGACGGTTCTGTGACTCAACCTCGCATATAGAATATTGTCCAGTATAAACTGACACTCACTAAGTACGCGAGTACATACTTAGTGCGTGTCAGTTTATGCTGGACATTATTAAATATACGAGGTTGAGTCACAGAACCGTCGATATGTAAATACTTTAATACATTTTTAAATGTCAATTTCGAAATTAAGCTTGGTATGTTATGTACTACCTATTCGTTCGGATGTCAAAACTATAATTAAGCATTTCGGATACCTATGATCTGATAATGGAGCAAGGAGGTGGATAGTGGAACTTTTCAGTGGCTACTAGAATTCGAGTTTGGGCGTGATACCGTGATTTTTTGGTACTATTTTTACTTACATGCATATTTAATTTTTATTTATCAATTATTTATGTTCCTTATTTTAGGGTAATTTGTAAATAATTGAATAACTATAGTTCTATTTCATTAAATTTCTCATGGAAATAGTTTTTATTGGTTTTATAAAGTATACAACGTCCGGACTGCCACGAGTTAGTGTGAAGCCGACACAAGCGTGCGCCTTGAAGTCGAACTCTCCACCTCAGAGGGCGATCGGGTGTAACATTTTATTTAGTCAACAGATTACAATGATTATTTTTAACACACACAGCAATAACACCAACAACTTCGCTTGTAACTGACCAACTCACCGCTTAAAGAGAATAGTTGTCATCCACTATCAACACTATGTATCACTATGTTTTAAGTAAATAATAGTAACAGAAGGGCACATATAACACTTTTAGCTAGGTATGCCTGTTACCCTAATATTGGTCTGCTTTATCATGGCCCCTCGATATACACCGCCTAATCTACACGGTATGTTTTATTTTCGATAACTTTGGCATTTTACTTACTACGTACAAACAGCAACACTCTTAACTGTACATCGGTGGACCTTAATGCAAAAGGCATAGGGTCTACCGATGTACAAGGGATCATATTATTATGGGTAGATTTTTTTTAACTTTCCAATAACATGCCAAAGGTACGGAGATAAAATCAAAGTTAAATATTGAATGTAACAGAGCAATCTTTGGAGTTTATTTATAGTTGAAGTCCTTATAAATTACCTTCCTCTGTAAACCGGATGCGAAGGCGTCGTGTTTTTTTAAAATGGTAGCTTTCTCTCATCTCCACTGGCTGAAGCATTATTCAACTTTTTAACACTTTCAACCAGTTATTAAAGTGCTTAACCAGTCTCCAATTAGGTACTTTATACTTTCCAATGGCTATAATCTTGTTCACTTTTCACATGTGATAATTAGGACATATATATATACATCCCGTAAACCAATAAATTCTTTGTTTTTTTTTTATTCTATGGCCACATTTGCATTTCTTTTTTTATGTTCAAACCATAGACATAGTATAATATGTCTATGGTTAAAATTGACCGTCATGCAGATCCTTGGAGTAGGCCAAGTTTAGCAATGGACGTCCTTCGGATAATCATCAAATCATGATAATGAAGAGATGCCAACACGTATCTTCACCAAAGCCTGTAATGCTACGGTCACATTATTGGGGGTTCGGCGAAAGTTTTCAGTAGCATCTCTTTCATTATCATAGAGAAAGAAAGAGAGGCTAATGCGAACATTCGCGGAATCCCGATAATGTGCCTCTGGGATAAATGTGACCGGAGCGTTATCTATAATTTATCAACCTTTGAACTTAGTAATAGAGTCAAAATCCCAATCGCTAGATGTCGCTAGTGGGAACGTAAGCAGAGCCAAAGTTATTCTAATCGGTTTATTCACATTTTGTTTTTTTTTTAACTTTTAGTTTATTTTATAACAGTTCTTTAAGAAGTCATTCTAAACTCGATTTTACAATACAATTTCGCTATTCCAGATATTATCCTTAATTACTTGCACACCCTGTAGCTCCTAAAGTATTGGTTCAAGTTAACAAAGATATTAAACTCGACACCAAAAAGTATATTCGTACCAATTTACAAAACTACAAGAATGCTTCCCCTTGATTGCCCATATACGGCTTATTTGCTCGAACTAATTGAAAAAAAAAAACTTTTATGGTGGTAGAACCATGTGCAGGGTCCGTCCGGATCGCTACCACCATCTTATCTATTAACCACCGCCAAGCAACATTGTTGTGTTCCGGTGTGGAGATAAGATAACCGGTGAAATTACTAGCATAGAGGCATTCCTTCTTAGTCATCTCAGGGGTGGCAACGCGTATGAGGTCATAGGATTATAGTTTCAATTCTCGAGAATTCAAATGTCTATGGGTCTCAGATTCCACTTACCATCAGGTGGCCTGAGTGCTCGTGTGCCTTCTCCTTATCATTAAAAAAACAATTAAATTTCTCGCGCTGCCTCGTCTTGCCTCGTCGGTGGAAAAGGAGCTTTAAGTACCTTTTTTAATTTTCAATATACTTTGCAGTTTTAGCGGCGTTACTTTCATACATAATATCACGCCTTCGTTCCCAGAGTAAGGTAGGTAGACCTACATAAATACCAAGAACTCTTAAGAAGACTTGTTTATAACTCTGTACCACATTTTGCATAATCAGGCCAAGAAGTTTACTAGTGTATTAGTCCTTAAAGCCCTTATTCCCTTACGAAATCCAGGGGAAGACATGAAGTGGCTCTATTCCACCCCGGAAACCACACGGGGGCTCTTCGTATTTAATCATTTTCAATGCCGCAATTCCCGCGAGATCCTGCAATTCTAATCTCGTAATGAGCGTGATTGAGAAATCATGCGAGATCTCCGCATAGTCGTTAATACACAATTATTTTTTCATCACACTAGCTCGGAAAGGGAAAATTAACGTATCTAAATGTATGGCTAATTTTCGTGACGAAATGGAAAAATGGAAATGGAATGGTGGATGGTGATGACTTACGGATCTGAGACGTGGGCGCTAACGATGGGCCTCATAAGAAAGCTCAGAGTCACTCAGAGGGCTATGGAGAGAGCTATGCTCGGGGTTTCTCTGCGGGATAGAATCAGAAATGATGATACCCGCAGTAGAACTAAGGTTACCAACATAGCCCGAAGAATAGCGAAACTTAAGTGGCAGTGGGCGGGGCACATTGCTCGCAGGACTGATGGCCGATGGGGCCAGAAAGTTCTCGAATGGCGTCCACGGACCGGGAGACGAGCTGTAGGCAGGCCTCCAACAAGATGGAGCGACGACCTCGTAAGGATCGCGGGATCACGATGGATGCGGAAGGCACAAGACCGGTCTACGTGGAGAGCCTTGGGGGAGGCCTATGTCCAGCAGTGGACGTCTTTCGGCTGATATGATGATGATGATGATGATGAAATGGAAAAAGTTAAATTTTCTTAACTTTCTCCTTAACGATGTACACTTTTTTTGGAAAACGCCCGCGTGTGTGTCACGGGTAGTAAGGGTAGAATAAACTTGATTCATCTAATACTCTCCTTAGTTATCCCTTCTTACTGCCCTTGATGCACAATGTACTAACCTGCTTACTTTTCCGCTTTCCAGTAATCCCATTGGTGTGTTTCGGTGTGAAAGTTAGACGGATGAAAATGGCAACATTCCATCTCTTAACCCTGGTCGAGCAAAGCGTTTGCAAGCCTGTTGGGTGGCCAGGGCCTATATTCAGGTGCGTTAAAACAATATCGTGTTTGACACGATTAAGAATCGTTTGTGTCACAGTCGCCATTATTGTAAATGACATAAGAGTTATCAAAACGTTGACAATACGGAAACAGGTCAAAAACGATATCGTTATAACGCAGTTGAATAGAGGCCCTGTATGTTTGTTCGCCTTTTCCATAGCTTAAAAACGAGTATATGAATAGGTAAGTATATTATGGTGAAGTATGCGTTTACGAGTGACCTTACTTAGTTAGATAAAGCTTAAGGAATAAATTTTGAATGTAATAACAAAAATATACAACTTCACAAAGCATTTTTTGATTTTATCAATATGTATCTTAATACATATTGAAAATACTTATATTTGGTTCAAATAATGGGATTTCGAACGAAATTTGACAAGATTTTCAACTCCTTGAAAACTTTGCTTTCTAATTTAAATATTTCCTAACTGAAAATATTCTCTGCGATTGCACATTTGTATTCTAATAAGACAGAAATGATTCTAACAAGCTTGACTAATACGTCAATTAACGAAAACCGCATATCAAAAAACTTCTTATTAGCGGCTAAGTGGAATAAGAATAAGTCTTCACTCATAAGATTACGATTTCTTTTTACACGTTTCCAACAAGAAAGATAAAACTGGATTTAAAATGAGCTACGTCATTATAGGGACAGTTTTTGCGTCTGGCAACACTCATTACACCATTTCCTCCCGCGCTTTCTTGAAGAAAATTAAAAGAGCCGCATTAATTCTATCCATATGTCGCGGTGTTTTTGCGTCGGTTAGCGGCAATGGCGGCGGGTTTTTGCCGCTTGGAGCTCTGCCGTGCCGTTCCCAGCCTCAGCCCCACAAAAACCCGCCGCGCTGCGAACGCGGGAATCTGCGCAAAAACTATAACCCCGCTCAATAACCGGCGACGCCGATGAAATACTATGAGTTCCTTTAACTTTTTACTAGCCCCTGCTTTTTCCCGCGTAATTTGCATCGGACGCCCGCGGCCGCCATCTTTTAGTTTTTCCCGCGCGATCCGAATGCGTTCCCGAAATTGCCGTGTCGTAAAAAGTGTTTGATTAAATTCTTGTTTGGAGAATGGGCGTTTATGTATAATGACGTTTTTAAGGAGCAGATGCTGACGGTGAAACGGTAAAATATTTATGTCTAATGCTATATCTATCTGTTTTATTGGATTTTAATCCAAAATGTCATCTGTTCTTAAACTTAATACTTAGTGATTGTCAGAAGGAGGCTTCTTTGACGATTTCAAGGCAATTGTCAAGGTGCTTTTCCCCCACCGACGCAAGGCAAGACGTGGCGGCGCGAGAATTTTCATTTGTATTAAAAAAAAACATTTCCACAAAAGACGCGCGAGATGGGAATTGATTTATTTGAATACACAATTAAATTCTCTGCTCTCCGGTGGAAAAGCACCTTAACACTGTGGCTCCCTTTGGGATCCATTATAATATGAATACTTACACTCAATTGAACATCATACTGTGTTACGTTTATACATACTATTAAAAAAAAAGATAACTAAAAAAAAACCGGCCAAGTGCGAGTCGGACTCGCGCACGAAGGGTCCCGTACCGTTATCTATACAACATTAGACATTAGATAATAATCTTTTTTTTTAGTTTCACCTGTCCTGGTGTCTACCTGTAATCACGGTGTCTATCTGTAACCAAATCTGCCTAAAAAAGAAAAAAACACGGTTTTGTATGGGATTATTTATTTTTATTTATTTATTATTAAAAATCAGACAACATAATGGTCCAAAAAATTGTTAGTAACATACCTTACATGAACTATATTAGCACCTACTTAAACAACACACAAAAGAAAAGGCTAAGGCTCCGTTTTTCGGTCATAAGACGATTAAAACGCCGCATGACGGAGGAGTCGTATGAACCTACTATGGTCTTTAGGATGGGGTTAGAGCTGACACGCAATCTGCAAAGAAGTGAGGCAGAACTTTTTCGCATAGGTACCTAATTGCATAAAAGTCGTCAGTGCGAGCTGTGCGAACATGCCTGACGCACTGCAGCGTGGCGGCAGCCCCAGCAGCATCCTAAAGCCGTTATTATATTGCACTCGCAGGGCACTGAGGGTCTTAAGTGTAAAACTGGTCCAAAGGCTACACGTGTAGAAAACCTGGCAGTACGCTTTGAACAGTGAAATTTTTACTTGTTCACTACAACGCCCACACCTTCGCACCAGCATATTACACCTGACGGCCAGTGCCCTACGCTCGCGATCGATATCTTTATGGTCTCTAAGGTCATCAGATTTATATAATAATAAAAAAAAAAAAAACTAAATACTCTGTGAATATTTTAAGCGGTTGCCGTTATTAAAATAGAGTCCCACTAAAAGTTTCATTTAATTCTATTTTTATTATTTGTTATTATAGCGGCGGTTTGTTGTTATGAGATACAGTCGTGACAGACAGACAGATAGACGGACAGTGGAGTCTTAGTAATAGGGTCCCGTTACTCTTTGGGCTAGGAACCCTAAAAACGTAAGTAGGCGACAGGCGGTCTAATCACCATCTCGACTAGACAACAAGAAGACACTTAACTATTGACGACACGTTGGCCTAGTTGGGAGTGACCCTGACTCCGAAGCCAGCAGTTCTGGGTTTGGGTTCGGTAAGGACAAATATTTGTGTGATGAGCGCGAATATTTGTTTCCGAGTCTTGGATGTTTTCTATGTATTTAAGTATGTATTTCTCTAAATAAGTATATTGATCGTTGTCTAGTACCCATAGTACAAGCCTAGAGCTTAGTTTGGGACTAGGTCAATTTGTGTGAGATTGTCCCCTAATATTTATTATTTATTTATTTAGTTCGGCCTTTTAGTTTTATGATCCGGCGCTATATCATGGCTTTATAGCTTCCTACTGAACGTCGAATAATCAAAAATTTCCAACTCTCAATCTACTTAGAATCGGTTAATCTACTCTCGCGGTAAAAAAATACGGGTCACAGTACGTTTTTCATACTAAAGAGGCTATTTCGAAGCGTTGGTTCCTCGCCAGGGGATGCTTTTAGTGAAATCTGATGATGGATACCCCGAGCATCGATACAGGACTTCCAGAGTGCCTAGGATACCCAACTGATTGAATCTGCGACTAACAGCGGAATTGTGCATGTTCAAAAAACATCTAAAATGGCAATAAAATATAAGGAAATCCAAATGCTGACCCAAACTCTCTCGCTGTAGTGTTGTGCGATCAGTCAGGTAATTTAAGAACTTTTAACCTCCTCTATTGATCCTCGGAGTATCCACCATTAAAACTCACTCAAAACAACCCCTGGCCAGGAACCAAGGCTTCGAAGTAGCCTCGTTTGTACGAAAAACGCATTCTGACCCGTATTACGTACCTATAGAATGTAGTCAGGGCACCACTGAAAACCAGCGCTGCAGCTTGCTGCAGCATATTGCTGAGGGGTGTCCTTTTTAGCGTAACTTGCATGTTCTTTTTCTTGTGTCACATTGTATATTGTCATATTTTGTGTGCGCTGAATAAATTAAATACTTACTTACTATTATTTGTCCACGAATGTACATTATTAAATCTATCAACGAACGTTGCTGATCGGAAAGCATTAGAATGCGTAATCAAACGAACTTAGGCGCAAAAGAAACCCTGTCCAGCTTGTTTCTTGAAAGAAAAACCGAGGTATTTATAATGCGACTACGCGAGCAAATTAGAGTAAGTAATGTTTTTCTTGTGTGTAGTTAGCACACAGTAGGACCTCGCAAGTTAAAAAAGACACTTCACAATTTCATTGACTTAATGCACACAGTCATTATGGATTGACGCTCTGTTTATGTTATTAGTAATTGGTATAGTTTACGTTGGCATAATTCTTGCAGAAAAACAATAAATATTGCTAAGTAAGTCATAAAAAAACCTTTTGTTAATAAGGAACTTTATTGCCGACTATAGGTAGTTTTACTCCAATAATAAACTGACTAGTAAAACAAAAAACCGCCTTCAAAAACGCATACCTAAATAATTTATTTTCAAATTGTCGGCATTTTTGTTAAAAATGTTGTGGTCGCCGACTTCAGTTGGACTAACTTAATAGGGAGGCCTACAATTTTAAAAGAAGTTTTTTTTGCGTTTTTGAAGGCGGTGTTTTGTTTTTTAAAACATTTATTTTATTTTATAATTTTTAGTGATCATAATACGCTGTTCCGTAGGCTCACTTATTAGTTGATATGAAACTAAGTTTAACTAGTTTAAGTCAACGCCGCCGGAAAGTCATAGTCATATTTCAACAAGTAAATATTCTTCGTTGTAGTCGCTCAACTATCTTAATCGAGCTATCTTATCGCCACCCTTGAAATAGGTACTGTTGAGGAGTTCCGATGGCGATCTGTGGTCTTCATCATCAGTTCCACTTCCCCAAATGATATTTTCTGAATGCAAATGCTAGATTTGTTACTAAAAATACTAAAATCGCTATATGTTTGCCTACAATATTTGAGGAGTTCCCTCAATTCCTCACTGATCCTCAATCAGATTTGGTGACAATGGGACCACCTCGGAAGTATATTCTATGAAAATATGACAAAATCGTTCTACAATTGACGGAATAATCTGTGAACATACATATATTTTTTTTTACGTTCAATGAAACGTTGTACGTCCCATTGTTTGTATTTTTTTTCCTCCTTTTTTGAAGTCGCTTAAAAAGACGAGTCAAATGAGTCCACACTCGCCAGATCAACGATGTGCCAGTGAGGAGTTCCTATGGCCACCTTCCGTCTTCATTATTAATGTTATCATACCAACACGATGGCACCATATTATTTGTCATTGGAATTGCATAAACATGCCAAAGGACAATTGGCATTTTGGTACCCGCTTAATAGCAATTATAGTGGTGTCCACAGAACTATATCGATATAGTTCTGTGGTGGTGTCGTTGAATAGGTCATACAAATAGGAACAGCGAATGGAGATATGCGCCCTGGCTATCTTTGCTCTACATAAGAATAAATAAATTGATATTATTTCCGTGTGGTTGCCGGGTTAGAATAGTGGCACTCCATGTCTTCCCGTGGATGTCGTAAGAGGCGACTAAGGGAATAAGGGCTTGTAGTACTGTTAGGCGATGGGCTTGCAACCTGTCACTAATACACTGGTAAACATCTTAGCCTGATTGTGCAAAATGTGGTTACAGAATTATCAACAAGTTTTTTAGAGTTGTTGGTAATTCTGTAGCTCTGCCTACCCCACTCTGGGAATAAAGGCGTGACTTTATGTATGTATGTATGTAAATTGATATTATAAGTTATATCCATACCTGGGATAACTCGGGGCAAGTTCTAGGAATTTGATATCGATAAAAAAGATGACGATGTAATTAAATACTGGTTATGACACCATGAAAAAAGTAAACAGTCTTATAAAAGGTGAGAAAATTACAATAACCAACATAAATGAGAAATTGGCTTTGAGGCATTATAAATATTTAAAGAATGCCCCGTCGACCACTGTGGTCGTTATCAGAACGTTTAGCAGTTTAAAGTGGATATTTTCATGTAGACGGGAATCATTAATACCATCGAATATGGAAAAAATATTGAATGTATATCATGAAAACTATTTTAAAATAAACATATAAATATGTACACGTTTTAATTTGTTTTTTTATTTAAAAATGAGGAGAAAATTAGTAATATTTATTTATGTCGCATAACACTTCGATTTTGGCAGTAACATCGATATATTTTTTGTCAATAAATCATTTTGCTACATCACTTTCGTATACATGCCCCGAGATATCCCAGGTATGGACTTATATCCATTGGGGCGGGTACCAAATTCCATACATTTTTACCCATTGTCCTGTCCAGTCAATCCGACAATAAGATGTTGGCTAAAATTGACTTCCAAGATTTGATAACATTGTTTGTTAGATAGTTAGCTACAAGTGAAGCTAATATAAATGTGTTATTATAAAGATATAATTCTGTGGCTCTAGTGAAAAAGTATACAAGTCTCCCAAGGTTTAGGTGAAAAACGGCATAAGTCTAGTATACTCTGTACATGACGTTTGCCCTTTCTTATTAAGAGCTAAGTCGACTTGTATCCGTTTTCACTAGAGCGACAGAATTCTACCCCTACTTTCAGGATGTATACGTATTGGACGTAGGTACCTACTATGCGTAGCCTGTTACATGGTGACAGACTTATGTAACATAGGATATATACGCTTTTTACCCGATATCCAACAAGGTTTTTCAGAAATCATATCAATACTTATTGGACAATCTTATGACGAATGCTACTCGACGGCAGATGGCGCTGTCCTTTGCCCTATTATCCGTTAGATGTCGCTATTTGATTCAAACTAAATAAAAATAATATATTTATATTATCACATTATCATAAACAATATACATCTCACTAAGTGAGCAAAGCTGCGGTTAAAAGCTAGCAAAGAATATTTGACATTAAAATAACCAACACCTAAGAGTCACAGCACTTGAACGATAGATTTCTCTAAACACCTCCCGCAATTTGTCATGAAAAGTGACTTGTCAACGGCCACGTCAATTTCCTATCTGTGGGCTTCAAAAAATGCGGGAAAGAACGGCTGCTAGATGAAAATCGACATATTAATGAAGACTGCGAGGCGAGCGTGAGAAAATTGGCGCTTGCGAGCGCCGTGCCTGCGGTGGGGCCACGCGGGGCGCGGGGGCTGAAGGCAGCGATATTTAAGTTTCCGTACCCAAGGGGTGCCAAATGGATCCTGTTACTAAGTCCTTAACGTGTTTTGTTGTCCTATCTCTAGCTAAGAACTGTATAATTTTAAACCGAAATACCTACTTTTATTTTCTTTACAGAATATTTATTATAGCGATGTATTTTCTAACAAATAATAATAAAAGGTAAAGTAAATAGAGTGACAAGCGCGGTTTCACTAGTTTTTCATGTTTTTCTCAATGCTAGTACATGTTTGTCGTTGTGTAGTACCCGTAGTACAATCTTAAAGCTTACTTTGTGTGAGATTGTCCCGACCCCGGTGAGGACCAAGAATCGTACCTGGAAACGCTACCTTTTTGGGCTTAGGCTACTTGATGGCTTTTTTTTAGCTTTAGTCTCCTCTTGGGGAGCGCTGGTAGATTTCTGACGTGGAAAAGTGCTTGTGCGGCCTATTTACTGATTATTAAACATATTTTATCTTTTTTTTTTTAGCTAACCGCATCGTCGAACGCGCACGCGCAACATTATCCAATTCTGATCCAATCCCTGCAGGGTATCGTGGTCGTGTTTAATGATGTAGATAAACGTGGATCTGTCACATTCTGACCAGTATGTACTTAAGTGCGAGAGTTAAATGCCATGATAACACGAGGGCTGCTTTTTAATGAGGTGTTTGCCATTAGGGAAGTTAAAAAAGTTGAAAAGTTGAAAGTTGTTGGAAGTTGGGTCTCAGATTCCACTTACCATCAGGTGGCCTGAGTGCTCGTGTGCCTTCTCCTTAGCATAAAAAAAAAACGTATCGTGCTCCACCCCTTTCACTCGTCACTCAAGAGTAAAGCGAGAACTAAAGTACCTTCGGATTTCAAAAGCCCGGGTTCCACCACCCGCTTTCCGCTACCGCCCAAGCCCCCGCTGTTTCTGTGCCCTAAGTTTTTCTGTAAATAATATCCGTCCGGTAAGGCATGGCCGGTTTTTCCTCGGTGAAAGGTTGCAGTATCTGGAACCGTACCGGCCAACGGTACTAGTTGTGTGGGAAAATCTAGCGTAGGCTTTTTGTGAAATCTCGTGAAAAACTAGAAGCCGAGATATTTATATGCTGGACAAGCTGTTTAGAATTTTATTCCTTTAAGTTGTGGAGAAACTCTGCGACTTTATGGTAACCTGGTAGTGTGACCTGCCTGAGCTTTAACAATAATTCTTTAGACAATGTTATCGTAATTTTTTTAACTCGGCCGCCATTACTATCAAGTCAATAAGACCTATGTTAACGTTGGCGATACGATAAAACCTATGTCAAAAGAAATATTGTTTTAACCCGTAGAATCTTTGCCCTGGTCATCCGTTATACTCGGGGTCGTCTGTTTAAATAGAATCAACTATCAAAGATGTATCAGTCATCCCCTCTGAGTGGAACTCCATCCATTATGATCGTCATCCTGTCTACTGGCAAGCTATTAAAAATATTGTTAGAATAGAATAGAATAGAATAGAAAAAAGCTTTATTCACCTTAATAAGTTGTTCGTAGTCGAAGGCCAAACTCTGCACATTGCTATAATAATTTCTAGCCTTCGACTACAAATTATATTTTTAATAGCTTGCTTGTAGCCAGGATGACGATCACAATGGATTGAGTGATGATGATGCCTGCTGCCAATGTGTTGAACTTTCCTAAATTTGGACTCTACGTGATCATACATACGAACACTAGGACAGGTTCTTTTTTTTATCAGATAGCGAATACCACATTTTGGTAAATACTCGTATGTAGTTTAAAACATAACAAAGGTCTAAACTTGTTTCATCCTTTTTCACTGTCGGGTTTTAGTTTTTTGTCTATAAATTTGCTTGTTGTAGCTCTGTCGCTCTGTGGGTTATGGCAGAATATCAGCGTTTTGCTCATCATGAGTAAAGCTGTACGCTGACCCATTTCCATTTTGCACTGCTGCAACGCACACATTCTTTTGGCAACTTTTTCGTGTGTTTTTAATTACCTCTTTCATTTGTGTGTGTGATTTGTAGTACGCAAATAAACGTTTTATCTATCTATGTATCTATACCATAACATATCATTGAGTCTGATCCATGAATCAAAAATCCGTGTTAAATAAAAGTTACGTCTTAAATATAGCCTCATAGGGATTGTTCTACATTGTTCCAACTACAACGTAACAAAGTAAAGTCCTCGAGTAGTTCTGTCGATGAAACATGCAACAGCTTTCGTAAGTTGTTCGTAACTTACATTATTTTAGAGATCCGTATCCAGAAGGTCTCTTTTACTAAGACTGGTCCGAATGTCTAGCATACCTAATATCAAAACTATCATCGTAATAAGTGCCTGATTTATTAAAAATAATAATATAATAAAAACAATCCATGTCTTCCCGTGGAAGTCGTAAGAGACGACTAAGAGAAGAAGGGCTTCTTTACGCGATGGGCTTGCAACCTGTCACTAATACACTAGTAAACTTCTTGGCCTGATTGTGCAAAATGTGGTTACAAAATTATAAACAAGTCTTTTAAGAGTTGTTGGTATTTCTGTAGCTCTGTCTACCCCACTCGGAATGAAGGCGTGATGTTATGTATGTGTGTATGTATGAAAACAATAACCAAATATAAAGGGAGGGGGTTACAAGATTCCAAATATGCATATTTTGAACTGGTCGTCCAACCAGCAATTTTTTTACTTGTAACTTATTTCTATGGTATCTATCCATCATATTCTTCACTCAATCAGTGTTTGTATAGTTTGACGGCACGAAACCGTCGGTGCGCGAGTCTCATTCTTATTTAAGTGTTTTTAGGGTTCCGTACCCAAAGAGTAAAAACGGGACCCTATTAGTAGTAGGGTAGCGACTCCACTGTTTGTCTGTCTGTCTGTCTGTAACCAGTATGTATCTCACGAACAGTGATAACTAGAGAGATGAAATTTTCACAAATGATTTCTGTTGCCACTATAACAACAAATTACAAAAACTGAATAAAATAAATATGTCATCCCATAGAACAAACGTGATTTTTTGCCGTTTTTTTGCTCAATATTAATAATGCTTGAAATATTCACTAATTATTTATTTTTATATTTACTTAAAAAAAAAAAAAATAATTAAGGGGGGCTCCCATACAGCAAACGTGATCTTGTTTTCCGTTTTTTGCTCGATATTAAGAACGGCAACAGATAGACTAATATAATGTCTTATTCTAATGTAAGTATTGATATTTGTACGGAATCCTTCGCTCGCGAGTCCGACTCGCACTTGACGGGCTTTTTTTTTATTTACGGGATCGCCAATTTGATACATGCTCTAGCTTGTTCCTTCAATTAAACTACTAGGCTATTTTTTATTTAGGATACTGACTAATAGGTTCCTTTTAAGGTTTTAAAAATCACATCAAATCGAATTAGTCTAGTCAAACTACCTAAAAAGATTTAAGGCAATAGCAAAAACTCGATCGATTCGTGCCGAAACCAAATTAAAAATGATAATCACTAAAGCTTAATTCGGGGCACAGCTTTCTTGGAACTTAAAAAAGCTATGAAATGAACGCCGCCAACGGTATCCAGTGAACTGCAAAAAACTATGTTTCGGAAACAGGTCTGCTCGAACGCACCAATTTTTAAAATTAACTTGTTTTTAATTTTGCTTTGGTAAATTGCGTAGATTAACGTAAGCAATTTTGAAAATTGTTCGTTCCTTTATTTAAATCGTTTGTGTAAATATTGATGTATAAGTAGGTTTTTTTAGCTATAGTTTTAGTAGAAATAATGTTATTCTATTTATTTTTCCTCAATGCGTTTCCATATCATAAGCTTAAATTGGTTTAAAAATTGTATCCTTTAATATCGCCAACGATCAATAGTAATACAGATTTCAACCGAAACTTAACCCTTCGTCACATAACGCACACACACAAGTTTTTTTTTAATGTAAAAGCGAGGGCAAGGAGCGCAGCGCCACGTGGGGGGACCGCGTGGGGTGCTGGGCGGGGCCCTGCAGCTGCATAGGGCTCCGGCGACCGTCAGTCGAGGCGCGCACGTCGGCCCGTCACGACCAACGAACCAAAACACGCGCCAAAATACACCTACGAACTGTCAAATTGAATCGGAACAGGTCACTAAACGAACGAAATTTGAATTTTTGAAATTAGGTCAAATCGGAACCATAGATAAGAAAAAAACCATTGACGGTGGACGTTATGTAATTTTGGGGTATTTTGTGTGTTATTGAAAATTGCGTTTAGTTGATGTGTGCGAGCGAGAAGGAGATGGAGAGTCCGGGCGAGGAAGCGGGACGGAGCGCCGCCCCCGCGCCGAACGGATCCAATAAGATCATTGGTCGCAACCTGAATGGAACCAGTAAGTCACATTTATAAAGTATTTCAATGATTATTTATGGATGCCATAAGTAATTTATACCCTACATCTGTCCGGCATTTTATATGAGGTGACATTATTAATACTTACCGTAAACGCACCTAGGGTTGGCAAAAGCTGTATTTTTTACATTATTGAATAATATTATCGTAGGTATTATTAACTTCGTGGGTAATGGTCTTAATAGCATTTTTTGTTTTTTTTTTCTGTCGAAATGAGTCGTTTTGGAGCTCCGTGTCTGAAAGAAGGACCAACCAAATAACTTAGTTACATTTATAATAATATTAGCATACCTACGAATTACTTAAATTAAGATACAATAAAAATTTAATTAGAATTTAATTTCGCACAAATTTACCCTGAATTATCCTAATCAATTACCAACGCATATTTACGCATATTTAATTAAAAAAATCGCAATAGTATTATAAAGGTAATAAATTAAAATCGTTTTAATAATAATTAGGTTGACTCTATTCGAACTTTTAGGGTAGCATTTCAGCTGTTATGTGTTATATACAACGTGTTACAAATTAATCCGTAAAAAAGAAATTATAAAATTAGTGTCAATTAGTGTGCCCCTTATTAAATAACGTCAATGCAGTATCTTAGGTATACAGTATACTAGGGTTGACACTACTTTCGTAATTTCTTTTTTAAGGATTATTTTGTAACACGTTGTATTGTTGTTGCATGTCTTTCAGTTAGTATGTTAACTGTAAAATATATAAGATCGATTTTTGGCAAACACGACAAGTTAAATGCTACGTTGTGCATTTGCAACACGGTTTGCAGTATTTTTAATTAAATCTTTTAATTAAGTAAGATTAAAAATCTTTAACGGCGACTGCTACCACGATCTTATTGACGTCAAGCCCCAGTGTTCGCATTGTTGCATTCCAGTGTTAACTTTAAGATACGCACCAAAATAACAAACATAGTGGCGCATTTGCAGTTTTAGGATTGCAGTCTAGAGATTGTAGTCTTGAGTTTATAAATATTAATTGGTCTCAGAAACCACTTACCTGCAGGTGGCTTGTTATCGTCCTTCTCTTAATACAGGACAGAGTAATTACTTTGTTTTATGCTCTGTCCCTCGCAACTTCATCCGCGTTCTAATTATCTTCATAGAGTATCTGTGTGTTAAATTTCATCCACCACCCAACTCCTAAACGTCCTTAAATACTTTCACGTGTACACACAAAACAATAATACTCGCTGTCTATTAACACAGATTCCTTCCCTTCATTAAGAAAATACTTTTTACGATGATACTAAGTAAAAAACGGGATTCGAAGAAATGTCAGCGCTGGGAATCGAACCCGCACCGGTAATTTGCGTTTTTCTGTCGCTTTGTCTTGGCGCGCTTTTTGCGTGCCCCTCTGGCTCTTAATGCTTTTGCTCGATGCAGACTTCTTGATAGTTGAAAGTGTTACATTCTACAACAATGTTGACATGTCGTTATAGTTGTTATCGATAAGTGGAATAGAAGCAGTTGAGGATGAACATTATAGACAAAATGGCGAAGAAAATAGGAAATAACAGTAATGAATGGTGGTAATTTCGTAAAAGGCAGCCATCATTTTTACTAAGTTACCCGATTTTGTTTTATACAATATACATATATTATGTTCAACACTGATTAAAATATTTCGATTTTGTTTTCATTTCATTCTGATCTTATGTATAACTTTGACGACACGCTAGCCAGTTGGTAGTGATCCTGCCTTCGAAGCTAGGGGTCCTGGGTTCAAATCTTGGTAAGGGCAGATATTTGTGTGATGAGCACGATTATTTGTTCCTGAGTCTTGGATGTTCTCTATGTATTTAAGTATCTATTTCTTTATATAAGTAAGTTTATCGTTGTATAGTACCCATAGTACAAACCTAGAGCTTAGTTTGGGACTAGGTCAATTTTTGTGACATTGTCTGACATTTATACTATAGACAAAAAGAAACTAATGCAGGGTTCACTTTTCAAATACGAAAATAATTTCATACTTTGAATATTATTTAAACTTCAAAGCTAAAACCCTTAAACACTTCACACTCCAGCTCAATTGTTAAAATAATACTTATATATCATAATCATACTAATCAGACATACATACAGAACCCTAAAGCATCAAATCCATTCGCATTCGCAGCACAAACGCAATAAAAACCTGCCAGTCTATATAGTCTGTGGAAAAACCGTGGAAAACTCGGAAAAACTCGGCTCTCATTGTGTTGGCAAAAACCCGCGCCGTCTTGGGAAATCGCGACCTAATGAAAACTGGCTGGATGGAAAAAAAGTACAGCTGTCACTTAATACATTTAAGAGTATGCGTTCTAAATTTAAATGTTTAAAAATAATGATGATAGTTGCTTATATCCATATAATATAATATTTATAAATAACATAGAACCAAATAACGCTGAAAAAACACAAAATTTCGTTTCCTTTTTCTATTTCATTTGTGTCGACAATTATTTTGATATATACTTAATAGTTGTCACTTGATTGTTTAAGAGTAAATGTTTTAGATTTAAATGTTTAAACATAATCTAGATAAGTTGTTTGTTTATAGTCCCTATAATTTATAAAAAACATTGAACCAAATAACAAAATAAATATTTTTTTATTTCTATTTTATTTGTGTCTACAATTATTTTATAAAATACTTAAATATATGTGTAACGTATATCCATGTTTTATATTTTTGTTTGGTAGAATAGTGTTAAACACTGGGTCAAATATGATTCGGTAGATAAATAAGGTTTCTTAATAGGTACAATATTTGACGCGGTGAAATTATATTTAGTTATACTTTAAAAAAATAACATCCATTTATGTTAATTTGCCTTATTCATGAAATAAAAAACCTCAATTATTTAATTGAAATGTTTCTCTACATTTTTTGCTATTTTGGCGAAAGTATTTCGTTCCACCCGAATTAACAACATCCACTATTTATCAATAAAGCAGGAAAATACCCAATTTTAGAGTATATTAGCGCGTTAGTGCAATACATTGCAATGTAAGTGGAGTAATTAACGCCATGTAGGCTATTTCCGAAGCAATAACAAAAAGAAAAAACCGGGCAAGGGCTAGTCGGTCGCGCGTCGCAAGAGTTCCGTTTTTAATAAAAATATGTTTTCAGAATTAATTTTTATTGATTATTATTTCGATAATATAATTTTTATAAAGTTATTTTTTAATGAGTTATACATGATAATGCACTATTTTGAATAATGGCTCGTCTGTTTAACAATTTAAGAGATAAAATTACAATCTTTGAGACGATTTCTTATGGAGTGTGCAAATGAAGATATTTCTTCTACATAATTATAGGACTAGGATTTTGGTGGCATACCGTGGTTCTAAAATCCATGGAGTCGCTATTTCCTGATTAAAAATAATAATATATCACAGGACAATCTCACACAAATTGACTTGGTCCCAAAGTAAGCTCTTGGCTACTAGACAACGATAAACATCCAAGACTCAGGAACAAAATACTCGAGCTCATCACACAAATAGCTGCCCTTACCGGGATTTGAACCCAGGAGCCCTAGCTTCAAAGGCAGGGTCACTACTAACGAGGCTAGCGTGTCGTCAAAATAAATTATTATATACGTATCACTTTGATTTTGACCTTCACTAGTCATGTAAAATGGAATTTATTGAATTTTGGTATGGAGGATATCTCCCGATGTGAAAGGGTAACAAACAAATATTAGTAGGTATTATTAAACCGAACCAAATATGTCTTTAGTACTTTAGTGGTTTATTTTGAAATAATAATATGATAATACTGAAGGTCAAACTCGAGGTGGTACGTATAATTATAATAATTAGGAAATAGTGAGTCCATGGATTCTAGAACCACGGTATGCCACCAAAAGTCCTAACCCTATACATAAATTCAGTAGCACCGCTTTAAATATAAGGTTTTTTATACTATTCTGTAAAACCAAAGTGCTAATGATATGTTATCGTACTGTTAACGTTAAGAGAGATCTTATTTATTTGAATGTAAAGTGGCAGCTGTGTTTAAAAATACTTTAACATGTCAAAAGCGAAGGTTTCTCCGCGAAGAACAGAGCCCTAGTATGAAGTATAATACCTTAAAAAGTAATAAATCCACTTACATCGATATTTTAGTCAAATCAAGTATATGCTGTGACGAACGGACAGTCGAAACATCCTTTTATTTAATTTAAACCGTAACGACAAAAAAGCTAGACATGAAGTAATTAGGTACCTAATTACAATCACTAATGCCTACTTACTGTAAGTTAGACACGGAAACGCCTGAAAATTTTGAACCACCGACATGAAGATAGAGAGTTACTATTGTCATATAATACGAATTCAAATTAAGACGGAATAATTACATCACTTTAGGGATGCTGTGCACTTGTGTGTACACGATAAAGTCTGTGTCAATTGAACTTTGAACCAAGCTACCCTTTTCATCATGATTACTCGATACACGGACTCTTAAAGATCAAGTGAGGTCTTGCAAATATACACTAGATAATTATTTTTATATTAAGTTTAAGATGAAACAATTATTAAATAATCATTATTTTTTGTAAAAACAGTTAAATATTTGAGGTTATGCGTCAAACTGTTACTAGTTTATTTAGGAGCCTGCCGCGTGGCCAAAATATTTATGGTCAAATTTTTCAGAATTTATTTTACTACCATCGTGTAGAACCCTTCAGGTTACGTTACGTTAGCTTTTATAAAATCCTGATATATTTACGGCTACAGAAAACAAAGCGGCTTGGCATATGAAAATTTAGGAAATGAATCATTTGCCCAAATTTTTTTTGATGAAACGAAGGTAACCCAGTTTGTTTACATCTTTGCCAACTTCAATTGACACAGACTTTATGTGCCGTTGTATTGTCTCACGAAAGCGGGTGGGCCCTGTTTGTGTGTGTACGAGTAGATGCACAGTCTCTGAGTGTGTAGCTGTCGTTGCTTAGCGTTGCGTTAGTGTGCGTGTCTATACGCGTTACAAGTATGGCCCGCTTTCCTGAAATAAAACAACTGTACGGTGCTCGTGCGAAATTGATTGAATGTCAGTTGCGATTGTCATGAACACGTTAAAGCGATCTACTCACGAGCTGCAGGGTCAATCTCGGAATTTGACTCTTGTGATGGTGTTGTGTGTGTGCTTGCCTATACACATCACAATAAGGATTAAATTATGATATTGCCCCTGCGACAGGTGTATTTTGTGTTGTATTGTAATAATAAACGGATTTAAAGTGACATGTTTTGAGACATCAACGTAAGTTTCAAGTCATTAATTACTTTTTAACAGACTTAAAACCCCGACAAAATGGCGTTTCCTTCTTGGAAAACTGAGGGGTTACCATAACATGGCAAAGCAGTTCAGTTTACGATGAGAAAAAGAGAAAGATACATGTAACTGCTATACCTCTGTCCCTTACACTCATCCTAAACTGAATGCTAAGGCATCTCATGGAAACCCCACTGAATTCTTTTTTAAGAACTATCCCGATTGATCTAGCTTTCTTTCTAAAAACGCGTCCAAATCCTATTTTGTCGCCGGTTAAGAACAGTTATTGCCGATACAACTCAGGATCCATAATACCTAAGTTACAGCGAAAGGAGTCGCGGGCGTTCGCTAGTTAATATAATACAGTGTTAAAAAAGTATTGTATTTTTTACTTGCAGACCTACTTTCCGTTAAAGTATTCGATTAAGCCTTTTTAGGTGCCACCTCGTACATGTATTTAAGTATTTCTGCATAAACCACCCATTAGCAGTCTGTGGTAAAAAGTTGAACGGCGGCACGCAAAAACTTAACTGTGACGTGTTAAATTTTATATAACACGCCATTTTAGAGCATACTTTTTTAACATTTTATTTTACAATAGTGTTTTAAATAATCGAATCGATTCGAATAACAGCGTTACAACTATGCCATAGACATTTTTAAACGAATGTTTTTGCATCTGTAGAAAGCGCTATCTACCATTTAAATTTATTCATAATTGAAATCAAAAATAAACTTACGTGAAATGTAAACATGTAAATAAATTCACCTTAAATGCATATACTCTTGCAAAAACCTTCACCCACGAGGTATCCAATCTACATATTATGGAGATTCGCGCCAATTTTTACACAATTTCAGCATAATATCATAATAAACGTAAATAGTTTAAGAATGCACGCTTATATTCTTGATATACAGCTACGGAAACACTTCCTGTTTTCTTTTTAAAAACTACGGCTGTATGCAGGAAACATGTGCGATGTTCTGAAATTAAAAATAAATACGGGGCTTTTATAGTGCCAGCAATGCTGGAGGTAATTGTAGAACGTAAAAAGTTAAAGATGTACAACAAAAGTATTTTTTTTTACATTAATAAATAAATATCAGGGGACATTCTCACACGAATTGACCTAGTCCCAAACTTAAGGCTTGTACTATGGGTACTAGACAACGATAAACATACATATAGAGAAATAAATACTTAAATAAATAGAAAACATCCAAGACTCAGGAACAAATATTCGCGCTCATCACACAAATATCTGCCCTTACCGGGATTTGAACCCAGGACC
Organism: Acleris holmiana; assembly: GCA_949316455.1. Classification (NCBI taxonomy): domain Eukaryota; kingdom Metazoa; phylum Arthropoda; class Insecta; order Lepidoptera; family Tortricidae; genus Acleris; species Acleris holmiana. The sequence continues at coordinate 1,464,990 of OX438781.1, forward strand.
GCTGGTTTCAGAGGAAGGGTCACTCCCAACTAGGCCAACGTGTCGTCTAAAACCCAACGTGTGTAATGCCGCTGCGAACAGTAAAACGTACCTACTTACTTACTTATTAAATTGTTTTTGTCTTTACCATCTATGTGAGAAATATTTGTTATAACTGCCAAAATGAGTCCTAAAATACAGTCTAAAAATAAAACAGATAATCCAGACGTGCCGGAAAAACACAACAAAAGTCAATCCCTTCGAAATATGTCATTTCGGTAGCAAAAATAAATATAGCGGCAATCGCTAGCGCTTATTATAAATAATTAATGATTCCAGCGCTCTTATGCACGATAAAATGCCATTACGGTTTTCATCGAGCCTGCGCAAAAAACCGAAAACCGCCGACGGCCGAGCGTACCCAAAAAAATACCTTTAAAAGCGCGCGGACATCGCTGAAATTCCCGCGGTTTCTTACAGGTCATTTGACTCCGCCATTATCTCGAGAATTAAATTGTAAAAAACACGAGGCCTCGATAAAGGTATATCGTTTTTGCGACATAAATAAAGGGAATATGGAAAGGGCGCAAAGCCAGCCACAGCTTAATGGCGTCAACACGATAAATATTGGTCTCATGAAAATTCAAGTCTTCGGAGACGAGACGACGCCAAAAAACACGTTGGGTTTTATCGCGCAGCGTGCTGTAATTATATATGGAGTACTGAAATCATCATTTTATGGATTTAATGAGGGTGGAAACAGTTTTTGTATTGTGGCTTTAATTTAAACTGTTAAAAGAATGTCAATGCGTTTGGGAATACTGTATGTATTCAACAGGTTCAATAAAACAGTGATTCTGATTACCATTCGGATTACCATTAAACTCGGGGTGTTGCTTTATTAAACGACTATTTATTCGGTACTCTGTATTGTAATAACATCGAATGTAGTAGTTCAATAAGAAAAGGCAGAGGGTATACATATTTAAAAAAATAGAGTAGGTACTAGAACTTCAGGTGATTAGACATAAATATATTGGGCGAGATGTCAGATAAAATGCTTCTGTAATAACGGACAGATATTGACAGTGACAGCTTGCTCAAACTTCTGCATCACTTCAATTGATCAATGATAAAATTTAAACTGAGACCTCCCTTTCTTTTAAGCGAGTGTAAGTTTTTTTATTAATTACTAGCGACCCGCCCTCGTTTCGCTCCGGATTAAAGTATTATACATATAAACCTTCCTCTTTAATCACTCTATCTATTAAAAAAAACCGCATCAAAATCCGTTGCGTAGTTTTAAAGATTTAAGCATACATAGGGATATAGGGACAGAAAAAGCGACTTTGTTTTATACTATGTAGTGAAGCCTCATTACCATATCCTATTACGTGACACAGTTTCGAACACTGGCATATCACGTATAGAAAAACGTCACACTCGGAGAAGTGTAGTAGGTACATACCTACTTAATGCAAGCCCTATAATGCCAAATCCTATAATGCACAAACTAAAAAAATTACGCTACTGTTAGTTTTGTCTAGTAACTTCCAATTGTCTTACAACTACAAAAAATGATTTCTGCATCACCTCTTTAATTAAACCTGAACACGTCTGCAGCGAGCAAAAAACACCGCCGCATCATGACACGATAAAAAACCTAGTCGTCAAGTTCCGTTCTTTTGAATGCAGACAACCGTTTTAATATCAGAAATGACAGATGCCATCACTACGATCGTCACTCGGTCAGTAGCCACAGAAAACCTGAAAAAACTGGATAAGATAACAATTAGATAGCATTTGCATATGCACACAACATTGAGATACCAAACTTTTAAATTCGGAGGCTAAACATGGAACTAACCTTTTTACTACAACTTTGAGTTTATAATTCGATGACAACGCCACTACTGCAGTTTAAACCAATTTGTAGAACGTAAGAAGTGAATGAAAAGGAATGGCTTAAAAAAAGGCTGTTTTTGAACGCATCTTTGCGTAACTAAGTTCTTTATTTGAATTGAATGTGAAACGATTGTCTATTGTCTGTGGCGGGGGAGACGTGATTGTTGTTTTTCATGTTTGCTAACGACCATATTTTTTATTAATGCTAAACAACTTCACTGTTATTGTATGCTATGACAGGAGTTATTAACCCTAATTATTTCTTATCCTAATGTTCCGTTGTAGGCCTAAGTTAGGATTTCTCATTAAATATTTTTTATTGATTAAATATTTAAGGTTTCCAAACTATCTACGATGGAGTTAAGTTGCGTTCGTTGTTAATATTATACTAACGGACAAAAAAACCCGTTAAGTGCGAGTTGGACTCGAGCAAAACCCAATAGTCTCGCTGTTGCATCCTGTCTTCATACTTTATGAGCGCCTATCTCTTAAACTAAACAGAGCCGGTAATTTCACCAACTTCTAATTATTACTAAGTTGACCTACTAAGTTAGCCCGAAGAATAGCTAAACTTAAGTGGCAGTGGGCGGGGCACATTGCTCGCAGGACTGATGACCGATGGGGTCAGAAGGTTCTTGAGTGGCGTCCACGGACCGGGAGACGAGCTGTAGGTAGGCCTCCAACAAGATGGAGCGACGACCTTGTAAAAATCGCGGGATCGCGGTGGATGCGAAAAGCACAGGACCGGTCTGAATGGAGAGGCTTGGGGGAGGCCTATGTCCAGCAGTGGACGTCTTTCGGATGATATGATGATGACCCACTGACAATAAATTGTTATCACTTTTCTAAAAAAACAAGTGTTACAATAATTATTTTATTAGATTATTCCCTAGTCTATGTAATCTTATGTAATGTTCATTTTTAGTAGTTTTTGCAAAAATTAAAGAGGGCAGGGTGTTTTCTTTGTTTCACGTTCAAGTAATCTTCTTCTACTTAATATATAAAATTCTCGTGTCACGGTGTACGTTATTGAACTCCTCTGAAACGGCTCGACCGATTTTCGTGAATCTTAGCGTGCATATCGGCTAGGGTGGAGAATCGGACAACATCTATATTTCATACCCCTAGGTGACATGAAAAAAATTTCAGCGGGCGAAGCCGCTGGCGGGTCGCTAGTAATAATATAAAAATCATTATGTAACTCGACAGCTTTCAATTTATGCCGGATGTTGCCTGTAATCGGAGCAATAAATTAAGGGATTGTTTCTACTCTTTAAGCGTAGCAACATTTGTTCTACAACATTTAAAAAACATTTATTTTATTATTTGGGATTCTTTCAAACAAACTTCATAGCATTTTCAATGTACTCCATCCAATAGTCTAGTTGACATCTACTGTCAGCCTACAAACTTCGTAGTTTTCGCAATACATTGCTTGCTTGGAAAATCTAAATTCATTAATATTTAGTTTGTGGTGTGGAAACGATCCCCAAATTTATTGCTCCTATTACTGGCAACACTCGGTATAGATATTGTGACAGAACTTCATGAGACCTGATGTGCTATAAGTGGTACATAATCAAGGCAATTTAGTGACCTAATATTTTAATGACCATAAAGTTCATTTGTATTTGTTTCAAATTTGAAAATGGCATTTAAGAGCAAAGGTAACAACTTTATTTCATTGCTGGTAGATTCAAATTCCCACTCATGAAAATCTCCCTGATTGTAATATGGTGAGCCTAACGAGGCAACATTTTTTTTTCGCCACTAGAATAAATAATTTATAATTTATACATACATACATAAATCACGCCTGTTTCCCAGAGGGGTAGGCAGAGACCACTTCTTTCCACCTGCTACGATCCTGACGAAGCTCTTTCGCTTCTTCCACATTCATACATCGAGTCATGCATGCACGTCGGTTTCGGGTACTTAAGATTCGGCCCTTTTCCAGTATTTCCCCGATTTGATTCAAAAAAGTACGCCTAGGGCGCCCCCTTCCTTCTTTTATAATTTATAACTTCTAATAATGATTGACACCACTTGATCTATACTTCTAAACTTATATTATAAATGTCAAAGCAATTCTGTCTGTCTGTCTGTTTGTTACGCTTCCACGGATAAACCGCTAAACCGATTTAGATCAAATTTGGCATGGAGATTGAGTCCTGGGGAAGGACATTGGGTACTTCTTATCTCGAAAATTTAGCGGGACGGAGTCACTGGAAACAGCTAGTACCACATAATACTTTATTCCAACCCGATAGCTTACACTAGCTTTCAAGATATATTTTTTTGATAGGCAGACAACAGTCATCTTATAATGTTTCCGTTTTTTAGTATTTGGCACGGAACCCTAAAAATTTCATCGACTTACAAACAACTTTTAAACAAATTGATGTAGTTTATGACTCTGTCGGTATAATATCGCGAAATTTTCCGCTTGACCACCTCATTGCATTTTGCGTGCAGCGATCGTGTTGGAACATTTCTGCACTTCTACGATAGTAAGCAGTATCTCAATACAATAACCAAAGCAGTTTTTATTCTCTTCTGTTATTAATAAGTAATGGGCGGACGACGGAAAAACGGTCGGATGCAAATTACGTCAAAATCATGTCAAACGATATACGTAACATGGATATGACTACAATTGGTTTAAAAAAGAGAATATAGTTGCAAAGTAGTTTTATAATTTTAGTGTTGTAGTTAATAATCAATATCCAAGACGTAATAGATTTAAACACTTACTCTCAAGAGGTGATAATTTACAAGAGGCCAGTACTTTCTTAATATACTGATTATGTACTACGAACAATAGAGGTATTATGCACTTACTGATATATATCAAAACTGCATATATTTTTTACATAAATATTACTTGAAATTTAATAAGTCTTATCCATCCTATGCTTTCGTCACCATATTGCATCTATCGTCCGCCCTTTATTAATAAGGTTGATATTTCTACAGCAGTTTTATCTGAGATACTGCCTATTGGCTTAGTACGGCAGGTTTAGTACATGACATCCCGAATGAAATTGCTGTGGCCTGCCGGCTCCCCAGGTTTTCACTTAAAGACGTAATACCAAACTTAAATTCTCTATAATAATATAAGTATGTTTACCGTTGTCTAGTACTCATAGTACAAGGCTAGAGCTTAGTTCGGGACTAGGTCAATTTGTGTGATATAGTCTCTTAATATTTATTTATTGAAGGTATTATAAAAGGCACCCTATATTTAACTGAATAAGGTTGAAATTACAATGTTACTAAAATAAGTATTTGGTCCTAGGGTGATGATGGCTTTCCGCGAGAAGAACGTGAGATAGTTAGTCAAATTCAAAAATATTTGCTGTTAAGCTTAAACTACATTAATAAAAAAAACATCAGGGAATACTGTCACACAAATAGCCTAGGCTTGTACCTACTATGGTTACTACACAACGACAAGCTTACTTATATAGAGAAATACATTTGTAAATTAAATGTATAGAACACATCCAACCGCTAGTTTTGTAGGCAGGGTCACTACAATCCTGGCTAACGTGTCATCAAAATGTTTTAAGGATTAATAAGTTATAAATCAACAATTAAACTAAAATCGTAGTTAAATAAATGCAAAAAAAGGTGTCATGTTTGCAAAATAAAACTATTGAGTTTTTTTTTCAAATCGTGTTTTCACGTTTAATAGTGTCAAGAAAATGAATGATCAAGTTTAAAGAACAGATATATAGGCGTTATGGTTATCGAGATAGGAGTCTTAAGATGAGTACTTACACCAATCCGTATGCTGTCGAAGTGGGACCATAATAAATAATAAATAAATATCAGGGGACAATGTCACACAATTTGACCTAGTCCCAAACTAAGCTCTAAGCTATACTATGGGTACTAGACAACGATAAACATACTTATAGGTATATAGAGAAATATATACTTAAATACATAGAAATTATCCAATACTCAGGAACAAAACATTCGCGTTCATCACACAAATATCTGCCCTTACCGGGTTTTGAACCCAGGACCGCAGGCTTCGGAGGCAGGGTCACTCCCAACTAGGCCAACGTGTCGTCATGGCTCATATAAAATTGGTCTTTCGAACTTTTATACAAATAACGATTTGTGACTATACTCATCATTAATTTGTTATTTATAATCATCGCAACTCCTAAAGTTAATTTTATTAAAACCGTTCTGATTTTAGGACGTTTATAAAATAAACCTAACCTAACTTAGGTTAAGTTAGGTTTACCAGTTAGATATTTTTAAAATCCTGAAAATTAACAGGACAGGGTGTATGACTAACATTGGATGATGTTGAGAGAGGTGATGGCGGAGATACGCGTCATGCTCGTGAACGGGTGCTGTTTGTGGGGTCCGGTCTGTTCACGTTTGCAAGGACTGGTTCTTCAGTTTATTATTCTAGTTATGGCTTTTGACGTAGAGACCTCGTCGTGTTGTTCTCCTAGACTTATTATTTTTAGTTTAATGTTATTAGCCTTACTTGTATTGATTTTATTTGTTCAAGCTATCATTATTATTTATTACTTTATTAAGTACTTGTAATGTAACTTACTCTTAAGTATTTCTGTACTTTATGTTTGAAAAAATGACCTTCTGCTGGAGTTTCTTGGCGCTTCTTCTCCGCAATGATGGTCTTATCTGAAGCGCTAGTAAATTCACTTCATATTACCGACGAGTAAGAGCCCCATGGGGGCCTATTTACTGAATAAACAATTTGATTTTGATTTTTTTGATTTTGATTGATTAATTATTGTATGGTGTAAAATGGTACCATTTGTTCGCACAAAGCGTTTGGCTTCTTTTTTTATTGCTAACTGCTAAAGAGTGGAATAAGCTTCCTTGGGATTTTCTGAGTGATATGTACATATAATTTAATGTCTTCAAATCAAGTGAACCAGCGAGCTTCGTATCCTACACTTCATCATTCTTTTTTTTTGACGACACGGTGGCCTAGTTGGGAGTTACCCTGTCTCCGAAGCCAGCGGTCCTGGGCTCAAATCCTGGTAAGGGTGTGATGAGCGCGAATTTGTTCGTGAGTCTTGGATGTTTTCTATGTATTTAAGTATTTATTTCTCTATATAAGCATGTTTATCGTTGTCTAGTACCCATAGTACAAGCCTAGAGCTTAGTTTGGGACTAGGTCAATTTGTGTGAGATTGTCCTGTGATATTTATTTATTTATTTCATCATCAATTACAATCAGATGAGATAGAGGTCGATCGCTGGTTAGTCCAGAATAAAAAAACACATAAATACTCTTCTTGAACAAATCGACTTCATATAATTCATAGTCAGACTTTAGGATTAAAAAAACCTTAGTGTCTCTATGAAAAATTTGCAAAGTGACGCGAATTTTTTTTTTCGAATTAATTAAAACGAGTACAGTCTAAAACTAGTACCTAACCTAAAACATTTGGTTGTAGCGCCAAATACGACTCTATAAATCTGGATCTATAAATAATAATAATAATAAATCACAGGACAATGCCACACAAATTGACCTAGTCCCAAACTAAGCTCTAGACTTGTAATATGGGTACTAGACAACGATAAACATACTTGTATAGAGAAATACATACTTAAATACATAGAAAACATCCAAGACTCGGGAACAAATATTCGCGCTCACCACACAAATATCTGCCCTTACCGGGATTTGAACCCAGGACCGCTGGCTTCGGAGGCAGGGTCACTACCAACTAGGCTAGCGTGTCGTGTGATCTAAAAGTCTAAAAGTCGAGTTTCTGGAAGGAATTTACTGATGTGTAAAGTATCTATGAATAAGGGTTGTATTTTGTTTGTAATTAGAATTACTAAACTCTAAAAATTCTTTGCCCAGTACAGTAGTATTCTATCTATATATTACTTATCACTAAGTAAAATAGGCTGTATTTTATTTACACGTGGATGGAATCACGGGCTGGTAGTAAGTAATAATAATTCAAATCATATATTTTTATTTTTATTTACTACTTTTTATTAATAATTATTAACCATAGTCTATAAAAAAGCACGACTAATAAAAAATATGAATAAATAGGCACTATTAAGGAGTCGATCAAATTAATTTCATACACAATACAAGATGTTTTAACTTCACGTCCAAAACAAACACCATAACTCAAAAACTCAAGTTTACCATCAATATGAAATCGACACCTGTCTGAAGTCAAATAATCAATAAAATATCAATCCACATTCAATGAATATCAATGTAGGTCAACGACCTCTACATAATCTTTACAACTAACTAAACTCAAACCCAACCTTAAAACCTCGAAATTAAAGATTAACAAAACGAAAATCTAACTTTGTATGGCAATCCAAAACAAAAGTATCAAAACTCTCGAAAATACAAAAAACCACCCTATTTTTAAGGCATTACGTATCTGTTCAAGTGTAAGTATAACTTTGTGATGTCCGGCAACATCTGCCAAGACAGCTGCTCCCGAAGATTAGATCGAACCCTTTTCTGATGTTCCTTTCGTTTCCTGTCTTCCTCTGACGTATGGGGTGTGACAGGGAGGGTGTTCGAATCACGGTCAATGTCATTGCAAAGAGTGTTTTGTAAGACGCGCCAAAATTTCATTGCCACAGATTAGCTATAAGAAGACACTAAGGGCTGTTGTAATAAACTCATCTTGGCTGAGATGCGGTCACAAGTCACAAGATACGTCAAAGTAAACGTCAATTCATAGAAAACTGTCATTTTTAGGGTTCCGTAGCCAAATGGCAAAAAACGGAACCCTTATAGATTCGTCATGTCTGTCCGTCTGTCCGTCCGTATGTCACAGCCACTTTATTCCGTAACTATAAGAGCTATACTGTGGAAACTTGGAAGTAGATGTATTCGGTGAACCGCATTAAGATTTTCATACAAAAATAGAAAAAAAACAATAAATTTTTGGGGTTCCCCATACTTAGAACAGAAACTCAAAAATTTTTTTTTCATCAAACTCATACGTGTGGGGTATCTATGGATAGGTATTCAAAAATGATATTGAGGTTTCTATTATAATTTTTTTCTAAACTGAATAGTTTGCGCGAGAGACGCTTCCAAAGTGGAAAAATGTGTGTCCCCCCCCCCGTAACTTCTAAAATAAGGGAATGATAAATGTAAAAATAATATATGATGTACATTACCATGCAAACTTCCACCGAAAATTGGTTTGAACGAGATCTAGTAAGTAGTTTTTTTTTAATACGTCATAAAAACATTGATCAAAGCTACAACGAACTTTTATATTATGTTACTTGCTGCTACGGAACCCTTCATGGGCGAGTCCGACTCGCACTTGGCCGCTTTTTAAGACAGGTTCCAAATTTTCTAGAGCCAGTTTTTACTGGATACTTTACTTCTGCCCGCGACTTTGTCCGCGTAGATTTTGATATCATTGTTGCGTCACTAATAAATTTCTTCAAAATACAAGTACAAAACACACAGTACAAAACACATTTTAGCGCGTGCCTTCTCAATTAGGCAGCAGGCAGGTGAGTCGAGTTCAGTGTCGTATAAAGCTGCCTAATTAAGAAGGCACGCGCTGAAATGTGTTTTGTACGCTCCGACGGGACTTCTTAAACTTGCCGGATAAAACTTCACCTTTGAGATCGACGCAGCGCTGTGTTGAGAGAATCACCTCCCTGTGGTCGTTCTCATTAAACAGACATTATGCCTAGCGGACTAAGTGCCGTGTTCACCAACAATTAAACGGACGATTAGCAGTTTAACGGGTGTCAGATGTATTGATTAACAGCTGATTAAGACTTAACCGTCCGATTAATTGTTGGTGAACACGGCCCTTAATGTAACACAGGACGTTTTGCTCTAAGTACGACCTAATCTGAATTGATACAAACCTACATAGTAACGACGTTCAGTAACCACCCTTTTATTATATTTATTTGCGAGTGTAGAGGTCACATGTCCTTCCACATTAACCATTTTATGATAGTAGCTGTTGCACACGACTCCGCCCACGTAGAAAAATAAAACACTGCCTATGTTACTCACTGATACGAGTAGGTACTATAGCCATTCTACCAGTGAAAGAATTTTTAAAATCGGTCCGGACAGTTGAAATTTTCACAGATGATGTATTTCTGTTACCGCTATACTTAACAACAAATACTAAAAACAGAGTGAAATAAATATTTAAGAGGGGCTCCCATAAAACAAACGTGTTTTTATGCCGTTTTTAATTTTATAGATATTGGTAAGAAACCCTTCGTGGGCGAGTCTGACTCGCACTTGGCCGGTTTTTATCGAGTTAAGTCGTCACAAATATACTTTCCTCTTTATAAAATTAGTACAGAAGTATAGATTAGTGTAGATCAATAGAACAGTAGTTCGTTTCCAGCCCTCCAGGAGTTTCTGACTTCTGCTACCTATTGCCGCTTGGGCGCTGGGGATGCGTCTATACGCGTCGCTCGATACTTAATACGCATACAAACGCGGCGACCGGTCGCCCCTAACTAAACCGGCTTGGTGCGTCCTTTGAGTTTAATTGTGTTGTCTCGCGGCGCGTACGGTCGACGCACGCACACATGTAACACGCGCGATATACCTTTTGTTTGAAGACGACCTACTGTTTATACTATGATTGTATTGATCAGTTTATATGAATAAATATCTTGACCTAGTTCAGAACAACCTATTAAGTAATTCACTTGGTATTTTATTGATCGTCAAATAAAACTGTGGCCAGGGCCTCTATTCAACTGCGTTATAACGATATCGTTTATTACCTGTTTCCGTATTGTCAACGTTTTGATAACTCTTATGTCATTTACAATAATGGCGACTGTGACATAAACGATTCTTAAACTTGTCAAACACGATATCGTTTTAACGCACCTGAATAGAGACCCAGATATAAACCCAAATAAAACCATGCTGTGAAGAAATTCTAACTAGGCTGTTGTCTCACTAACGACTTATAAAAAGAATAGTCAGGCACCATCCGAATATATACCTTAGCTTCTTAATAATAAAGGTGACAAAATGTAGGTCACTGTAACATGTCGGGTTGTAATGATAGGGTTGCAGTCGTTTATTGTTTATTTTACAGTTCTTTCTATTGTAATAAAGGAAATGCGGCCACTATAAAAAAGTCAGAGAAGATCGTGTCTGACTCGTGCACCGAAGGTTCCGTACAAACTTATAAGAATGTAAATTTGTCTCCAAAAACTGTTGTCTCCATAGATCCACATAGGTCACGATTAGTTTACCAACTGCAAATAAGTTCACAATCGCAAAACAAAATGTTCTTTTTGTGATGGAACAACAAGATAACGCTTTTCTGTTTTTTCCTTTCCTTGAGCTGTAAGACCTTCCTTCTTACCAAATTTCATTTATTTTTATTTATTTTTTATGTTAAGGAGAAGGCACCCGAGCACTCAGGCCACCTGATGGTAAGTGGAATCTGAGACCCATAGACATTTCAATTCTCAAGACTATAATCCTAAGACCTCAGATGCATTGCCAACCCCGAGGACTAAGATGGAATGATCTATGCTAGTAATTTCACCGGTTGTCTTATCCCCACACCGGAACACAACAATGCGAACACTGTTGCTTGGTGGGTGGTTAATGGATAAGATGGTGGTAGCGATCCGGACGGACCCTACACAGGGTCCTACCACCACTAAAATTGATTCATGATTTCATGATTCTAGGTTTGTGGGAAGTACCCTATACATACTCGTAGAGAGTCGAATTATACGTTTTCTGCGGCTTAAACGGCTGTATCTTTTTTTTACGTTAGCTTAAAAGTTTGAACGGAACCCTAAAAAGATGTACCCTCCATGCTAGAAACACCTTCTTACTCGTTATCGTAAGACCTACGGTTGGTAGTGTTGGTACCTAGTTAAAAATGAACACAAAGATAACAATTAAAGAAATAAAAGAAAGAAACATTTATGCAAACATTCAACATTTATTAATTGTGCAATACCTATGTAAAATTAAACATTTCTAGCGTTTAAGTATAGCGAGTTCTTAAGACAAAAATCAATTGTAATAGAAAAGGTAGTTCATTATAATGATATAATCTTTCCCGCAATATGGCGAGCATTTTTACATTATTCCAATATTTAACTGTAACACTTTTATGTAGATGACGTTATTATGTCTTTTTTTTATCTTTTCTTGTGTATTGAACGCTGGGCTATAAAAAGTTCTTTAGTTTTTAAATAAGGGGAGGTAAATGCGAAGGTGATAATCAATTAAGAAACCCCAAGCGAACGGGTTAACTTTCAATTTCTTCACTAAATTAATTAACGAATACAACACATGTTAATATTTTGTCTGTCCGTTTGTCACGCTTTCACCCAGGAATAAGCATTAGTCACCATCTTAACCCTTTGCCACCTGTTGGATTAAAAAAACAAACGTCAGTTGTTTCCCGCCAAGCTGGCCATAGAGATTTGTTTTATTTCTTTTTAATTGTTAATTTGAATGATTGCGGATGCCGCCGTGTTTTTAAAGGGTTTTGATTTTTAGTGGCCAGCATCGGAAGTAACATGTGTCTCTGGCTTGTCGTTCCAAATTCGATCGTCATTATTTTTAATTTTATTCAACGCCGCTGAGGCATGGGTCGGATAATACATTTTTTCTAACATACTTCGGGAAGTTTATAGTTTTACGTTACTTGTAATAATTTTAAAGACATTAAGGGTTTATATTATATGGTTTAATAGTGTTTTGTTGACGATTAACTTTACTGAACTGTACAATATTATCTTATTTTGGTAACAATATTCAAAAAATAGTATCGAATCGATACATTTTCACTTGATGAGATATTTATTTTTAATAACGAGTGTAATTTTATTGTTTATCCTATTCTATTAATAAAAGACGGAACTACAATGTTAAATGGGAATCCCCATATCAGGCAACAGTAATTGGGTAAGAATTAATAATATTGCCTATAGGATTTGAACAGTGTTCCAAACACTTTTAGCTCGCCTTGCCTGCCTTAGAGGACATCACCACAGATGATAGCTTCTTTATATTTCCTTTGCTACTGTCCTATCCTTCTTGATATCGTAAAAAACCATAAAACAACAATAAATATTGAATTAACATCATACTGCATTCTCACACTGTTTTTCATTTGGAAAAAAGGCGGGCTGTCACAAAAACGCGGGAACCCTGCTTCATAGTCTATAGTTAACGCTTCGTAAGGTTTTTTATACAGACACCTGTACCGGGAAGGTGAGGGAGAGGCATCAGAGGGCGCTGTAATAAAGGAGTGAAAAAACATAATAAAAACCTAATGATGCAAACGTGAGAATGCGCTCGTACGTAGTCGACATGTAATGGAATTGCAATTACGGCTGTTTCGTTCTTGTCAGTACGTGTTTTAAATAGTAAAAGCTTCTTTTGTCAATTACCAAAAAAAGTATTCGCAACAATTAGATTAGGTTAATAGAGATTTGTTTTTAAATTTTTAAGTGTCAATTTGAATGATTGCGGATGTCGCTAGACACAAGGGATTAATTATGTTGTATGTATTAATAGTTAGGTAGATTACGTTTAACCTACATATATGTATATAAATGATATGATAACGTTCTTGAAATGCGTCTTGACTAGGACCAGTGTTCGTGCATATTAAAAAAAATGGTGTCCCCTTGTTTTACAGACAGAAAAATTACAGATTTTTTGTTTCACAGAAAATGTTTCATATACTATTTGGTCCTTGTATTTTTGCTTCGAATATATTTTTTTTTAAACTATTTACTTGAAAGAAACAAATTCCACAGAAAATCAATTCAATGAATTTTGTAATTTTATTTTTTCATTACACAAACTTATCAAACAATATAATTATTTTTTAACGAATATTGTTTGGTTAATGTTATCAGATTATCTTAAGCATGAGTTACGAAGGTTAGGTTAGGTTAGACCTAAAGACCATCAAAAAATAATCTGAAAACAGTAAGATTACAGCAGAAATTAGCTTTCTAAGAAATGAAAATTCTGCGAAGTGATACATTCTATAAAACTTCTGTCTGTAAAATAACGTACAACCCATATTATCTTATAGTATAAGGGTTATATGATAAATACTATATTATGATATAAATATGAGCGAGCGGGCGAAGCGAGCGACCAAGACCTCTCTGGGCAGAACCGACTTGAATAGGTTAGGTTAGAAGGCTATGGCGGGAGCGAAGCGAAGCAAGCTCCCGCCTTAGCCTTCGAGGTTATTTTTTTTATATCCCTTGAATAAGCTATGCGATACAATTTTATTGTAAATTAAAATTGTTATATGCGTTTATATTATACGTAAGATGAACTTGCTGTCTGTAAAATAAGGGTACACCAATAAAATTGCTACAGTGCATTTGAGAATAACAAGACAGTTTTCCTCTTTGGCTACAATTTACCCGCATTGTTTCTGTGAATGCGGTGTTTTAATTTTATAGGAGGGTATACCTTTTTCAAACATTTCATTTCACACACCTTCACAAACTGCACCCAATTCTATAAGTTGATTTTATTGTTATTAAGTTATATTTTAAATAAATAATATGAGAACAAAGAATATTTAATTTGCTATTCTATGATATATGACAAAAGAAACATTGATTTTTATTTGAAATAAAAAACGATGATTTAAATGTCTTCAAAGTTATTATTCTACATATTGATTATTCTATGAAATGATAATACGAGATTTTTTTTATATGAAATGAAATTCTAAACAGCTTCTGTCTGTAAAATAACGTACAACCAAAAAAAATCGGCTTAGGATACCAAATACAACCGTTATTAATATTTTAGTAATTTGCATTTATCCTTTTATATTTTAAATATTATAATCTGACATTTCCGATGAAATTAGTTTTAAGAAAAAAAAGCATACAGTTTTGTGAGTAAGTACTTCTATTCCAAAAAAACGCTCTAGCTTTACATTCGCATTCGTTACTATTTTATAATATAGAAATTACATCAAGTTTAGCTTACGGTTTCTGTTTTTTTTTATTCAAAAGAGCCTAATAAAAAAAAAGACGAAAAAAAGTTTCCTAATCTATAATAATCTGCTATAATCAAAAACTAAAAAGAATCTACCACCTTTCCATTCAAATCAGATAAGGGGTTATCTTCAAAGTAATAAGTAACCACCAACTGTCCACTCGCCCCATTTAATTTTTTACCGGCCTCCTTACTCTATGGTCATGTTTGACGTTCTCACGGAAGAGGCTGAATGGAGTACTCCGTGTCTATGGTTAAAAAACGCGGAAGGGTTCAAATTATTAGTTTGTTTTCGCTGGCCGTAAGGTGCGTTCGGCCTCTGTGGGAATAAATGACCCCACTGACATGATTTTTTCGGTTCCGGTAAGATGTTTTTAAATTCAAATGAGGGTTCACGGCTGGACCACGGGTGTCGAGTTACTCTGCATTATCTATGATATAAAGGTGGGTTGACCGCTTTTTGGGACTAGAAAAGGGAAAACATCTCTTTAGGGTTACCTTAAATTGTTGTTGTGCAAATTTTCGTAACGTCTTTTGGTTAATAATGTAAGGCATGGTATATTTTATGTATAATTCTGATAGGCGACTAAGGGAATAAGGGATAGTAGTACTGTTAGGCGATGGGCTTGCAACCTGTCACTAATACACTGGTAAACATCTTAGCCTGATTTGTGCAAAATGTGGTTACAGAATTATCAACAACTTTAGAGTTGTTGGTATTCTGTAGCTCTGCCTACCCCACTCTGGGAATAAAGGCGTGACGTTATGTACCTATGTATGTATGTATAATTCTGATAATGGATGTAATGAATGTGAAGTTATGTTATACCTAATAATTATTATTGACAAGCCGTCTTCAATAGTAAAGTTACCGACTGAATTCGAATTTTGAGTTCTGGTAAAAAAAACTTTAACACTTTTGTCGAAGTTTTTGCGTGACAAAAAATACTCGAGACGTGACTTCTGAAAGTATGTATGTAAACACTGTATTGTACAAATAAAAGAGATAAAAATAATAAAATAGACAGACAAGCTCAGCAAGTACCTTGCCTTGGCTCACGAGGTGACCGCCATGTGGGATGTTGACTCGACGATCATTGTCCCGATAGTTGTTTCGGCGAACGGTCTTATAGAAAAGAGTCTCGATCAACACCTTAAGAGACTCTCGCTAGGTGGCTGGATCAAGGGCCAGATACAGAAAGCAGTACTCCTCGACACGGCACGTATTGTGAGGAGGTTCCTCTCTCCGCAGCCCTAACCACCGGTAGCTTGAGCCTAGCCCCGCTGCCGATTAGGGTTTTTAAAATATATATTTTTTATCAGTATTATTATTTTACTTTTATATTTGAATATTTATTGTAAAAAATAAAGAAATATCTAAAATAAAATAGACAAAATTACAGCGGGGATGTTCCAGTTTACCATTGAGTGATCAAAAAATAATGAATGACAACGAAAGTGCAACTTAATTGCACCATATTTTGTTACAGCAGTGCAACATGAGTTTGAAGAAGTCATCCAGATAGTTAAGCCAGTCCAAATCCTTAATCTAACCCCAACTTAAAAAACGAGAATCCCACAGTTCCCGAATCAGAGACAAAAAACAAAGGAATGACTGGTCGATTTACATACGAGATTGGACCAAAAAAAACTTTATACGTTTTTCCAAAGCGAAAGTGAGATTTGGGCAGGTGGATGTTTTTTTAGTAATTAATCAGGTTTGCATCTGTTTCGTAATTACTGAAGGGTTAATCAAATATAATAAAGAAATTAGAGTGACGGGCAGACATGTGTTTTGCCTGATGCCGGTTTGATACTGGCTGTAATTAAGGCTGGAATTAAATTGCGTATCGTGATATCATCGAGTTTTATTTATTTAGACTGTGAAAAAGGTGAATAAGTACTGTAAAGATTTTTTAAAACAAAAGATTTAACTGCCCTAATTACTTTCAAATGCAAGCAGATACAAGCCTAGGTGTGGTGTGGTTGTCCGCTGATATTCATTTATATGACAATGCTTAGATTTGTTTGTCATTCTATACGGTAAAATGAATCATCGGAATGCCCACTTAAAACCAAAAGAAAATAAAAGGACGATGAATATGGGAAGTTATCCTCTTTTACGTATAATTTGTAAAATAGCTGAGTAACTGTTAGCTACCAAATTAATAATGCAAAATATACTTACATTTCACTAAGGTATTTAAAAAATATACTTTCCTGCAGACAAACTGTACCATGAAGTTTACTTAAGTAAATAAAATATTAATTATAAGGTTAAAGAGAAAAAAAAACCGTAATATTTAAGACTTTAAGAGCTGATGACTACTCAAGAGACTCTATAAATAATCAGAGCCACAGAAATACCAACAACTCCAAGAAGAAGAAATTGACCCTTCCCAAACTAAGCTCTAGGCTTGTACTATGGGTACTAGACAACGATTAACATACTTACATATATAGATACATACTTAAATACATAGAAAACATCCAAGACTCAGGAACAAATATTCGCGCTCGTCACACAAATATCTGCCCTTACCGGGATTTGAACCCAGGACCTCTGGCTTCAGAGGCAGGGTCACTCCCAACTAGGCCAACGTATCGTGACGTGTTTGTGTGTGTTAATAATTCCATCCATTCTACACGGTCAAACCATATTGTGTTTGACATGTTTCCGTATTGTCAACGTTTTGATAGCACTTATTTACTTGACATAATGGCGGCCGAGTTAAGAACAATACGATAACACGTTACAGGCCATATAGCCCAGGCCGCTTACGTTTTTTTTGGAAATAATTCGATATCAGGCTAAATGTTTTGTAAAGAGTCATAAAGCGTTATTTTGACTTACTTTATTATTGAATCCACCAAAATATCATGTCGAAAGTTGCTAGAAAAAAGTTGTACCCTAAAAAGAGTTGATTTTTTCAGGGAAAATGCTATAGGTATATACTCGTAACTATTTTTATGGTAAAAATGTGTTGTTTGACATCCTATAATTTCGGTCACGGTAAGAAAGTACAAGGGAACATAAAAATAATTAACAGAAATGGGCTAATAGTTTTCATAGTTCAAAATATTTTTCGATTATCCTGCATTTTCTGTTGGATGTAGTTCAAAATATGACAAGAAGCGTGTATAAAACATCAGCGTACCAAAACTGGACCGATATGATTTAATTACTCGCGTTATAGTGGTGGTAGGACCCTGGTCCGTCCGGATCGCTACCACCATCTTATCCATTAACCACCCGCCAAGCCTGTTGCTTTGTTGTGTTCCGGTGTGGGGATAAGACAACCGGTGAAATTACTAGCATAGAGGCATTCCATCTTAGTCCTCAGGGTTGGCCACGCATTTGAGGTCTTAGGATTATAGTCTTGAGAATTTAAATGTCTATGGGTCTCAGATTCCACTTACCATCAGGTGGCCTGAGTGCTCGTGTGCCTTCTCTTTAACATAAAAAAAACCTCTATTTTTACAAAATTAAAACAGTTGAATTTCCTTTTTTTACTGTCGCTGCCATAAAATTTGGTGGATTAATACAGAAACCCGGCAAACATTTTTTTTACATAATCAAATTATTGCTATAGGTATATTGTTGAGTCTCCATACAAAGATATCGTAACTTTCCTGGGGTAGGTAATATGGTGTTTACCGAATAGAATCTCAGCCCAGTTCAATTTAATATCTATGTAAAAACCTGCGTTGGAATCGGTCTGTCCGTCTAGATATACACTTTTGGCTTTTAACACCCCTTTGTTTGTGTCGGAAGATAAAAACAGGTTAAAGGGGTCACTATTTCTTTTAATATTTTAAGATAAGATACATTTATTCAACAAAAGTACTTTTTTTTTTTTTGATAAAGCGAAGGCATACGAGCGCTCAGGCCACCTGATGTTAAGTGGAATCTGAGACCCATAGACATTTGAATTCTTAAGACTATAATCCTAAGACCCCAAATGCGTTGCCAACCCTGAGGACCAAGATGGAACGCCTCTATGCTAGTAATTTCACCAGTTGTCCTATCCCCACACCGGAACACAACAATGCGAACACTGCTGCTTGGCGGGTGGTTAAAACATACAAACACATGCAAAACTAAAAGTAGGTACATACATAATGTTAAATAGGGCCCCTCAGCTTTGTGTCGCGGCTTGGCGCGACACTGGCGCTGGTCATCAGAGAAGCCCTGATTACACCTAACTAGAAAATATTAATCAAACACTACCATACAGCGGCAGTAATATATAATCTACCAACCAAATGCACCCAGCTTCGTCTTGTAAGGCACGTTATTTAAATATATCGTACACGAATGCGATACAAGGCACATTAACCTAAATTAAAACAGTTGTCGGCGCAACAGCCATATAAAAAAATACCACAGACAGCGTAAATTGAAAAGCCACAAATGGCGCTTCGAGCGCCACTTATGCGTTTTACACATGTTCCCATTATACTGTCTAATTGATACCCTCGCCCTGGGGTAGTTAGCACCTCACCTACGATTGAAATAATGAAAAAAAAATGTTGCACAACCCTAAAATGTTGGCATTAATTTAAGTTTGCTGATGTGTTTGTCTTTTGTGCAATTACCTACTCTTACACACTTAGCTGTTTAATATTTACAAAAGTAAGAAGTAAAAAAATCTCATGGAGTACATGATGACCGCGGGGCTCGAACTCTGTTCTTTACGATCACGAGTCGACCCCTTAAGCCACAAAGCCATCGTCACTCTCAACTCACTGTCACTGTCAAGTTAGTAAGTTTACGTATAAGAAGTACAATTCATTTAACAAAATCTAAAAAACATTTTTTTTACGTGAAGTTTGGTGCATCTTGCTTGTCTTTAAAATAATCTCCTCGCAAATAGAGTCTGGCAAATGAAAGATGAGAATGAAAAATTCACTCACGCGGCAACACTATATGTCATTAGTCATTACCATAGGTTTTGACAATCAGTGTTGCCGCGTAAGTGAATTTTTCATTCTCTTCTTTCATTTGCCAGACTATAGTAATCATATAATGACATTGATGACACAGATGACAGTTTAATAATCGGATGTAAAGTTAGTTAAACAAGTTAATAAAAACTCTACTAGAATGCCATTTTAACCATGAGTCCATGAAATAAGTTGATACATTCTCATGCCTATTACATACGTGAGCAAGACGTAAGATTGAGACTGATCTAGTTTCTAGTTGGCATAACACATTTCTAAGGAAGAGGAAAAAACCGGCCAAGTGCGAGTTGGACTCGCGCACGAAGGGTTCCGTACCATTATCTATACAACACTAGACACTACATTTTTGTATTAAATAATTATAATGCCCCTTATTTTTTTTTTAATTGACTTCTAAATTATTCTGTGATTATTTCAAACGTCGCTGTTATTAATTACGAGTAAAAAACGGCAAAAAAAACAAGTTTGTTGTATAGAAGCCCCCTAATTATTTATTTTATTCTGTTTTTAGTATTTATTGTTCTAGCGGCGACAGAAAAAAAAACATCTGTAAAAATTACAATTGTCTAGCTATCACGGTTCAAGAGACACAGCCTGGTGACAGACAGAAGACAGACCTAGGAGTGGCCTAGGAGTGGGTCCAGTTTTTATCCTTTGGGTAATTGGGTACGGTACCCTAATACAAAACAAAACGCATTTTTAACCTTCATCACATTAGTTTAAAATATGTGCCTACTTATAATTGTTATTACGAAAGTTAAACACTTACATTCAACTAAGCGTTTTTATGTTACTATTATCGATTAAATTTCAAAACATTCCAATTAAAAAAAACTATAATACGTCTTTAAGGCAATAAAATTCACAGACGCCTCAGTTTAACAAGACTAAATGTCAAACCCCACTTTTAGTCATTTGTTCTGCTGCTATCTTAACCAGAGAATAAAATGACCATTATTGCTCAACTTGCCTTTTAAAAGCGTATAAAACAAATAAAAACACGTAATTCAATAACCATAAAACGTCTCTTACATTTTTTTTAGAGCTAACCCTGGACTCGACGCGACCATCTGTCAGTCAACGGTGGAGTTGGGTCAACCCTTTTTCAAAACAGCGATCTATACAAACAGGCTGCAGCCGAATTTAAACGTTATCATTTAGGATTATGACTGAATTTTCAAGTAGTGTGGGAGTATTTATACGTTCGCACCCAACATTTAATTCCATTTAAATTTAGAATGTGTTACGCGCCTAAACGTTGACCACAGGATGGGTATTGCGTTTTCATAGACAAAGGAGTAAGGGCGGAAGTTTATTCAAATGTTAACTCTTTTCTGTAAACTTTGTAACACTAGTAATACATACCATTTTGCTTATTTGTTATTATTTACAATAGGCTAAGTAAAGTTTTTGGAAGAGATGTAAATTATATTTTTTTTCGATATTCGTCATCCTAAAGATCAAGGAACTGCGGCTCTTTTATTTTTATTTTCTCTAAAATTTTAGAAATATTTTTTTTAGTTATAGAGTTGACATTTGTAAACTTTAATGGCCGACAAGCTTGTTGCCTTTGTACATAATGAAAAAGAAATAAACCTGTCACTTCTATATCTGTCATTGTCAAGTCAAATCAAAGTACACAAACGACGGCTAGGGGGGGGGCCATTTGCAACGTTAAAAGATGGCGGACGTGTGATTTGTTTTAGACTTTAATTTTTGGGTAATTAGGTGTTCAAAGTTCTTTTCTGATAGTGATTTGTACTTTTTATGCCTTTGTGTCGCACAGTGATTGAAGACTTGGACTAATTTCGTGTATCTGGCATCTTTCTTCTCGTTTCAAGTGGACTCGCAGTGGTGCAGAGGTTAAAACTATCTTGACCTCTGACCTACAAATCACCGTACAACGTTGCCCCCAATCTTCCTAGAGAAGATTGGATTGTGTTTTATTGCTATATTGATTTATAATTATATATACTTACTTGACACTGGCGAAATCACTTCACGTGGAAACGCCATATCCCCGCGGTAGTAGCTGTTCAAGTCGCCGCGGGGGCAAAGAAAGAAGAAGAAGAAGACGGCTAGGGGGGCCATTTGCAACGTTAAAAGATGGCGGACGTGTGATTTGTTTTAGACTTTAATTTTTGGGTAATTAGGTGTTCAAAGTTCTTTTCTGATAGTGATTTGTACTTTTTATGCCTTTGTGTCGCACAGTGATTGAAGACTTGGACTTATTTCGTGTATCTGGCATCTTTCTTCTCGTTTCAAGTGGACTCGCAGTGGTGCAGAGGTTAAAACTATCTTGACCTCTGACCTACAAATCACCGTACAACGTTGCCCCCAATCTTCCTAGAGAAGATTGGATTGTGTTTTATTGCTATATTGATTTATAATTATATATACTTACTTGACACTGGCGAAATCACTTCACGTGGAAACGCCATATCCCCGCGGTAGTAGCTGTTCAAGTCGCCGCGGGGGCAAAGAAAGAAGAAGAAACGACGGCTATCGAGAAAAATAATTATTTAAATCTCTTCCAAAAATTTTACTTAGCCAATTAAGGAAAAACTAGTTAAAAGTATACATAATACACAATCTTATTAGATGTTAGTAATTTGGGAATTTGATAACTTTTGTTCAATTAATGGTTTAAAGATATAACTTTTTGTGAATGATGAAAAAAATAATAAATATATTATTCGTTATGAACTTTTTACCTTGACAACTTAGCATAGAAAACATTTTTTCTTCTGCTAAGACGCTCCATCGTAAATTTCGCACGGAAGCTTCTTAAAAAACACAAAGATATTTTCGAGTCGTTAGCGGATGCACAATGGGCATTAATATTCATAAAAGACGTATTACGCATATCAATCACACGGTGCAAGTGCTAAAAAATATCTAATCGTATGCACGAACACATCCCGCCATCTTTGTTTTGTTACCCGCACTGTCATTAGCGCCTTTCGCGCGTCTTTTTGTCATTGCGAACGCATTTATTCAAATTTCAAACGACAAAAGCGTGTTTTTGTTTAGCCGCTAAGAAATTGTCTATGATTTTTTTCAAAGGGCAGGGGCGGGTTTTTTTGGCTAATTATGTTTGTATTTTGTTTGAATTAGTTGTGATTTTCGCACGGTGGTGTGCGCGTGAAAGCGAGTAGGTAATTATTGTAAGTTTAACAGGATGACTATTATGATGTAAATCGCGTGAATTGGTTAGAGTTTGGTTAAATATTGTCATACCAATTGTATGTGTTTGATTAAATTCACTTGCAACTTTAAAGATTTTATGAAGTTACAAATTTATTATTGTACGGCATGTAACACAAAGTAAAATGTAGAACTCGAGAGAAAGTTAGTGGTAAGTTAACCGATTGCTTTTTTTATAACGAGTAGACAGTTTTTGAGAGGGTTGTTCACATTATTAACCACCGAAAAGCAAGACTAACAAGAATAAAGTTTATTTCTCTTTTTTTTACAATTTATGAGTTTTCAAAAAGAGGTATTTTGTATGTTTAACGTGTGCATCTGTGTATGTGTGTTTGTACGTGGCATCGTAGCTCCCAAACGGATGGACCGATTAGGCCACCGATTTTAAACAATAAAGCTCGTTTAATCGGGTTGGTTCTTAGCAAGATTTCACAAAAATTGGTTGGGCCAGTTAAGAGATATCAAATCTGAAATGACCCCCCTCTCCGCCCTTTAAAGCTGCCACTGATTAGTCTTACTGAGCCCAATTTTATTAGATTGTTTAATTAGCATTTTCCAACAAGTCATTTGTGGTAGCTTTTTTTTTGAAAATTATTCGATCGTTATTGTTTGATGCGTGTACGAACATTGCAACATACTGACAACAAAAAAGGTAGATACTGTACTTAATACAAAAAAATGGTCTTTTACTTTATTCAAAAAAGATGAAAAAAGGTACTTCAATTGTCTATTTTATAAAGAAATAGTTGTATTTTTAGTGAGGTAGATTTACCAATTAAACAAAGTGCATTACGATTGCGTGGGGACTACTATATGACCCAGACCCTCTCGCTATAAGGGGAGGCAAAGGGGAGGACTTTGCTCATTACTTGGATGTATGAGGACGTATTACAAATGTAAATTATACACACACATCAAACTTTCGATAAAATGGTAACCCACCATTATATCGAATTTCACTTCATCGATTGTATCATTTCATCGAAGACTATTCTCTGGATATTTTAACCAGTTAGTTTGTTTAGTTTTTTTTTTTCTTTGTAGTTCACATACCATAATGTTCACTTTTTGTTTTTTTTCACTGATATTTTTTTATGCTGGTTCGACATCACATAGGGTTTGAATTCACGACTATTTTATTTTTTTAAATTATATTAATTACAAAGGCTAGGTTAGATTAGACTTACGAATACAAAAAAAAGCGGCCAAGTGCGAGTCGGACTCGCCCATGAAGGGTTCCGTAGCAGCAAGTAAGATAATATAAAAGTTCGTTGTAGCTTTGATCAATGTTTTTATGACGTATAAAAAAAAACTACTTACTAGATCTCGTTCAAACCAATTTTCGGTGGAAGTTTGCATGGTAATACATCATATATTTTTTTTAGTTCTATCATTCTCTTATTTTAGAAGTTACAGGGGGGGGGACACACATTTCAACACTTTGGAAGTGTCTATCGCGCAAACTGTTCAGTTTAGAAAAAAATGATGTTAGTAACCTCATATCATTTTTGAAGACCAATCCATAGATACCCCACACGTATGGGTTTGATGAAAAAAAAATTTTGAGTTTCAGTTCTAAGTATGGGGAACCCCAAAATTTATGTTTTTTTTTCTATTTTTGTGTGAAAATCTTAATGCGGTTCACAGAATACATCTACTTACCAAGTTTCAACAGTGTAGTTCTTATAGTTTCGGAAAAAAGTGACTGTGACATACGGACGGACAGACAGACAGACATGATGAATCTATAAGGGTTCCGTTTGCCATTTGGCTACGGAACCCCACGGAATAGGTAGGTACCCCAAAATATCTAAGGATCTTTTACGTTTTGCGTACTTACACTGCCCTGCGTTAAAAATGTTACAATACATTGCACCGCATGAAAATAATGCAGGTTTTTTTTCTTTTTTTTTTTTTTTTATGTTAAGGAGAAGGCACACGAGCACTCAGGCCACCTGATGGTAAGTGGAATCTGAGACCCATATACATTTGAATTCAAAAGACTATAATCCTAAGACCTCAAATGCGATGCCAACCCTGAGGACTAAGATGGAATGCCTCTATGCTAGTAATTTCACCGGTTGTCTTATCCCCACACCGGAACACAACAATGCGAACACTGTTGCTTGGCGGGTGGTTAATAGATAAGATGGTGGTAGCGATCCGGACGGACCCTGCACAGGGTCCTACCACCACTAAACCTACCCCCTATCCTATTTTAAATCCTTAGACATTTTTAATGTGTTTTCGCCATAAATATAATATAATAATAATAATAATATCCACCATAATAATAATAATAATAATTCATTTATTTGCAAAAAAGGGTATATTGTTTATAATAGACCTTAAAGAAAGCAAAATTTATTTAATGCTCAACAACGTGTAAAATGTTTTTTTCCCGAAATTCTCAATCAGCTACTTACCAAATTGAATGCTTCTGCTCGTTTAAAAAAAAGTCTCTGTTCGTCCCACAGCATCTAAAATAAAAAAACTCATGTTTATTGCATAAATTAAAAATTACAATGACCTAGCCTAACTATTCCCAGGAAGATTTTTTTAAAGCACTAAAAAACTTTCTTACACCGTGGGACTCGCGAAAGAAATTAAGGACGTTCAAACCGTATGCAAATTTCTGACGTGACCAGAAAAAAAGTAAAAATTAAAAAAAGACAATGAGTGCGGGTTAGCTGCGTCCCTTTTCATAAACTCGATGCGTGGCGACTTTTTTGCGAGCACAGATTATGCAAATGTATTTTTTGGACATCGGATCGTGAGACAGGTTTTTTATTTTAGAAAGAGTTGCGTAAGGGCTTGTTAGGGATATTCTCTTCAAGTTTTTTCATGTTTCATTTGAATAAATCGAAATTTGAAGTGTAAGCGAGCATGGAGTTCAGTTGTTAAGGTTTCAAGATTACTTATTGATATTTATATTTATAATCACATTAATCACAATGGAATTTAGATGCTTCCACATTTTTCCTTACATATCCTTTTCATTTTTGTATCTACTGGTAGTAGGTTCTCTTTACATACGTGGTAACACGGTTATAAAAAAAGCGGCCAAGTGCGAGTCGGACTCGCCCATGAAGGGTTCCGTAGCAGCAAGTAACATAATATAAAAGTTCGTTGTAGCTTTGATCAATGTTTTTATGACGTATTAAAAAAAAACTACTTATAAGATCTCGTTCAAACCAATTTTCGGTGGAAGTTTGCATGGTAATGTACATCATATATTATTTTTATATTTATCATTCCCTTATTTTAGAAGTTACGGGGGGGGGGACACACATTTTTCCACTTTGGAAGCGTCTCTCGCGCAAACTATTCAGTTTAGAAAAAAATTATAATAGAAACCTCAATATCATTTTTGAATACCTATCCATAGATACCCCACACGTATGAGTTTGATGAAAAAAAAATTTTTGAGTTTCAGTTCTAAGTATGGGGAACCCCAAAAATTTATTGTTTTTTTTCTATTTTTGTATGAAAATCTTAATGCGGTTCACCGAATACATCTACTTACCAAGTTTCCACAGTATAGCTCTTATAGTTACGGAATAAAGTGGCTGTGACATACGGACGGACAGACGGACAGACATGACGAATCTATAAGGGTTCCGTTTTTTGCCATTTGGCTACGGAACCCTAAAAACGACTCTTTATTTTTACGATTTTAATTTCCTTGAAACTAAATTTCTAAGATTTAAGTAGAAAGGAGGAAGCAGGCAATTGCTTGTCCTTTCTATGTATTAAGTGACAGAAACTTTACATTATTTATTAAATAAACAACCCAAACTTTTTGCCACCTTTTTTCTATTATCTAACAATTTTCTACCTGAGAGAGGAGGAGTCATAGACCCACCCCACGTTTTTTTCGCTCATAAAAACCAATAGTACTGGCAGGGTGGCATTTTTGGGGTGGCAACATTTTTTCTAACATGACAACGATCGATATTTTTCCCGCGCGTTTGGGCGTAAGGGCTAACCCGTTCTGCCGAACAAAAGACGTCCCCCTTTATGTAAACCTTTTCATTTTTTCGTCCGGTAACGGTTGGCGCGATTCTTTTCGGTAATAGGTAGGGTTGTTATTAAAAAGGGGTTGTTTTTTGTGTGCGCTTCTCCTCACGCGAGCAGACGGAGCCAAATTGTTTGGGGCACGAACGTTATAAACTTTCTGGAAAGCCTTCGATGTGTTTAAAATGTTTAGCGCCGAGCTATTTGATTTTGATACAAAATCGACACTACATCGAGTTTTTGGCTTGGAATGTGTTTAATAAATTAGTCTGGCTCCAAGACTTGCGTTCTGCTGTTTTAGAAATGGCGTTACTCACATCCGATTGAGCATGAATTTTATGGCGATGATGTAAACCGTTTTACGCAAAACTCAATTTATATTTATATTTTTTCGTAACCTAAGTAAAAATATGAAAATTAAATGAAACTTTATTGTCTTAACATAAGCATACCATTTCTAAAATAATTTAATTATGTACATAGTTAGTGAATCTATAAAACATTTGTATTGATTATTTCGAGAAAATATTGAAAAAAACACGGTATTTTGCCTCCACACTACTCCAATGATATTTTATAAGAATTATAAATTACTAGCTTCTGCCCGCGACTTTGTCCGCGTAGATTTTGATTATCGTTATTCCCACGGGAGCTTTTAAAGCCTATGTTTAATCCAGGGTATACATACATACATATATAACATCACGCCTTCATTCCCAGAGTGGGGTAGGCAGAGCTACAGAAATACCAACAACTCTAAAAAGAGTATAAGGTATAAGCTATGTAATTCCAAATCCGTCCAGCCAAAAGCGTGAAGGAGTAACAAACTAACACACACACACCACAAACTTGCATAGGTATATTCCCTCAGGAACTGTCAAATTTTTCGGGATAAAAGTACCCTGTTCTTCCCCGGGACTCAATCTTCATACCAAATTTCATCTTAATCGGTTCAGCGGTTTATCCGTGAAAGAGAAAAAAACAGACAGACAGAGTTACTTTCACATTTATAATATTAGTAAAGATATAATCGTAGGATAACCATTGCTCGAATATGTCTCTAAAACAGTTTCTAAGTCTCTCAAGGGTTAGCTGAAAGAGATCCCTTAAAGAGATAAGTTCGGCTTTGAACATTATTTCCATCTTTACTGTATTAATTTTTTGTACAAAAAAATGTTTACATACATACATACGATACAATAAAAAAAAAAAAACATCGATGACTTTGACGTCGATGATAATGATTATAACCGACCGACTCCCCAGGTTTTCGCTTATACTACCAATTATAAAAAACGCCCTATAGTTATAGCAATAAGGTGGCAATTACAATATTACTAAAAAAGGTATTTGGGTCTTAAGTGGTAGCTGTTGATATAATATACAGTATGTCCGTGTTTAAGGTGCACAAACGAATAGGGATGGAACTAGATGCTAGATGCTTCTGTGATTGGCGTATTTTTTATTTTATTTTTTATTTGATTTACTTACAGGAAATTGTCAAGGAAAAAAAAACTGTTTATTTCATCTCAATAGAGCTCATATGAGGCGACATACTTCACTTTTTTCGGATAGGATTGACAGTTTACATATCCGAAAAAAAAAACTTATTTTTTTGTCGTTGAAATTACATCTAGCTTCCCACCCACCCGATATTCAATTCAATTCAATCATTTATTTCAATCAAGTTAGGATCATTGTGTTAGTTATACAATACAAAAAATCTTAAAAATAGTGTTAATAGGAACACACAAAACAATTATTTATAAAAAAAAAACAAGTTTGGACGTACGTGAAGCTGGCAGCAGTAGCCTACGTACGGACAATCAAGCGTACTGGCAATACTGGCCGTATATCAGGGGACATTCAAATAAATTGTTCTAGTTCCAAACTAAGCTCTAGGCTTGTTGGTACTATGGGTACTAGACAACGATAAACTTACTTATATAGAGAAATACCTACATACTTTCATACACTGAAAACACGTACTCGTGCTCATCACACAAATATCTCCCCTTACCTGCATTGGAACCCGGGACCGGTTCATAGGCAAGGTCACTACCAACTAGGCTATTGTGTCCTCAAATAATGAATGTCTGATCTTATTGTCCACAGTGGTGGTGACGTCGGCGCCGTCCAATGAGGCTGAACTGCAGTTGTACCGGGTGATGCAACGGGCTAGTCTTTTAGCCTATTATGACACGCTACTCGAAATGGGTAAGTTATTTACAAACACCGGATTGACGGGGCAAAAATGTACCACTGCTAGTGATTTATTAATATCGACTAAGTTTATCGACGTCGATAAAAAGCAAATTTTAATCATCATTTTCATAACTAATGGCGAAATTTGAATACGTTTTTATTGTGTCCATATTGGCTCACATAAAATTCTTATTCCTGTTTCTTGTTTTACTACCGATTTGTAATTTGTTATTCATAATCATCGCAACTCCTAAAGTGATTTTTACTGAAACCGTTCTGATTTTAGGACGTTTATAAAACATACCTAACCTAACCTGACCTTATTAACCAGTTGCATAATTTAAATTATTTATTATGATATAATGAACTCTCGTATTTGGTACATGTTATCCTTTATAAATAAAAAAACTACCAAATAACTAACGGCCTAACTCAGAGTCAGTCTATGCCGATTAATTCGTTCCTTAGTGACACTAGTTTGAAAACGGAACGAGTTAGTTTATTGTGTCTGAAATGTCTCTTCTAAACGGCGTATCAATTCATCAATAAATATAACCTATAAATCGCGAAGAGTCAAACCCTAAAGTTCAAAAGTAACAAAGTAAAGGAACGCAAGAAAAAACACTTTCTCATAACGCGGCTCGCGAAAAAACAACATCTCCATAACCTAACCTAAAAAACGCAGACGCTGATGCAAATTTATTTTTTCTTAATTTTTACTTTTTATCTGCAATTACGTCGGGTGGAAGGGTTTTGGCCGTCCGACGAGCGTCTTTTGTTTTTTTTTCGCCCCTTCGCAAAATGGTCACGTAACAAATTTGCATTTTTGCCTAAATTAAAGTGTGTGAATTGGTATTTTTTTATCGAATCACACGTTTTTGTTGAACAATGATAGCGGAATGAGCTGGCCCCGCTAGTTTTGCATATTAATGTGGAATTAGTTGAGTTTGTTAATTTTTTTCGAATTGAGAACTCGAGGGCTCTTGCAAGGATGTCTAAGCCTATTCGTTTAAGTTGCTTCCTTTCTTTGACGACTTGCGATTATGTAAAGCAGATTTTTCTGGTATGTTGAAGAGATATAGTTATTGATTAATGACTAGGACCTGATATCTACAACTACAGCAATAGGGAACACTTTAAAATAATGTATTTATGTTTAAATGGATTGTTTATATTTTTTTGAGCGTGCATAATGTATTTCGGTATAAATTACAAGACTGAAAAAGTAATGCGTAATTATTTTTATTCATATTAGTGATAACTAGAAAATCTCAAGCTTTATATCTAGGAAAAGAGTAGTATTTAATGCAATTTTAGAGCGAAAAAATGTCGTCTTAGTTTTTTTATATATTTTACCCTAAATGGGAGAAAAATAGTTTTGACATCCTTACTAGTAGGTACAGTCATAAAGATGTTTACACTTTAGTACCTTGTCACTTTCATTCACTGAGACAATTTCATGTATAATATATTCTCTGTGAATGAAAGTGACAAGGTACCTACTAGGAATTTAATTGACGACGATTAGATTATTGGATAAAAACATTATTTTGACTAACAGTAGTTGTGTACCTACAAAAGCTAAATAAATTAGCGAATTATAAATTTTAACTCCACAACATAAAGTCAAAATTCTCATTACCTTTTCAGGCGGTGACGATGTTCAGCAACTTTGTGACGCGGGCGAGGAGGAGTTCCTAGAAATCATGGCTTTAGTCGGCATGGCATCCAAACCACTCCACGTGAGAAGACTACAGAAAGCT
Source organism: Acleris holmiana (assembly GCA_949316455.1). Classification (NCBI taxonomy): domain Eukaryota; kingdom Metazoa; phylum Arthropoda; class Insecta; order Lepidoptera; family Tortricidae; genus Acleris; species Acleris holmiana. Next base: position 1,496,052 of record OX438781.1, read on the forward strand.
CTCCAAGAGTGGGTTAACAACCCAGCCCTATTCCAGATCCCTATCGTCCCAAACCTCTGTCCTACCGATCCTTTCCTACAATGCAACCAAAGACTCATGCCTACCTTACCTAATCTACCAACTACTCTCCCCAGAACAGTTAGCTCTCCAGAAAGCAGACCAATGTATAGTCCCTCTCCAGGTGCACCAGATAACAGTTGTGGTTCAACAACATCACAACCAAACGCCAGTCCAGTTCACAATAACTTTTCCAAGATAGTGCTACCTCCATCACCTGCTGCCGCTGCTCCTGTCACGTCTACAGCTTCTAGAAGTTTCTCTCCTCAATCAGCTTGTCCACCTTCAACCGGATCCAGCCCGTCATCAGTCACATCACCAGTACAACTGACTCCTGTGTTACTAGACATCCATGTTCAAAAGCTAGCGGCTGCAGCGGAGAAATTGAGCAAGCACTTTGGCCAGTTGGAACCGAAGCCGCAGAACACGAAGAAGAAGATGTGTAAGGATCTGGAGCTGGTGATGTTGATGCCGGAGTCAGATCCGAGGAGGATGGAGGAGATTAGGAGGTACGCGGCGATCTATGGCAGGTTCGATTGTAAAAGGAAGCCGGAGAAACCATTGACGCTTCATGAGGTAATTATTTTTGTGATAATAAAAAAAGACAACCTGTAGTGGTATTTTATGTACCGTACATTAAAATCTTCTAAGCTATATATCTAAAATAAAGTATCAGTCAGTGTCATTAAAATTATGAAAAGCTCTCATAAATCTATTAATATAGACGTGTCAGATATTTTAATGCTTACAACATATTCTTTTGTCAGCAGCCTTATCAATATTAATATCATCAATGCGAAACTCTGTTTCTTTGTTACACTTTCCTAGCTAAACTGGGGAACCGATTTTAATGAAATTTGGTATGCAGATAGCTTGAGCCCTGAGGATGGACAAACGGTACTTTTAGTTTAAAAAAAAATAAGTTTAACTGGGTACCTATTATTTTATCGAAACATCTTTCTGAAAATGTATCATTGCGCAAAGTTTTTGATTTCATCGAAATTCGAAAGTCATTCTCACTGCATGAGTTTTTTTTTGTGTCACAAGTCATCTCTAACCTAACCTACGTAATTATTTTTTAAGATATTCTGAAAATATTATGGTTTCAGCAGAAAATAGCGTACGACGAAATGATAAAATCGATGTAGTGAAAATCGATAAAGTCATGGGTAGGTACCCCGTTTATACTCGTACTCATGGGAAAAAAATCCAAACAACTTAGTTTAAATAAATAAATAAATATCAGGGGACAATGTCACACAAATTGACCTAGTCCCAAACTAAGCTCTAGGCTTGTACTATGGGTACTAGTCAACGATAAACAGACTTAGATAGATAAATAAATACTTTAATACAAAAAAAACATCCAAGACTCAGGAACAAATACTCGTGACATCACACACATATCTGCCCTTACCGGGATTTGAACCCGGGTTCGGAGGCAGGGTCGCCCCCAAATTAGGCCAACGTGTCGTCTATTATGTGTGGTAATCTTATCATCATCATCATCTTCAGGTGATGGTGAACGAGGCGGCAGCGCAGCTGAGCCGCTGCGTGCCCGCGCTGCTCACGCGCCGCGACGAGCTCTTCCCGCTCGCGCGGCAACTCGTGCGCAGAGCCGGCTTGCACTACTCCAAGCATGGGTGGGTATTAGTTTGACACGTCTTCACTAATATTATTCATCAACACCATGCGGGAACATGCGTTTTTTTTCTTACGCTCTCTGGAAAGTGCTAAGAAAGAGGAATAATTGTATACGTGAAATAATTGTCGTGTATTTTTTTACAAAAAAGACCACGTGCAAAAAAACTCGACAATATCGACGAGAGGAATGACGTCACAGCTGTTGTTCCATGTTTAAAATATAAGGACCTTATAAAAAAAATGTATTTATTGTTTGTATGTTTAAGCCAATATCGTTGAATAAAAATGTTACGTTAATTAAATGAGGATGCGGGAAAAAACAATCTAAACATTAAAAGATTCTTAATAAACGGGTCAATTGCGTTTCATAGGTATGTTTTTTTACACTTTCCCCTAAACCGTATCTGTTGAGGATGCTAAGTTAGGAGCTTTAATAAAACTGGAGATAGACTTATTACAAAATATAATAAATTCTCAAAGTTACAAAGGATTACAAAACAAATCGTGCGCGATAGCCGCGGCGGCGAAGGTGGGCGGGCGGCGGCCCCTCCGCGCCCCGCTCCCCGTTGGGTGCGTTTGAGCACCAGTTTAAAGCGCGGCGTGGACAGTATCAATGAAACTCCATTCTAATTTTCATGCATGTTCTCTATAGTGTGTATACCTACAGTAGAACAGTATTTAGTACTCGGCTGTCTATCGCTTTCGCACTCTCTCTGGCCTAACAAATATACTGACAGTTGTCAGAGAGAGTGAAACAGAGAGAGCCCTATACTATTAAAAGTCTGTTTTTACTTTAAACATTTAACCATGCATTGGGTTATTTTGTATGAAAAATATTGTCGTTTTTTTTTTTCAGCGGCCACTGATGATTTTTACATAGTCATATAGAGGACCTCTAAATACATATAGATACCAACATATAATTTATGACATTTAGTAATATCGGAGTCAAGATATTAATTATTTAAGTATTTCGTACGAAAAGTACACCCAGATATCAATATTTAAATATCTCGGTACTGATGCACTTAAAATTATGACATTATGTAACAAAATACGTTTATTTTGGATACATCTATAATACGCCACTTTTACAAATGGCCGTTCACATAAAAAATATATGCCAACACATTTACCCAAACCACTAAACTTTTTGCATTATCACGTAAGCAATGTGAAATCCAGACTACACAAAAAAAATACAAACCATAGGAGGTCCCAAACCATAATGTCGTATTGGGACCAGATTGAGAATGAAAACTTAACATATGGGACTCGGCATTTAGCAGTACTTACATACTCCCTTTTAGAGTTTCAAAGTAATAAAGTATTACTGTTTTCTTTCCAGGCTTCCCCCAACGGCGGCGACAGGCGAAGAGGAGGAGGAGCCTGCGCCGACCAAGCGCTCTCGCCAGGTCGCGCACGTTGATCTCACCAACTAGCACTAGGCTAGAACTAACACTTAGACTTGGACTAGCAAGGGCTTACTAGCACTGGATCTTGAACTATGAGTACTATCACTAACACCGCGCTAGTAGCCAGGTCGCGCACGTCGACTAGCAGTACACTAGCCCTAGACTAGCACTAACGCTTAGACTTAGGCTAGCAATGACTTAACTAGCTAAGACTGTCTCTTAGATTATAACTAACAGTCGCCCTTTGTGTACCTCACCAACTAACAGCAGGCTCGCACTAACACTAAAAGTTGGGCAACTAATACCAGTTTTGGTCAATGACTAACATCGCGCACGCTAGCAGTAGACTAGCCCTAGCATAGCACTAACGCTAAGATTTAGGCTAGCAATTACACTAGGTTTGTCTCTTGGACTATGACTAACAACGCTCTAGTAGCCAGGTCACTCTTGTTTACCTCACCAACTAGGGTAGAGTAGGGTAAGACTGTCACTTGGACTAATACCAACATCGTGCACGCTTGCTATGTTAGTGCTAAGCCCTAGCATAGCACTAACGCTAAGATTTAGGCTAGCAATTACACTAGGTTTGTCTCTTGGACTATGACTAACAACGCTCTAGTAGCCAGGTCACTCTTGTTTACCTCACCAACTAGGGTAGGGTAGGGTAGCACTAACACTTAGACTAGGGCTAGCACTAACTGGAACTATCAATATTATCACTTAAGTAACGGATAGACTTAGGTCACGCGCGTTGACCTTGTCGAACTAATCTACCACTTATATTGTGGCTAAGTAACTAATGACACTAAATACTAACTAGCACTATAACTAGGAACGGCGTTAACAATTGACAACTTGCCTAAATTTGGATTTAGAGTAACGCTAGCAATGCTACTAACTTACAATGTCACTGCTTTACGATGATTAACAAAACACTAGTAGCTAAAACACTAAAGATAATCCGCTACTAGCACTATCGGGTTAAGCTAGCAGTGGTGGTTAAACTGGCACTAGCTATAGTATCTATAATACCAATACTTAACTAATGCACCTTGAAACCTAGTCCTCAAACTTTTAGGGAAAGCCAGAAATATTAGTTTTCTTTTCAAATGCGTAACAGACTGAAGTCGCAAAAGTAATTATGGTTCTACTAGTTAAAACAAAGACATATTTACTAAGCATTATACCGGGTGTTGCCTGTAACAGAAGCAATAAACTCAGGTATCGCTTCTATTCTATAAACGTAGCAACATTTGTTCTACAACTTTTAAAAAGATTGTAATTTGTTATTTGGGATATTTTCGAACAAACTAAATAGCATTTTCAATGTACTCCATCCAATAGTCTAGATGACATCTACTGTCAGCCTACAAACTTCGTAGTTTTCGCAATACATTGCTTGCTTAGAAAATCTAAATTCATTAATATTTAGTTAACAATAAGTTATTTTCAAAAGTTATAGAATAAATGTTATTACGTTTGAGGTGTGGAAACGATCCCTAAATTTATTGCTCCTATTACAGGCAACACCCGGTATAGAGTGAGGCACGAATATTGCTACAAAATGAAAGTGGAACACTTATGTACCAAGATTATTTTTTCACTCTACCTACATAGAAGATTTTTTTCCAATAAGATTTTTCTTTTTGGGGTTTAGCGATACTAATTCACATACGCCCGTCAAATAATATTATTCTTCTTATTCAAATTTACAAGTTTCTAATGGGTTACGTTATTAATCTCCAATGTCACCCTTTATAAGGCAGAGGCGATTTAGCGACCACATATATTTATTTAGAATTTCAACCATAAGAACTACACAATATGATACATATTCTGTTGTATTTATGTGAAAATAAACTTACTTTAAAATTATTCTCAAGGAAGTGTCAAACATGAGACTGTACTTAACTTTCACGTAGCATAACTATATAACTGGGGCCTTATAAAGGCTTAATTACTAAAAGCTCAGGATAGAACCTTGTGGTATACCTGAAAGAAAAATAATAAAACCTAAGTAAAATTGCAACAAAGTATAACTTAAAATGACGACATTATATTAACAAAATTGTATAGGATCATCATTTATTATCTACAATCCTTTTATTTTATTGCATTTAAAGGTAAGCATGATTGGTAGTATCAAACGCTTCATTAATTTCTGTTGCATTTTTAATGTAGTTTATTTTAAGTTTAGATCCTCGGGAATGGCATTTAGCGGCCTGGTAAGTAGAAACCTTTATTTTATCTGCATGACTTGTACAATTCGATGGTAATTCTGGTGCTTTTTAATTTACATATTCGTTATTTAACCATCTAGATTTATTAATTTCTTATTAGTTTAGCTAACATTGCTAGAATATGAATGCAGCTAAATTATTACAAATTACAATACTCTTATGTTTCGTCCCTTCTAAGTGAAGGGACGAAACATTAGAGTATTGTAATTTATTAAGTTATTTCTCAACCTTTTATCTAATAATGATGATTATAGTTTGATACAAAAGTAGTCTGTATTCTTCTTGGAAGATGAGTGTTTTTCCTACTAATCAATTAGATACGATACGAGGTTGAGATAGTAAAGGGACGATTTTAGGTTCTGTAAACTTAGTTTTTCTACTTATGTCTACTCGGTGTCATTTTCTGCTTTTTCCTCAATCACCCAAATCCATTTGATTTTATGTCTTTTGTACAATTAAGTGTTTACAAACATACATAGGTATACTCGTTAAAATGCACAGTGCTGCAGACGATTTTTCTCATACTCAGAGATTGGAAGTTTTTAATATAATTGTAAGTTCGTCCATGTAGGTGGTTATCTTCTTGCTTTAATTTAATGATACCGTGTTTTCTTCGACTTACAATGTTCTCAATTTTATGTCAATAATAGACTTGTAAGAATCCAGAGCAGGGGGATCATCATGACATAACAATGCAATTCTGACTACGCTCAGAGAAAAGGACAGAGCTATGACAGTTATATAGCTCTGTCCTTTTCTCTGAGCGTAAACAGAACTGCATTGTTATGTCATGATAACCCCCCAGCACTGCTCAAATTAGACAATTCACTGGGACATTCGACTTTGCCAATTACCATTGTCAATACGTACATTTTAAATAAAGACATTTGCTTTGTATATTCCTTAGACGAATTTCGAGTTAAAGCTCTAAAGATCAAATTATTTTAAAGAATTGACATTTATAGTGATATGATAATTTTTTAAAGAAGTGGTTGAGGTTAGTAATATTTGGGTTTGATTGTTCAGGATGGTGAAGAAGGCAACGGAATACGAGCCAGTCCTGACGCAGCCAAGACCAACTCTAATCACGGGTAATTATGACTTACTTTCATTCATCCGTATTCTAAGTTTTCTATGGGGTACAAAACTATATCATCAACATAAACGCACTGTATTATGCAATTACGTAATTACTGTGTTTTTAACATTTTCTTTGTATTTGTTTGTACCTTGTGTTTGGTACTTTATATTTTGTTTAGTCCCCAAGAATAAGATTTTGATAAATAAATACATAACCATGCGTTTCATTGTGTGGTGTTCAATAAAGCGTTTTTGTATTGTGTTGTATTGTTTGTAAAAAAGGGGCACGGAAATATCTACCGTACCTACTTAACTGTTTACCTGAAGAACTCCGACAGGAACCAAATAAACGTGTGTGATTTCACTTATTTTAACCTAGGACACTTTCCTTCAGACAAACTGTTGTAACAGTTACTTTTCATATTGTTTACTTTTATAAACAAATAATAATAATAAAAGGAAGTAAAGAAGGTTTTGGGGACCTCCACTGGCCTGCAAGGTCGCCTGATTTGACACCGTGTGATTATTGTATGGGGATACCTTAAATGAAAAGTTTATAGCAACGAGCCTCTAAATCTAGGTCAACTGAAAGACAATATCAGGATGGAAACATTTCACGAGACTTATGCAGACGCTTTTTGAATTCGTTTAAGTTTAGAGCAGTGCGTCGAGCAACAAGGAGCAACTTAAACGGCATAATTTTTTTATTAAACTCGTATTACGTTTTAGGTGTGTCGTACTTAAAATATTATAGTAAAAGCAATTAAAAAAAATATATTATATTGTCCACTGCGTAGTTGGTTTAGAGAAAACTATTAAACGAAACTAATTGAGTTAAGTAAGACTGCTCTTACAGAAGATTCTCTCTTGTTGGGAGCCAAAGTTAACGCAGATTCCTCGATACACCAGTTTTGTATGATATCTCTTGTTGTAGCTGGTGGGGAGTAAAGGCAGAGAGTGACGATGCAGACTCACGCTGCTCATATTCTAGTACCAGCACACCGCCACCGGTAAGTACGGGACATAATTCTTTTAATAACGAATGAAAATCGTGGTGCAAAGTTCTTAATAAATCTGGAAGCAGCCAGACCTTAGCAGATAAAAGCTTTCATTTTCTCTTTCGAAAAATGGACCTATGTCCTGCTTTTGCAAACGAGCCAAATATAAAGAAATGCGAAAAATTTGTCGCAGTCACTAGAGGGCTACAACAATATACAATCGTCCAAACGGAATCCCGTCCCATCATAGAACTGTCATAGTGACGTTATAAATCAAATCGTATATGTGTCAAACATCTTGCTTTGACGATAGTGCTGCCCAAAACACGTCAGTGATTCTAACGGCCTCCATCTTTCAATACTAACATCCATACAAAAACTTTTCACATGACTTATTAACTGATGTATATTTTCGACATATTCCAGGACTCTGAAGAATCGCGTCCACAGGTGGTAGCAGCAAGAGGAGACAGCATCATAGCCGTGGCCAACCCCGCGCTGCAGCCGCCGCCGCACCCCGCGCGGAACCACTCCAACTGATCTCCGCCTCCAGGATCTAGCGGATTCCAGAATATTCTGGACTACACGTGATATAAACCTTCAAAGTTCTGGTTCAGAACTTCTTCGAATGCAGATGAAGCATGTCAAAGAGCAGACACTTCCATGTGATGCACCATCAATGTTTGATCTACTTATAACCAAAGGAAGTTGACAATGTAGGAAAGTGGACAAGTTCCTCTGTTGTCATCAACAGTACAGTGATACCAGTTCTTTAAATTTAATCGGCAATATTTGTTTTTCTATGAAACACGAGTGACAAATATACCTATTAATTCCGAGTGCAAGTATGAAAGTAGTAGATGGAAGCTAGTCGAATGCTATTAACAAGCTAAGAGTACTGTACGTGGATGATATGATAACTAGGTAGATGATGGAATGGGAATGTGGAATGAAGTCGTCCCAAAGATCTATCAAGCTCTGATTACTGGATATAAATACATTTCCAATTGTGCTCTAGATCATGAAGAAACCATTGCTGCATAATAGTAGTTCTTTACTTTTTCACATGTACCTTGATGCCAAGTGTCCCAACCCAACAATGATGCCATTGATATGTCTGATCGTGCACGGGTCAGAACTGCAACAATCGTCTCGTGCATCTGTGTGGGTACTAGGGCGGCAGACCGAGAGAAAGGCCGCGTAACCAGGCTGGTAACAACGATTGATGACCATGACCACTCTTAAAAGAGGGCACAGTCTAAGAAGAATACAATTCAGAAGAATAGAATTTACACTGAAGTATCGCAGAAACATGGTGAGCTTTCTCATCATGCAAGATACCTTCCATATATGCAATACATACCAACATGATTGAGACCAATCTGCTTTAGATATATCTTCAAGGCGGAAAAGAATTTACCGTAATTAATTATGCTTATATCGGTCTGTTTTGACCCGGTACCGCACCGCAGTGAGCGTTTTAATGAATTTCTCTTTTAATGAAATTGACTTGACCAAGAAGATTCAAGTGCTTAAGTGACCATTATAATGGAAAAATTGTGTAAATAACATTTATTTTGACGATCCCATCGATTCAGGAGATTTGTGATTACGTGATTAGTTAAGTGAACCACGTTTTTGAACATTATTTGCACAAAGTGTACAACTAACATTCCACCAAAAATAGAATTTAATTTGTAAATATAGATAATGTACTTTAAGTATAGTCGTAACTTAAAGCCCGCCATTCAAAGTACGATCGGCAGGGCCGGCATGGCCACGATTGGAGCGTGTAAAACATTTTTAAAATTAAATGCTTGATTGATGGGCGTTGTGTGGCCCTGCCTTACGGCTTTAGGGTACATAAAAGCCATAACATGCCTTGTAGTCATTCTGTAAGGCCTTTTCACACGACCCTATTATTTAAGTGTTGCATAGACTAGACTTATTTATTTAAAAGGTAGCTTATACTCGCGGCTTTATCTGCGTTCATTTATCGCATATCGTAAACAGTTTACTGGTACTTATGTAACTACCACTAACATCTAAATTGCTTAGTGACTTCACTATACCATTTAATTATAAATGCTGCAATAAATCTGTCCGTGTAGAGTGGAAATTGATTGCAAAGATGCTATGGAAAGATTAATGTTTATTTTAAACAAATTTATGCATACGAGGTGTCAAAACAAATAAACCTCTGCTAGGTATGATAATTAGCTAAGCGCTATCTACATAAATAGTATGTACCTGCCAAGAGCTTGAAAACTAAAAAAAATCGTTTGAATTTAGTTATCTTTTTCGTACCTAAGACCAGGGGGGTTATTATGACATAACAATGCAGTTCTGTTTACGTTCAGAGAAAAGGACAGAGCTATGACAGTTATATAGCTCTGTCCTTTTCTTTGAACGTAAACAGAACTGCATTGTTATGCCATGATAACCCCCCTGGTGGGAGATTCAGCTAGTGAGATTACACTAAAACATCAAAAATATTTCAAAAATCACCGTGTTGTGCTATTATATAGAATAATTCGGACTTATAAATATTGATTCAAAATAACCGGCAAAAATATAAATAAAAAATAATCAAGAGCTTCAAATTTAAAGATACACTTAGCTTCTTATTAAGTTTGTTTTTGTTGTCAATCTTATTTGTTTGGCTAACTATTTAAACCTATCTAACCTTACTGACAGGGTGGTGTGGAAACAGCCTTACGTTTTGGTACTTCGTTTACTTTATTACTCCCTATATTATACATTGTAGAATGCAATAAACATTATGTCTTGAATAAATATCGAAATATTCACATACAAAAGCATACTTTGTAAGTTTGGCAAGAAGGGTTTGGTTTGGAGTATTTTTGCAACAATCTCCAAGTTCGATAAATTTGCTTAATTTGGTCCAATTACATATTGGAGTTCCATCAAGTGTCGTATTTATAAAACTTTTTGTTAAGCAAAGTTAGCCTAGTTGGTAGTGAGCCTGCCTACGAATCTAGCGGTCCCGGGTTCTAAACCCGGTAAGGGCAGGTGTTTGTGCTCGTGAGTCTTGGATGTTTTCTATGTATTTAAGTATGTATTTCTCTATATAAGTAAGTTTGTCGTTGTTTAGTACTCATAGTACAAGCCTAGAGCTTACTTTGGGACTAAGTCAATCTAATCTGTGTGACATAGGGCTGCCAGTAGATGAATTTCAATTATTCAAAAATGTTTTTTTTTCTGAAATTATACGAAATTGAATGTCAGGATACAATTATTGCTTAAAAAATCCTGCACATACATAAAGATGATGATGATGTCTTCCTGATATCCCTCAGGGACATAGAGCTCGCAGAAGGGTTTTCCATGTTTTACAACTTTGCGCGGTAACTTCAAGTTCTTCCCAGTCGATAAAGCCTCTTTTTGAACGCCTCCAGGTGGTACAAGGGCTGCCAGGTCTCCTTTTTCCGAATGATTGCCACTGCTTGGAGATAAGGTTGTCTGCTCTCCGCAACACATGTCCAATCCAGCGCTATTTTCTCAACAGGATATCTTACATACTAATGAATTTTAATTACGTGAACTTACCTTACCTTATTTATATGCGTACAGAATTATCGCGCTTCTATGACCACTCAAAAAATATCACCATAGATTGAGGCATTTGTGGCCATTTGTGTTATACGTATCCAATTATACATAAGGGTCCAAGATACAAATAGGATACAATCAGTCCCCTAATTATATAGTTTTTGTGTCCACCTATACAATTTGGCAGCCCTAGACATAAAAAAATAACACCGGATAATGTTACACAAATTGACCTAGTCCCATAAACTTACTTATATAGAGAAATATGTACGTAAATACATAGAAAACATTAAAGACTCAGAAACAAATAGTCGTGCTCATCACACAAATATCTGCGCTTACTGGGACTTGAACCCAGGACCTCTAGCTTCGAAGGCAGGGACACTACCAACTAGGCTAGCGTGTCGTCCCCCGAAATTTATTTTTCAAATTTCCAAGGGCTCTGATCCCAGTTACCATCATCCTGACTCTTTCCATGTCATAAAAATACTTTTACGGTATGTTAGCACACGAGCACACAGGCCACTAGGTAAATATGGAATCTGGAACCCATAGACCAATTCTCAAGACTGTAATCCTAAAGCTGGGTACGAATCTGAGCGGCCAGTTGCTCGCCGTAAGCCTAAATTTAAAAATGGCGTCGGACACGAAGACAGCCCTCCGCGGCTGCGTTTATCGTAATTCACCGAATTACTAACAAAAAGAAGAAGAAATCGCTTCGGTGGTGGAACGGCTCAGCAATTTTATCAATTCGTACGCGCCTCGCTGACAGACAAGTTAGAAATGGTCGTTCTGCCCGCGGCACGCTCGGATACACGTCCAAATTACGCGAGGCACGCACACCGAGGCGCCTTTGAGAACGGTCAAAAGACCGACTCTCGGCGGCTCGCCGCGCGCCGCTCGCTGCTCGCGCACCGCGCTTGAGCTAGTACGAATTTGAGCAAAATAGGTGAGCCGTGCGTGCCTCAACCCGAGGCTGCTCTAATTCGTACCCACCTTAAGACATAATGCGTTGCCAACCTTAAGGACTAAGATGGAATTCATGTATACTAGTAATTTTACCGTTTCATCCCCACACCGGATCACAACACAAATGCTGCTTGGCAGCAGGTTAAAGGATAAGATGGCGGTAGCGATCAGGATGTTTAACAAGGTTCCACCACCACTAATACTACGCTAGTGGTAGTGACCACTACTGTGTATTTATGGACAACAGTAAAGTAAACGAACTACAGAATTGTACCTGTAAATATAGTTATTTACGAAATATGTACATAACGTACAATCGGCCTTATAAGTAGTACACAGAACTGTGTCGCTTTAACAGACTAATGTAATAGTTCAAACCATAGAATTAGAACTAAAGGCATAGAAAGGCGCCTTTAAACGAAAGCTTCAAACCTATACCTGTCTCGAAAATTTCAATATGATTTTTTTTTTTTTTTTTTTATGTTAAGGAGAAGGCACCCGAGCACTCAGGCCACCTGATGGTAAGTGGAATCTGAGACCCATAGACATTTGAATTCTCAAGACTATAATCCTAAGACCTCAAATGCGTTGCCAACCCTGAGGACTAAGATGGAATGCCTCTATGCTAGTAATTACACCGGTTGTCTTATCCCCACACCGGAACACAACAATGCGAACACTGTTGCTTGGCGGGCGGTTAATGGATAAGATGGTGGTAGCGATCCGGACGGACCCTGCACAGGGTCCTACCACCAAATAAAAAAAAAAAAAAAAAAAAAAAAAATGTTCAATAAGTTAAAAAAGGAAAGAGTGTAGAGTGCAGTTCTTGCTAAAACTAACCGCACACACCAAGCTGTTGTCGACTTGTGTAAGCTGGTCTCCAACGACACCTGGACACCATGGTCGTAGATTATTATATGCACAGCAACAGTGTACGACCATGAAATTTTAGCTTCTAGAAGAGACAGCTCTTCAGTTCAGCTCTTTTGGCACACTGAATCCCAATAAGACTGTGCATATCAGGTATCTGTACCTATGTTGTCATTTATTTTATCGCTCCTTCTATGCCTCTAGTTCTTACTCTATGCTTCAAAAATGAAGTTAAAGTGACAAAGCAGTGTTCGGCTATAAGGCCGAGACTACGATTTTATGTATAACTATTGACATTGCGAGCCATAACGTATTTAAGTAGGTTAAGGAATTTATATAATAAATAACGTTTATACCAACTAACTTTGTTTTATTATATGGCAACCCGAGAGTTGAACTGGGACCATTTATAACTTTTTGGCCCGTATCACCGTCACTCTCGCACTTACATACTGTTCAGAAAATGACACGACCATAATAGGACCGCTGGTGTTTAATTTAGTAATTAGTACCTTTTCTTTCTTGTGTGGGTGTGGCATAATGATATATGTGGCTAATCAAGTCCTATTTCCATGATTTTTGAATATGTCGTAGTTTTTTTTAAAATATTTAACGATTAAAATTTTACGTCGTACTAGGTTTGAGGGGACAGAACTGTTACCGCATTTTGGAATGTAATATGGAATTTACGTCAAATTTGAAATATAGAATGTTGAACGGTCTATACAGTCAGTAACAACAATTAGAAAGGTGGCTTTAGTTTAGTTTTTAGTTCCGTAGTCTAAATAGGAACCCTTATAGTTTCGCCATGTCCATCCGTCCGCCTAAACTTAATTTAATTTTCGGAGACTTGGATGCAAAATATGTTTTCTTCTTACATAAAACCTTAATTAGGTTTCATTATAATATGAAATGAACCTTCTGTGGAAATTTTACCAACTGATGGTGAAAACCGTATAAAAATCCGTTGCGTATAGTTTAGGAGGAGTTAGCGGATATGTTGACAAACAGACGTGGGAAGCGACGTTGTTCTATAACTGTCCATTGTTAGCATTAGTAATAACATACATACATACATAAGATCACGCCTTCATTCTCAAAATATGGAAGGATAGGCAGAGCTACAGAAATATCAACAGCTCTAAAAAATACTTGATACGTAATTCTGTTACCACATTTTGCACAATCAGGCCAAGATGTTTTTACCAGTGTATTAGTGACAGGTTGCAAGCCTATCGCCTAACAGTATTTAAATAAAACTACAAGCCTTTATTCCCTTACGGCCGAACCCTATATTCTAACCGCGGATAGATAAGGCTTACTTCGGGTTGAAATTTGACATTTGCCCATACAAAATGTGTCAAATTTTAATCCGAAGTAAGGCTATCTGTCCGCGATTTGAATATAGGGTTCGGCCGTTAGTCGCCTCTTACGACATCCACGGAAGACATGGAGTGGCATTATTCTAACCCGGCAACCACACGGGCAATAATAGTTAAATAGTAATAATTAGTAATTATGATGTATCTTTACTAATAGTCTTCATTATTTACTCGCATCGGAATCCCTAACCGGATCTCTATTCGCCCGTGCAAACAGGTATTACCGACAAAGTATTATAATATACGACTTGACAAGCCCTAAGTTAGATGGAGTCATAATAATATGCTATTAATCTAATGCGATAAGTAACCCATTATCCAATTTACGTCGACACAACTTAAGTTATTACGTTATGTGCCTAGAACTCCTTATGGAGAACAGTTTGTATAGGATTCAGAGAAACTGGCAATTAGTGATAAGAGGAAAAGCGGGCGATAGGGTTTTTTTTACTTGACTTCAAATGAAGGAGTTTATTCATTCGACGGGTATTAGGGTTTCGTACCTCAAAAGGATCAAAGGGTTCCCGTTAAGGGATAACTTCGCTGTCTGTCTGTCTGTCTGTCTGTGTGTTTGTCTAGACCGTTTCTCTTAGGAACTCATGGAGATATCAAGATGAAATTAATACCAAATACTTATGTCTGCGGTCCCTAGAAGCTGTAATAAAATCAAGCTCCTAAGTCAACGCAATCCAATTATACTGCCATTATAGGCTTTTTTTTTAACACTTCACAGGAAAATCAAAACAGAAGTAAAGGAAAAATCCCGAAAATCGTAAATTTCTTGTTCTATCTACTACATTTTTTTTAGTAAACTAATTGCGACGTATGTCGTGTTAACCGGTAATCTGATGTTGTGTCACCGCCCTACTACTATCGAGATATACTTCAAAAGGGACAACACTAGCGTCTGTCATTCTAGAGCCGTTATTTTTCCCGCTTACGAAATTGTCATGATGAGCCGACACTCATTAAGTAAAGTTGATTGAATGTCCTGACTAGTATTTCACTCTTTAAAAGTCGATGTAGGTGTGGAGACCGCAGTTTTTCAACGGCAAAGTCAATACAGCAATGTTCGGTGTTTTATAGTTTATGAACTTCAGTAACTTCATGAACGATCTATTAACATACTTACTAAGTTAGTTTGTACGGAATCCTCGGTACCGACTCGCACTTGACGGGTTTTCTTTTATCATGCAGCGCCACGTGCAGTACAAGTATCTTCTCTTGTCAGGCTTGTAGTAGAATAGATATGCCACTCTCGTAACGGCTTATTTATTTAGTGGTGGTAGGACCCTGTGCAGGGTCCGTCCGGATAGCTACCACCATCTTATCCATTAACCTGCCGCCAAGCAACAATGTTCGCATTGTTGTGTTCCGGTGTGGGGATAAGACAACCGGTGAAATTACTAGCATAGAGGCATTCCATCTTAGTCCTCAGGGTTGGCAACGCATTTGAGGTCTTAGGATTATAGTCTTGAGAATTCCAATGTCTATGGGTCTCAGATTCCACTTACCGTCAGGTGGCCTGAGTGCTTGTGTGCCTCCTCCTTAACATAAAAAAAAAGAAAAAAAAGCGTAATCTTATAGACGTACATGCTGCCCTCTTAAGCCAAAAAGCAGTAACTCAAATTCAAGAGCCAAAGCCGATTCAATCCTATCCTGTAGGTAATAAGGTTGCATTTGCTACAGGAGTTTTGTCTGAGATACTGCCTTTTGTGTTAGCAGGTCAGCATTTTACCGCAATCGTTTGTAAATGATGTAAAAACGTTTGAATTATCAAATAATGCCCCAGGTGCCCCCTTAGTTGTTTCTAGTTTTAAGTGTCACGAAGATGGTTACAATTTATAAAGTTGATTAAATTTGCATAACTACCTGCTATCAAATGATATATGTTCATGTTATTTTCATGTGCAAATTATAGCAGAATAACAAGCAAAAAACATCAAAGCGGAATTCTGAAAGAACAAAGTATTTAAATACAATACAATAAATATACATAGGTACCTACATACATAATATCACGCCTTCATTTCCAGAGTGGGTAGGCAGAGCTACAGAAATACAAACTCTAAAATACTTGTTTATCATTCTATAACCACATTTTGCACAATCAGGCCAAGAAGTAATTTGTTTATTAGTAACAGGTTGCAAGCCCATCGCCTAACAGTGCTACAAGCCTTTATTCCCGTCGCCTCTTACGACATCCACGGGAAGACATGGAGTGGCACTATTCTAACCCGGCAACTACACGGGGTGGTACAATAAACAAACGATCATTATTTAACACTACAAAAGCAAGGAAAACTACAAAACCAACAGTCTACTTATACGCGTATACCGGGTGTTGCCTGTAATAGGAGCAATTTTAGGGATCGTTTCCACACCACAAACGTAACAACATTTATTCTACAATTTTTGAAAATAACTTATTTTTAACTAAATATTAATGAATTTAGATTTTCTAAGCAAGCAATGTATTGCAAAAACTACGAAGTTTGTAGGCTGACAGTACATGTCAAAGAACTAGACTATTGAATGAAGTACATTGAAAATGCTATTTAGTTTGTTCGAAAGAACCACAAAAAACAAATTGCAATCTTTTTAAAAGTTGTAGAACAAATGTTGCTACGTTTATAGAATAGAAGCGATACCTCAGTTTATTGCTCGTATTACAGGCAACACCCGGTAAACTTTTCTGTGCCCAAAGGGCCAAGCGGAGCCCTTTTGCGTATAATCTGCTGTCTCTCCGTGTGTCACGCATGTCTAGCTTAAGGGGCTACTATATAGGCATAATATTGTTTTCATATAACATCCTTTTAAGCGACTAAGGGAATAAGGGCTTGTAGTATTGTTAGGCGATGGGCTTGCAACCTGTCACTAATTCAATAGTAAACATCTTGGCCTGATTGTGCAAAAAGAGGTTACAGAATTGTAAACGAGTCTTTTTATTAGAGTATTTCTGTAGCTCTGCCTACCCCACTCTGGGAATGAAGGCGTGATGTTATGTATGTATGTATCCTTTTAAACTGATATTACAGTGGTGGTGGTTTAGTGGTGGTAGGACCCTGTGCAGGGTCCGTCCGGATCGCTACCACCATCTTATCCATTAACCACTCGCCAAGCAATAGTGTTCGCATTGTTGTGTTCCGGTGTGGGGATAAGACAACCGGTGAAATTACTAGCATAGAGGCATTACATCTTCGTCCTCAGGGTTGGCAACGCATTTGAGGTCTTAGGATTATAATCTTGACAAATTCAAATGTCTATGGGTCTCAGATTCCACTTACCATCAGGTGGCCTGAGTGCTCGTGTGCCTTCTCCTTAATATAAAAAAAAGAAGTATTTATTAAACATCTATTCTGTAGATTAGTGAAGTTAGGTCAGATTAGTTTTTTATAACATTAAAAAAAAGGTTTCAATTGTATACATCGTTTCGACCAAACAATACATTATGGACTAAACAATGATTATGTTATGTCACTCCATATAGACCCGGCACACAACCTTGACGCGCGATTTTCAGTCGTTTTCCTTAAACCTTTCATACGGAACAATATGAAAAAAGGTCCGACAGTTTTATAGAGGATAACATACTGGAGTTTTTGTTTATTTTTGCAAAAGTAGAGTAGTAGAGAATTAAAAAACTGCATTGGAGTCTTTTTTATTTGGCCCAGGGTAGCCCCTTATTTTTAAGTCTAAAATATCTCATAGAACCCGAAAAGTTTCATAAAATCATAAATATGAGGCATGGCACTATATGGAAGCGAGGGGTGGACCCTAATACAGAGGGACAGAGTAACGCTGGAGGCGTTTGAGATGTGGTTCTAGAGAAGGATTGAAGGGCACTAAGCTAGTTGGACGGAAATGGTATCAAATCAAGAAATATTGGCGAGGGTAAAGGAGAAGAGAAGGAGATCGGAGAGTGTGGCGATGCTTATCCAAAACATTATAGAGGGAAAGATTGAACGAAAGATAGGCAGAGGATGACCAGGGAGAAGCTACACGGACGTGCATGTCGTATCGTATAGAGAGGTGAAGTAGCTGGAAGAAAAAAGAGGAATTACTTCACCGACAAGTGCAGAGCTCTTAAAAAAAAGAAGAAGCCCTTTAAAGGCTCAGTTTTATACCCCGCATGGTGTCAGCAATCCATTGACGAGTTGTTATAAATTTGTTAAGGCAGGAGCTACTGCAGCGATGCAATGTATCATGAACAGCATGCGGGCTATCAGCCAATAAAACTAAGCTTAAAGGATTGACGTAAGCTTGATGGCAGGACGCGCTAGCGTGTCTAGATCTCTGCTCTGTTAAAACAAATATAGCATATGCAACTTTATTAGTAACGGGATAGGATTGAATCTGCTTTGGCTATTGAATTTGAGATACTGCTTATTGGTATGAGGGCAGATCTATCAAGTTGGCCCCTTATGTCAAGGAGAAGGCACACGAGCACTCAGGCCACCTGATGGTAAGTGGAATCTGAGACCCATAGACATTTGAATTCTCAAGACTATAATCCTAAGACCTCAAATGCGTTGCCAACCCTGAGGACTAAAATGGAATGCCTCTAAGCTAGTAATTTCACCGGTTGTCTTATCCCCACAGCGGAACACAACAATGCGAACACTGTTGCTTGGCGGATGGTTTATGGATAAGATGCTGGTAGCGATCCGGACGGATCCGGACCTTCTGTTTGTATAATACTTACATACATAACATCATACCTTCATTCCTAGAGTGGGGTAGGCAGAGCTTAAGAAATACCAACAATTCTAAAAAGACTTGTTGATAATTCTGTAACCACATTTAGCACAATCAGGCCATGATGTTTACTAGTGTATTAGGGACACTAGTAAACTTGCCAGTTGCAAGCCCATCGCCTAACAGTACTACAAGCCCTAATTCCCTTGGTCTCTTACGAAATCCACGGGAAGACATGGAGTGACCCGGCATCCACACGGGGTATCTACCTAATAAATGCGATGAATTGTATCCTCATTCCTTAACATACGAGTAAATAAGTGGTTTGCTGGCTCACTGCCTATTTTACCAACATTACCTACCTAATTTGCGATTTTATCTTTAAAATATTCAAAATGAACGTCTATCCGGGGATCCCAGCCAAGAGCCGCTTGACAATTTGACATGTTTATGTCTGACCGAGACGGTAGTGGGTATTAAAACCCTTTCATTCTACTTAATACGTAACTAAGTTTTATTAAGTTGGATTTTATTTTCTCAGTTTTTTTTTTGTTAGCAGCTAGAAAATGAGATATTTTATCACTGTGTTGTAAAACAATCAATACAACACAGTTCATCGATAAACATTATAACGATTTAGCCTAAATGGATCCCTCAGATTTAAAACGTATCTTATCTTGGCCCTATACAGATCCTTTTCAGATATATTAGGACCCGATGATGAAGATATATTTGCCGTGTGGTTGCTGGGTTAGAATGGTGCCACTCCATGTCTTCCCGTGGATGTCGTAAGAGGCGACTAAGGGAATAAGGGCTTGTAGTACTTTTAGGCGATGGGCTTGCAACCTGTCACTAATATGCTGGTAAACATCTCAAAATGGTTACTGCTTTGTCAACAAGTCTTTTTAGAGTTGTTGGTATTTCTGTAGCTCTGCCAACTCCACTCTGGGAAGGAAGGCGTGATGTTAGGTGTGTATGTATGTTATGATATGATATATTTTTTGCAATACGCTCCTACACACTCAGCTGTTCGACGTGCAGGTTTCCCCTCGATGTTTTTACCGTAAGAGCATCAGGTGATGTATCTAAGTTAGCAAAATTTATTAGTGTAGGGTACCGCGGAGATTCGAATTCCTCGATGCCTTACGACTTGATGACGAGTCGCCTAAGGGTGCCTTTCCACTAGAGTGTACTAATGCTACATTGCTATGGACGCGTCTGATATCCACCATCATGTTCATTGGTCTACATTTCATAGAGTGCTGTGCTATGTGGATCAATTTAGCTGTTTTTTAACCGACTTCAAAAAAGAAGAAGGTTAAACGATCTATTGTATGTTTTTTTTATCTATGGTCACCGATTACTTCGTCAATTGGGAATCGATTATGTAAATATTTTTTGGTTTGATAGAATATACTTCCAAGGTGGTACCATTGTCACCAAATCTGAATCTGATGAGGGGATCAGTGAGGAATTGAGGAAACTCCTCAAATATTGTAGGCAAACGTATAGCGATTTTAGTATTTTTAGAAACAAGTCTAGCATTTGCATTCAGAAAGTATCACTCGGTGAAGTGGAGTGGAACTGACGATGAAGACCACCGATGGCCACCGGAATTCCTCGAAAGTACCTATTTCAAGGGTGGCGATAAGGTATCTCGATTAGGAGAGTTGAAGGGACTACAACGAAGAATATTTGTTGAAATATGACTATGACTTTCCCGCGGCGTTGCTTGCGGCGCGCTTGTAATAACTTAAAGTTTCATATCAACTAAGAAGTGGGACTACGTAACAGCGTATTATGGTCAATAAAAAGTATAAAATAAATTAAAGGTTTTCAAAAACAAAAAACGCCTTCAAATACCTACGAATAAAATCGGTGACCACAATATTTTCAGCAAAAAAGCCGACTTCAATTGGACTAACCTATTAGGTAGGTACCTACAATTTTAAAAGAAGTTATTTTATGCGTTTTTGAAGCCGGTTTTTTGTTTAATAAAACATTTATTTTGTCTACTGTTTACTTGTTTTCTCCTAGCAAAATATTAAGCTTAATAACACAAACCGTTTGCGGCTTACTGTTAGCCCTCTATACTGCACGTGCCAAGCATTAGCAAGCTGTACGTACGATATGGTAGAGCAAATTGAGGTTCTATTTTCTGGCTTCCGATTGACAAATAAACTTCATTGAAGGATGATCTTACGCTGATGCTAACGAGCTAATTAAAATTCGTAACCTGTGCGCTCGCAATGAAACGGTATCACCGCTATACTCGCTGAATGCTAACCGGTCCTGCGTGATGCGTCTGATCATGACCCTCAAATACAATTCATTGACGGACCAGTAGATGGCAAGTTGCATTGGTTGTCCTAGATGGTGACCATGCCTACGGTTCTCTGCCTTTTCGCCGACAAATCTTTGACAAATGCATCGTTTTGCAACCTAGTCATTTGCCAACCTAACCTAACCGATAGCCTAATCTACACTATGGTCCAGAAATAAATCCAGAATTATTTACACTTTCGGAAAAAAACGCGGGTTAACATTGGTTATGAAATGATAGGATGGGGATCCCCATTTTTTTATTTGTTTTATCGATTTGTTTTTGGCATTTTAGAGCGTATGTACAGTCTCATAAGTAACTACGCACTTTCGCACCTTGTCGCATTGAAGCTTTTAAGAGATTAGTGCTGCAGTTTAGACAACGTTAAAGTGACAAAGCAGTGAAGAGCTCTACTTATATAAGACCGACGACCGTATCTACGTATAAAAGACGCCGGTGTGTCCTGAGTCTTGGGTGCTTTTTACAGTATGGATGGTTATCGTTTTAAAGTACCCATAGTACAAGCCTAGTACCTCGTTTGGGATTCAATTATTTGTATCTCTACAAATCGCCTTTTGAATCAACGTACCTACGAGTGCATGACCTTACGCATTCATTATATATCACGACATGCCTTTTATATTATTTGTCTGTGTATCCTCAATTTGTCCTCAATGTGACATTTATAAGAATACTTTTTATCATTGTGCACTGGTAGACAATGCTTTAAACATTATGTAGCCCCTTTATACACATTATTTCTGTACAATAAAGATTTTCAATACATAAATATTCTATTTCTATTTCTAGCATTATCAACAAGTCTTTTTAGAGTTGTTGGTATTTCTGTAGCTCTGCCTACCCCACTCTGGGAATGAAGGCGTGGCGTGACGTTATGTATGTATGTAAATTTGAAACATATTTTAAACATAGTTTTAGTGGTGGTAGGACCATGTGCAGAAACGGTGAAATTACTAGCATAGACGCATTCCATCGAAGTCCTCAGGGTTGGCAACGCATTTGAGGTCTTAGGATTATAGTCTTGAGAATTCAAATGTCTATGGGTCTCAGATTCCACTTACCATCAGCCCATCAGGTGGCCTGAGTGCTAGTTGTGCCTTCACCGTAACATAAAAAAAAAACATGACGATCGGCCTTAAAATTACGTGCATACTTTATTGCTTTGTCACTTTAACGTTATGTTTGACCTGCTGCACTAATCTATCGAAGGAGTTAAAGCGACAAGCGACTGAGCAGTGCAAAGTGCAATAACTCTTAAAAGGACCTTCGCGTTTGCTATTTCCTCGCTACGGCTGTAATAGGTACCTACCTATGCTCTTTTACCTACCTTACCACTTTACCCGAAAGACTTTTTTCTTTTCTTTATGCCATAGAGAAGAACGAGCTCACAGGCCATCTGATGGAAAGTGAAACCTACATATGACCCAATTGACCCATCCCAGAAACCCCTTTCGATACCAAACTGAAGCTCTCTATACAGAAACGCAGGGTCTTACCGTACGTCAGCTGTTCTATTCTCTCACAAATCCTCTAAATCCATGACCTACCATGACACACTACTTAGAAACCGAGTGTCCAAACTACCGGTTCCAAAAGTACTTTCCGCCTTTGGTAAACGTTTTAGGGGTCAAGGAGGATGTATACATGGACCTTATTGCTAGTGGCATAAAGGTGTGTAGATATTTTTGACGTCTTGGGAACGTATATATATTTATGCCCATGACTGTACATACCTATATCCGCCTTTTCCGACGACAATAAAATACTAAGAATTCAACTTTCAGCGTCATCAAAACACGTTTTTCTTTTATTAAGGCCACATCGTTGAATTATTAAATTATTAATTCATTGACGTAACGCACAGTCGCGTCGCGGCCATGATCTGAAACTTCTGAGTAAAGATGGCGCCGTCCGGAGAATTGGCGGGAAAAGTGAAGTTCAGCGGTCGATGTCACGGAGCATAATTATGTATTTGTTTACTGTCAAGGTTTGATAACGGTATTTAAGTAGTTCATACTTCATGTATTATTTTAAATATTTTTTTAGTAGTTTCTTAATCGATTGAATCATTATAAACTTAGGATGTTTTTAAAGCTACTTGTCAATTTTTTTTTTCATTTCAAGTTTGTTTTTCCATACTTTAGATGAAAAGGAACTAGGTTTCTCATAACATGGACATAAGAAAAAAAACAATAATTCCGATGAAAATTTTCAATATCTCCAAAAGTACTAAAAATCGCTGAACGTAAATGGCGGTTAATCAATAGCTTATGAGCTGCCCTATCACCTATTTCCGGCTTGACGTCGATTTTTGGGACACCCTGTGTATCCTAATATAATAATGCAACCTGAACTTCTAGGATGCAAAAAAAACGTATTTCTATACTACATCCTACTAATATCATAAATGAGAAAGTTTGGATGTTTGTTACTCAATCACGCTTCAACCACTGAACGGATCGGGATGAAATTTGGCACACATATAGGTTAGTTCCTGGAATACGACATAGGTACCTTATTATGCCAATTTGACAGTTTCCGCAGGAATACCGATAAATGACTTATACGCGGATGGAGCTAGTTACTTATAAAAACCGGAACTAAAAACTTTACCGGTATATTGACTAGTCAACACTTCGTCTTATTGAGTGACTACTGTTTAAAGGCAATAAAAAATCCCTCACGGCCACTCTATGTCAATATGTGTGACGTTCTAAGAAACCTTGCGGGAGAGAAAATGTAAGATGAAATCATCAAAGCTAATAACAGAACAGGGTTACGGAATTTTAGAACAAATACATGTCTAAGATTTTTAGGGAGAGAGCCGTGGCCTAGATATTTTAATTGAAAAACAGTTTGAAGAATAAAGTATGGTTTAGGGTGTCGACTCGTGGTCGTAAAGGTAACGTTTAAAAAAAAGTAACTCAAAAAGTATACGGTTCCAGAGGAGGAAGGGTCCTCCCTTCCCCCTCTCCCCTCAACTCTTGGTGTTCTAATTATAATTTAACATTAAACATATTAAACCCCTACGTCCCAACTCTCTTGGTAGCTGTTCAATATCTATAGTTAAATAACAGAGCTCAAGCCTTTGTTGGTATTTTTTAGGAAATTACCTGTTTGTTTGCACACATACACACACATGCACGCACACACACACCCAGACAAACACACAACAACACACACACTAACATAAACTTGCACACACACACAACTCACACCTCAAATATTTTATTGATTTCCAAAAATATTTATAATTGTGCCATACTCTAACTTAAGTTTGTAAAATTAGTTTAGTTTAGTTTTAGAGTTTTCATATGTTCAAGTTAAATAACTTCAGAAGCTTAGATACTAGTAGACAGTAATCTTTCTTTTAACGTTTTTATTCCGAACCCGGTTACCACGTGACAGGCATAGCCTAGTGTGGGACCAACAGATATTCCGTTCCGTTTGTAATATTAAACTTTGAGTAAACAATTTTTTATTTTATTTATATTTTGTTTACATAGTTATTGAGAACCATGAACCGGATCACTGTCTATGGAAATTCTGTACCAAGTGACCCGTTTTCACTGCTCTTGACTATACTTTTTTTTTATTAATGGCGGTCCACTCTTGACTACACTGACTATAGATATTTTTTTTATCTAGAATCTGAGACCAATAGACATGGATTCTCAAGACTACAATCCTAAGACTTCAAATGCGTTGCCAACCCTGACCTTTTTCAACTTTCTTATCCCCACACCGGAACACAACAATGCGAACACTTGCTCGGCGATAGGTGGATAAGATGGTGGTAGCGACCCGGACGGACCCTGCGCAGGATCCAACCACCACTAAAATCCGAAAAAAACGCAATGAGGGATTTTACTTCCCGAGTCCTCAGGTTATTTTTAAGGCATACATACATACATAACATCACGCCTTCATTCCCAGAGTGGGGTAGGCAGAGCTACAGAAATACCAACAACTCTAAAGACTTACTGATATTTCTGTAACCACATTTTGCACTAACAGGCTAAGAGGTTTACTAGTGTATTAGTGACAGGTTGCAAGCCCATCGCCTAAAAGTACTACAAGCCCTTATTCCCTTAGTCGCCTCTTACGACATCTACGGGAAGACATAGAGTGGCACTATTCTAACCCGGCAACCACACGGGCGGTTTTTTAGGGCATTGTCTAATATACAAGGCACAATAAAACGAATTCAACAAGGTTTCAAAAGGCTTTTAAAATGTTACTAAATAGGTATTGGCTCTTACTGGGTTTATTCGTTATATCATGATTTCTAGGCACGTCAATCAAAAATCTAGGGCATAAGAGTCAGCGCGTTAGTCACTAGCATAATAACCGTCTTAGAACGATGTTACCTGTCATTATTATTACTCAAGAGAAAGGAATGGTCCCTTCAGTCATTGGGATTTTATTGCACCATGTTTTGTAAAGTGCCATGACTGCCAAGGTTTCGTAAAGGGAAAAATGATTAACTTTAAGCTGTTGAACACAATGAAATCTTCAGAACGGCCTTTCATTAATATGTGACATGATTTGATTTGTTTCGTTTCTAATTTGCTCCCCATATGAGAAAAATCGTTTAAAATCAGAATTCATTGGTATACGGAACGAAAAACACGTTATCGTTTTGTATTCGAAAGTTTTTTATTCAGGTATTTATTTTAACCTTTTTTTTTAACCTTCAAATGCAAGCTACCGGCAATATTGGGACAACTTAGTCAAAGCATTAGGGAGCGACCACACTGACGCGTAAAATACAGTGAGGTTGCGTAAACAAAAAATAATGGGTCATGAATACTAATTACATGGCGTCGATTTTGACGGAAAGTAATTTACGCACCGTTAAGCTCCAGTGTGGTCGCCCTCGACCTCTCGACCCTCGGTCGAGCCCTTAAATACGTGTATTTTTAATTTGGCTGTATGTTTCGTCAATGCAGTTCGGCAAAAGCAGCATAGCGCGAGGGGTAACTTTAATTGGTCGGTAAGACCCGAGTTGTCACTAGCGAGCTGTAACTGTAACTGTTGCACGTAACATCGTGATGTGTTCGTGGCTCGCGAGCCTTGGGGTTACCATGACATTTACAGTGAGAGAAAGAGACAGAGCCGTCGACTCATCCTAAGGCCGAAATAAGCTAAGGCCGGTCATGGTAACCCAACCCCCCTATTTTACACTAGAAGCTCGTTACTGTAACTGCTACGGTAACGTTACAGCACGCTATTGAGCACCCGACTTAATGCTTCGTGGATGAGTAGGTGGGTCATACACAGATTTAGGTTACCGTCTTTCCTGTGGACACACCGAAAGTTAACGTTTTTCAGGCCTAATTTTCTGGCTAAGCTACCCGCAAAAACTTCGTTAGGACTGCTTTAGACCTATTGATCACAGGAGAGACAACTTTTGTTTTAAAGAGTGTGTATGACCCAGGTATATGTAGTTAAAGAGAATAAGACTTCAAGACGCAGAACGAGTTTGAAGATACTTGAAGAAGTTAGAAAGAAAGAAGCTTCTTTAAGTCAATGATAAACCCGGTAGGTAATAGGGTCGGAGTTAGGGTCTCCCCACACCAATCAAAATACGTCGTTCAGCTCCACCGACGTCTTTTCGCTCTTATTGCGTAGACGTAAAAAGTTTTTTGTTCAGCTAACGACGATTCCGCGTCGATAGGTGTGGGGAGATGCTTACGAGATCTGGATATTTAACCCCGTAAGGACCGTTGTGCATTAGAATGTACCTAATCAAGGCAATTTAATGTAAACTACATTATTATGAGGATAAAGTCCATTTTTCTTTGTTTAGAAATTAAAATTGATATTACAGAGCAAATGTTTTTGAACTTTATTTCCTTGCTGCTAGATACAAATTTCCATCACAAAAATCGACCTGTTTTTAGTATGATGGGCCTTACGAGGCTAAAGTATCTAATCCAGCAAAGTGACTCCTGAAAGGTCGCCCTGCACAGGGCAAACATGGTTACAAGCAGGTGCGGCAAAGTGCGTGGGCAGCACTGGTTTGAAGTTCCCAGAGCTGCCCAAACGCGCTGAGGTAGACCACTAACGAGGTTTTAGTGGATATCCACTCATACAGTGGCTAATCCCACATAACCCGGCTTCTCCCCTAATTAAAAATGAGTAATAAATGAACGTGGCAGTTTAAGAAACGAAACAATAACTTCGAATTTTCATAACTACATAAATACATAACGTCACGCCTTCATTCCCAAACACGGGGTAGGCAGAGCTACAGAATACCAACAACTGTTAAGGTTGTTGATAATTCTGTAACCACACTTTACATAAGAATTCAAAGATATTTGCCAGTGTATTAGTGACAGGTTGCAAGCCCATCGCTTAACAGTACTACAAGCCTTTATTCCCTTAGTCGCCTCTTACGAAATCGACGGGAAGACATGGAGTGGCACTATTCTAACCCGGCAACCACACGGGTTAATTTTCATATAATTTACTCGGAAAATTATTAAAAGAATTTCTAATTTCACGTTGTAAAAAACAAAGGGCTAAACATATAAGTACTTTTTACCATCCACTAAGTCACACCCCACTTCTCAATTGATCGTACCGCCAAACGTGAATACTTGGGACACCGTGGGTGCCTACTTAGGACATTACGGGTAGTTTTAGGAATTACGCTAGCAACACCCTTTAGTCTATGGTGTTAACGCATTCCGGTGACAGATCGGCCATAGACTAAAGAGCTCAGTGTTACCAGCGTATTTTTTAAACCCACGCGCCCCAAGTACCAACGGTGTCCCAAGTATCCACGATTGACGTTATGTTGACTCAAGCGTGCAACGTCCATTTGGCTGGCGGGGCGCGATTTCGTTCAGAATCATATTGTGAATAAACAAATTATAATTTTTTTAGTTCAAATATTCCATTTCATTGCGCCTTTCCGTTAACAATAAATCTGATTTTATCTTAAATCAAATGAGCCTAACTTCGCAGCCTCCAAACAAAGATTGCATCATAAATAAATTGATGTATTGCCTAACATTTCATCCACAATTCACAATAATTACTGATTTCAAAGATAACCTACATTTCAAACAATCGTTATTTCTATCTATCCAGCCAGTCGCATTTCGATATTCAACCACAAAACCACGAGTTATAAAAGTTAGAAAAAAACGAAATACCGCTTTGGAATATACTGGCAGTATACAAAAATTCAAACTTAGAAGAACGGTGATAAAATGACAATTAGTGGCGACACAGTTTGTAGTGTGATCCAAGCATTCCCAGTCCTTCTGATTCTCGCTCAAAACACCAACAGATGCCTCAAAACCCCGTTAGTCTACAAACCACCAAATCCAACCCATTCTCCAGAATATTACGAAGCCTTGGATGCGTTGTTCCAATCGATGTATGGTGACAACCATGGCTGCGATGATCACCACGGCTATGAGTACTATGGGAATTATGGCTATGGGAAGAAGTCAGATCAGAAATACTACTATAACCATAAGCCTTGTCACGGGCATAAGCCTGTTGGCCACGGCCATTCAGGACAGGATCATCCTAGCTATGGGCATGGTCACACTAATTATGGGCATGGCCACACTAATTATGGGCATGGGCACACTGTACATGGCCACGGCAACACTGGCTATGGTCATAATAACCACGGTTATCCTGTTTATGTGTATAAGAAGGCTTCAGGCCAAGATGGTACGAAGGTGTATGCCCCTACTCAGGTGCATAATGTGAAGCATAGGTACAAAGTGGTGGTGAGGAAGAACAAAGGGGGGAGGCATAAGTCTGCTCCGGCTAAATTGGTTGCAGGTTAGTGACCTTTTATGTTTTGTTTTAAATGTGTTAATTGAGGAACTAGATTAATCAGATTAATAGAAAGACTGAAGCGGCAATTCTCTTAAATTAATCGTGTGTCAGCGGATGGACTAATTATGAAAAAACATATAAAACAACTGCTTTAAGTTGCAATTGACACGTAATATAAAAAAAAAGAAAAAAAAAAGAATAAACACGGTAAAAACCTACAGCGCTCCCCATGAGACCGACGCTAAAAAGAAAAAATATAGATACTTCGACAAAATACAGGTTAAGAACATTAATTTCCCCCGTGTGGTTGCCGGGTTAGAATAGTACCACCCCGTGTCTTCCCGGGGATGTCGTAAGAGGCGACTAAGGGAATAAGGGCTTGTAGTACTGTTAGGCGATGGGCTTGCAACCTGTCACTAATTCAATAGTAAACTTCTTGGCCTGATTGTGCAAAATGTGGTCACAGAATTATCAACAAGTCTTTTTAGAGTTGTTGGTATTTCTGTAGCTCTGCCTACCCCGCTCTGGGAATAAAGGCGTGATATGTATGCATGTATGTAGGTTTTCCGCTCTGAAAAAGTGCTAAATCCTAAAGAAAGTGGGAAGAAAATAACTGCTTTAGGTTGCAATAGACGCATTTATAATACTTACGAGTAATTATATTAGGATTGGACAAAATAAATAAGAAGTAAAAAACATAAACACGGTAAAAAACTACAGCGCTTCCCATGAGACCGACGCTAAAAAGAAAAAATATAGATACATCGACAAATACAGCTTAAGTACATTAATTATTTTATAATAATATGCTTTTTTGCGTTAGTGGTTAGAACAAGGATGTAAATTTAAAAATTAGGTTTTCCGTTCTGAATAAATGCTAATCCTGAAGAAGGTGGGAAGAAAAGGGATATGTCAACTCTTTTTCACCCTAACTAGCTTT
The DNA here is from genome assembly GCA_949316455.1 of Acleris holmiana. NCBI lineage: Eukaryota > Metazoa > Arthropoda > Insecta > Lepidoptera > Tortricidae > Acleris > Acleris holmiana. Next base: position 1,526,074 of record OX438781.1, read on the forward strand.
TGAAACCATATTGTTTATCAACGACGCTGTGTCATAATTTAGTACAGAGCTATACTAGCAATATTTAAGCAATACTTAATTTAGGGTATAAACTGTCTCTATTCCAAAAATACAAAATACAGAGGTGATGTAACGTTAATTAATTTAATTTGTAACAAGGTTCAAGGTAACAAAACTCCGGGAAATGCCAACTTTTTGTCCATTTGAACAAATGACCTGATTTATATTCCAGCTTAAGCTGCATTGATATCTTCATGTTTAAATTTTTCTTTGTCTGGTTGTCCTTTGAAATCTGGTCACGTCTTTAAGTAGACTATAATCCAGTCAAGATGGTCGTGCTCGATATGTCACGTCAAGGCACTCTTTCGTTAAGGTGAGTCATCGACACTAAGATTTTAAGTTTAACGCTGTAAAAAGTTCCTCGCTCATTATTTGCCTTATTATCTATCTGTTGTCAAAATAATAGCATAGAACGAAAAGAGATCAGAGTGGTAGAAAAGAAAAACGTAAGCAGTGGGGCTACACAAGGCAGCTCGGCAATCGTTAGCGATTGTGTTTCGATAGGAAAATGTATGGAATTGACTTAAGCCATCGAGGCAGCCATCACACACACTGTCGGTGGCTTAAGTCAATTCCATACAATTTCTAACGATTATCGAATGCAACTTGTCTAGCCCTACTGATGACAGATCGCATCTACACTTATGTTAACTCCATACAATTCGAGTCAATAGAAAACAGAAACGTTAGCAACGTTTGCAGCTTGGCCACTCCCTCAGATGACAGATCGCTCGACCGCTTCTGTCAACTCCTTACCTTTCGAGTCGAGTTCCCCTTGTCTACGCAAAATCACGGTTGTCCGGTAGTATGATTTCGCAGTATGCAATTTCGCATAATTGTTTTTCTACTAATACCATTGACTTTTTCAAAGATATAAAATAAACATAACCTGACTATTATAGACAATATTTCCCATTAAGGGAGGAGAACGATTTTGCGACTAAAATTATTCGTGTACCTATACTGGTGTCCTAAAAATCGACGTCAAGCCGGAAATAGGAGATAGGGCAGTTCATAAGCTATCGATTTAACCCCCATGTATGTTCAGCGATTTTTTGTACTTTCGGAGATATTGATCATTTTAATCGGAATTATTTTAATTTTTCCTTATGTCCATGTTTCGAAAAACCCATAAGTTCATATATCTTTCAGTGGATTCTTATGACAACTTTTTATGTAATCACACATTGTTTCTTTCTCCATACCAAGTGAACTCTAGTTTCCTTTTCATCTTAGACGGGACATAAGGAAAAATTACAATAATTCCGATTAAAATGATCAATATCTCCAAAAGTACTAAAAATCCCTAAACATAAAAAAGGCAGGGGGCTAAATCGATAGATTATGAGCTGTCCTATTATCTATTTCCGTCTTGTCGTTACCGTTGGGGATCGATAGAAATCGGAAACGTTAGCATCGTTTGCATCCGATGGTAAGTGGGATCTGAGACCGGAGACGCATTCTCAAGACTGCAAATTCGTTGAATAGGTGGAAAGCCCCTGTGCTAGTCATTTCACCGGTTATCTTATTCCTACAGCGGAACAACACTCGGATCATGCTTGGCGGTCGGTACGTTAAAGGAGAAGATAGTGGTAGCGATCCACCACCTCCACTACAATAAAATAACATTCAATTATTTTCACGTCTTATACTCTTTAAGTGACTTTTTATAGCCATTATTAGGCTAAACTTACACTTTTTGTCTCGTGAGAGTAAGTAAATTGTGTCGCGAAGTCACCGTTCATCGTCAAAAAAGTATATGGCACGGTTTGCATGTGTGCGTGCCTTGACCGTAACCCACAAGCAAACTCAACAGGACTGACCAAGCCGGTTAAGTCGGGGCTTCGCCGTCGTAACGTTCGGTTGCGTACGCATCGACGCAACCAAACGCGGCTTAACGACAATAGGTAACAGAAACTCCTAACCCTTTTTCGGCCGCACCATTCTAGATAGTTTAGCAAAGAATGCAAAGCATATCCAAGTTATTTAAACATTGGGAATGAAATTCAGAGCAAGTAACATTTCACGTAAGTTCAATTAGATTTGAACCTTAAACTAAGATTCTAGGGTTGAAATTGTAACTGAACCTATGCCGTCAATATAGAGCCTGCAAAAGGGTTATGTTCCTAGACGAACTACTTTTCTACCAGCGATTTCCATTTATAGAATCGAGGAAGACGCGAGGAATTCTTAAATAATATATCACTACAGAAAGTAAATTAATAACGATTAATTAATTGCGCTGCAATTCACGAACGAACGTAACCTTACCCTATTTAAGACTCGTTCCATGATGTGAAAGGTTATCAGCGACAATAATGTAAACAGATATAATCATTATCATTCAGTCTATAACATACGACTTGACATAATAAATCGTCACTTACACGATAATCTCCTGATTATCACAAGATTTTATGTCTGACTGGGTCTCAATTGCATTTTGTTTCAGCACATTTTAATCGAATCTATAATGTAATCCCTAAAGTATTTTGTCAATTTTTTTATCCCTATTATCATTAACCCGTGTGGTTGCCGGGTTAGAATAGTGCCACACCATGTAATCCCGTGGATGTCGTAAAAGTCGACTAAGGGAATAAAGGCATGTAGTACTGTTAGGCGATGGGCTTGCAACCTGTCACTAATACACTTGTAAACATCGTAGCCAGATTGTGCAAAATGTGGTTACAGAATTATCAACAAGTTTGGAATTGTTGGTATTCTGTAGCTTTGCCTAACTGTCTGGGAATGACGCGTGACGTTATGTATGTATGTATGAATTAATTATCATTGGTCGTAACATGTTGGCCTTGTTAGTTGTCCTAAAGCACAATATCCCGAATGAAATTATTCTAACATTGTTCGGAGGTTTAGGGCAATAGCGTTATGGCATATGACTTTAAGATAAACGTTATTAAGGATTGCCAGGAACACCCCACTGTCGAATTTATGATAGCTCTTATTTACTTCATAGTAAGACCTAAAACACATGCCCACGGTACGGTCAACGGCGTCACATAGTATCTTGTTACGATAGGACGTCGCGACGTGAAACATTACAAGTTAACCGCAAAAATTGACGTCACGATCGTGTTACGATGCCGTGCCGTACACACAGTGGATTTTAATCGAAAAATCTATGCTAGTGATTTCACCGGCTGTCTTATCTTCACACAAGCACAGTTGTATAAGGACCTTGTGCCAGGCTCCGTACGGACCGCTGCTACCAACTTATACCCTTTATAATTTTTTGTTCCGGTCCGGTGTGGGGATAAGACAACCGGAATCATTCGGCAGTGGAAAGGCAAAAATGCTTAAGCGCCATACATAATAATGGCCATTTAGCTTAAGCGCCATATGCCTAATAGGGCACTTAAGCTTAACCTCCATACTTGAAAGTGGCGCTTAAGCAATTTTGCCTTTCCACTGTCGAATGATGTTTGGCGGTAGCTTATAGTATAAGCCAAGCAACAGTGTTCGCATTGTTGTGTTCCGGCGTGGGGATAAGACAACCGGAATCATATGATGTTTGGCGGTAGCTTATAGTATAAGCCAAGCAACAGTGTTCGCATTGTTGTGTCCCGGCGTGGGGATAAGACAACCGGAATCATATAGTATGATGTTTGGCGGTAGCTTATAGTATAAGCCAAGCAACATTGTTCGCATTGTTGTGTTCCGGCGTGGGGATAATACAACCGGTGAAATTACTAGCATAGAGGCATTCCAACTATTTCCAACTTAGTCCTTAGAATTATAGTCTTGATAATTCAAATGTCTATGGGTCTCAGATTCCACTTTCCATCAGGTGGCCTGAGTGCTCCTGTGCCTTCTCCTTAACATAAAAAAGATGGTGGTGGCGATCCAACGGGCCCTACATAAGGTCCTGCCACTCAACAGGATATACTCTTAATAGGACCTGCAAGAGAAAATAAGATTACAAACATTGACATTCGCGGGAAAAACGCTCCCTTTTTAACGGTAAGAAATCTAGTACCACTGTAATTCGAACGAAAATTGCTAATGAAGGTGTATACTGCTGAGTCACCGTTCATGACGTAGTTATTTTGTAATCCGGATTTTTTGTCGATTTACCGGAGCCTGTGTGTGACGAATTGACCATCGGATGCGGAAGGTGGGATCGTCACACATTAGTCGCCGCTTTCGCTTATGAGATAGAATAGTTTTAAATTAAAGAAGTATACTGGCCTGCTTCAATCGTCTCCTTATTGTTTGTGAACGTTGGTGTTTTGATTTTCCCTAATTATTTACATTGTGTCATCGTGTGGTTGCCGGGTTAGATTAATGCCACTCTATGTCTTCCCGTGGATGTCGTGAGAGGCGACTAAGGGAATAAGGGCTTGTAGTACTGTTAGGCGATGTGTTTGCAACCTGTCACTAATACACTGGTAAACATCTTAGCCCGACTGTGCAAAATGTGGTTACAGAATTATTAACAAGTTTAGAGTTGTCGGTATTCTGTGGTCTTCCTACCCCACTCTGGGAATGAAGGCGTGACGTTATGTATGTATGTATTTACATTACGTATATTGTTTATTATTATAGTCATTCGGCTTTTTGGTTGTTTTCAGGCCCATATCAAATTCACTTACTTAATTCAGATACGTTTCCCAAATAAATTTCAAAAAATTATGTCCATAACTACAAATACCTTATAGACTAACAACACAATATAAAACTAAGTAGTTTTGCCAAAGTTAGCGTTATGGTTGTTGCTGGCAGGTTGCCCCGAAACAGCCGGAACACGTCAGCTTTCGGTCAGAAGTCAGGATCCTGGACGGTGCCCAGCAAGAACTAAAGTGCACGTAGCGAAGCGACCTCAGAGTCTATAGCCAAGATGCGTTCGCTAACTAGCGTTTCTATTTGTTTGGTTTTTAAAGCAATCACGTAACTGGTACATCACGTGACTTTTCGTATTATGTCATCTACCAGTGAGGCTAGTTAGCGAGCGCATCTTGGCTATAGGCTCAGCTAGTACACCGTCAGACTGCTCAAACCTTTTGACAAACGTACTCCTCCATGTTACGAACGAGTGGTTATTAGTAAATTAACCATTTCACATTGCACAAGCGTAAGCGTCAAATCACAAATTCAAATTCAAATTCAAATCTATTGCGTGGTTATGGGTATTACAGTTGTTCTTATAAATAGATTAGAGTTCTCCAAATCCTACCTCATAGAGGCGTACAATATTATAAACTTAGATCTAATTATAGTATTTGTATTAGTTATTTAACAACCATCAGTAGCTACGAATATAATGATTTTACATAACTAATATTACTTATTGCCTACCATTATTTTATTAAAATTAATATGTCAAATTTATATACCGAATAGCGTCAAATACATTGTGGAATAATACAAATTAAAATAATTGTTCCGTACTGGAACAGATTATTTTAATTAATCATTTAGATAGGTGTTACATACAAGTCAACACAAACTTGAATCTAGGATTTTCGTCCTTTTCTTTTTTATCTTTATTTTAATTGGGTCTGCGATAAGCTGTGACAATCTGAACGGACCAATCCCACGGCAGCGCGCGATACTAGCGCCACCTAACATGCTATGGCGCGGATCAACAAAGTCTAGTCTAAAAAAAAAAAAAAAAACGAACGCCGTCGCGTAAGCAGCAAAATTTTCCACCTGCTTTCGAAACTCCAAAAACGTTATCTCTTTCACCCTGGAATTAGTGGATTCGAACTCGTGACACCTATGGACTTGTGTTGTGGTATATTTACTGGATTTTCTTGTGAGCTGTGCCGACTTGCACCCTGATCTTCTGCCAAGGCCTTGGAACACGCGGTCGCCGGAGGATCGTAGCAGTAAGTCGCTAGACCTAGTTTAATACCTAACATAAAATTTGTTCCTTCTAAACCGGATGAGCCTAATTCCAGTTTGTGTTTTCTTGTTGTAATTAGCAGTATTACGTACTCATTACCTTACACGCGTTTGCAAATTCTAACCCGCCATCTTTATCACGCAAAATGTCGGACGATGAATATTCGCCGTGTGAGCAAGATATTTTCGAAAGAGATTTGATTCTCGACGAGCTTAGACGCATTTTACAGCTCGCAGCGACAAATGAACAACAATTCCGCTCGCGAACTACTGATTTAAGTGTTCATCAAAGAAAGTTTACCAAAGTTCAGACTAAAATCGAGAAAACGCTCATAAAAACCAAATCATTCAACAAAGACGAAAATATTAAGGTTCGTAACGATTTTAGTGATCTGTATTATGCTATTGTTACCCATGTTAGCAATTTTAAGACCGCGGATGACCAACAGCGCCGCTTGAATCGGTCATTCACATCTACAGACGCGTCAGTAAATCTAAAAAGAAATTTACCTATTTTGCCATTGCCTGAATTCAACGGCGATCCGACGAATTGGCCGTCCTTCTATGACTTATTTCGGTCGCTAGTACATGGCAACAGTGCCTACACGAACACGGAAAAGCTTCGTTACCTACTTCTTGCCGTTAAAAATGAACCATATAACTTAATAAAGTCAATTCCTATTACGGAAGATAACTACTCGATTGCATTAGATATTTTACGTTCCCGCTATGAAAACAAAAGAATCATCGCATCGAAACATCTCGATCGTATATTCGATATTGAACCTTGTTCCGATAGGTCAACGCATAGTATGCGAAACTTGCTAAATATCTACCAGGAGAACATCAAGGCACTGGAAGTTATGGGTTTTCCTGTCGATCAATGGAGTTTTATGCTATTAAGTACGTTACTTCGTAAAATACCTAACGGTACGAGAAAGAATTTCGAGCGTTCACTAACTAAACCTTCCGATATTCCAGATGTAAGTTTGCTAATTTCGTTCTTAGAGCGCGAGATTTCTGCCGAGGAAATGACCTGTACTCATAGTACGCAGTCCACTAAAAAACCCGCGGTAAATGTAGGTACTTCGGGACACGCCGCGCGGCACAACGCCGCTGCCGGCGCGAGTACCCAGCCAAAGCGCACGTTCGCGGCTAGCACTACCGCCGCAGATCAAACTCGACCTAACGTTCATAACAATAAGGTCAAACTTTGCTTGCAGTGTAATGGCTCACACTTGTTGATGAAATGTCCAGAGTTTTTAAATCTTTCCCCGCAAGATAGATATTCTTTCGTGCAAAATAAAAACGTGTGTTATAATTGTTTAAACGTCGGACACGACGTAAAAAACTGTAAATCCAATTTCGTGTGTCGTACTTGCCATAAACGCCATCATAGTTTGCTTCATTTCTCAGCGAATTCATTATCGGTTGTAGGTGAAGTTGAGACACCTAGTGTTGTCCCGCTCGCTCCTACGGAGGAGCGCGCTAATGAGATCCCTGTGCAATATAATTGTGCGTCAAACGCGCACACGACTCGGTTTGGCACAGTGTTATTATCTACTGCACTGATTGATGTGTGCGTAGGCGATTCGAAGGTCTCAACTGTTCGTTGTATTGCCGACACGGGCAGCCAGGCGTCTTTTATTACCGAGGCTTGCGTACAACGGCTAGGCTTGACGCGTAGCCATGTTAGTATTCCTGTGTTTGGTATTGGTGATACCGAACCCGTTCGACCGAAGGGTATAGTTTCGTGCTTGATCAAGCCAAAGGGTAAACAACAGCCTGTCCTTCCGGTAGACGCATTAATCTTGCCGGAATTAATTTCGAAAATGCCTAGCTTGGCACTTCCGTTTACTGAATGGTCTCATTTAAAAAATATCACTCTGGCCGATCCTGATTTCCATACGCCTCAGCCGGTAGAAATGTTACTCGGAGCGGATATACTATCCCACGTTTTGTTAGGGAACACAATCACCGGGCCTCCAGGCACGCCAATGGCTATTAATAGTGTATTCGGATATCTGTTATTAGGCAAGTTATCGTTCGATGTAGTTGGTTCGACTTCACTCCAGGCCTGTTTTAGCTCGTTTGACAACGACAACCTGCAGAAGTTCTGGGAGCTAGAGTCAGTTTCGGAGAAGCGGAGTTTCACTCGCGACGAAGAATTATGCGAATCCTTTTACCAAAAGACGCATACTCGTGACGAGGCAGGGCGATACGTCGTCGCTCTCCCGTTCAAGCCCGATGCCCCGCCCCTCGGCGAGTCGCGGCAAATTGCTTTGGCTCGGTTCCATAAGCTGGAATATCGGCTACAACGAAACCCTCAGCTGAAGGCCGACTATCACGCGTGCCTCCAGGAATACGTGGATCTCAAGCACATGGAGCCCGTCGCGAGCGAGCCGCCGGCCGGCGCGAGCTACTACATCCCGCACCACTGTGTGGTCAAAGCGTCGAGTGAGACGACCCGTACGCGAGTGGTGTACGACGCAGGCTGTCGGTCGACAAGTGGGTACTCTCTTAACGACGCTCTACTAACGGGTCCTAAGCTTCACCTGGACATAGTAGATGTGCTTTTAAAATTTCGTGTGCATTCCATTGCGTTAACCGCTGATATCAAACAAATGTATCGTAATATACTTGTTCGTGATAGTGATAGGGATTTTCAGCGCATCCTGTGGCGCCAGTCGCCAGAAGAGCCAATTCGTGACTACCGGCTACGTACAGTCACGTTCGGAGTCAATTGTTCTCCCTATCTCGCCTTACGCACCGTCCAACAGCTAGCTCACGATGAAGCACACCGGTTCAAACTTGCCTCGCCAGTGTTACTAAATGATGTTTTTGTCGATGACGTCGTCTCAGGCGAAGACACAGAAGCCGGAGCCCTGGCGCTGCAGCGCGAATTAATAGGGATTTGCGCATCAGCTGGGTTTGAACTGCGTAAGTGGCACAGCAACTCGACGGCGATACTCGCTGCAGTGCTGCCACCAGATATTAATGGTGAGCGGCGGGATAACGTAACTTTTGCTGAAATGGAAAACGACAAAAAAATAAAAGTTCTCGGGCTACAGTGGAACCCAGATTCAGATGTATTCAAATTCAAAGTGCAAGTCACTTCTAGTAAATGCACAAAACGAGTGATCCTATCCGAGATAGCAAAAATGTACGACCCGCTCGGATTATTATCTCCGGTGACATTGTTTGCCAAACATTTGATCCAATTACTGTGGTTAGCAAATGTTGGTTGGGACGATGCTCCACCCGTTGATATCGTAAATTCTTGGATGTGTTTTATCAAGGAGCTACCGCTCATTTCTCAAATTGAGTTTCCGCGTCACATTTTTAATAATGGTGATGTCGAATCTATTCAAATTCATGGGTTCGCGGATGCGTCCCAAATTGCTTTCGGGGGTTGCGTCTATATACGTCTTACCGGCCAAGACGGTTCCGTTCAAACTTACCTAGTGATGGGTAAAACTCGGGTCGCTCCACTTCGCGTACGTTTAACCATCCCTCGGCTCGAACTGATGGCAGCTTTATTATTGTCTAAATTACTCGAAAAGGTAATGTTCATCTATGGTGATCGTATACAACCTGATCAAGTGTTTGCGTGGACCGACGCATCCATCGTGTTAGCATGGTTACGCTCATCTCCGCACGAATGGAAAACCTTCGTCTCCCATCGCACCAGTGAGATCTTGTCCCGCGTGCCCGCGAGCAGCTGGCGCCACGTGCCGTCGGCCGACAACCCCGCCGACTCCGCGTCGCGCGGCCTACTGCCCGCCGCGCTAGTTCATCACGACTTATGGTACCATGGCCCTTCATGGCTCCAACTTAGTCCCGACTCCTGGCCTAAACAGACGCAAATTGTCGAAACCTGCGAAGAGAAACGCAATTTACCTGTTTGTTCCAATGCGTCCACGGCGCCTCCTATTCAAGAGGTGGATTTCATTACGCGATTTTCGTCGCTCGGCAAACTAGTCCGTGTCACAGCATTGATATTCCGGTTCTTCAATAAATGTAAAGGGGTTAAACAAACGTTTCCGAAACACATCACGGTCCCCGAATATAACTTTGCCTTAAATCGACTTATTCACGTGACTCAACAATCCGTTTTCAACGATGACGTAAAGAATATTTCGTTAGGTAAATTACCTTCCAATCAGCTGCGTCGTCTTACGCCATTTCTGGATAGTGATAGGTCGTTACGACTTGGAGGTAGAATTCATAAGTCACTTTTACCCTTTGGTTCCAAACATCAACTAATTTTACCAAAACGACATCCTTTAACGGATCTTATCATTGACGATGCACATATTAGCAATCTACACGCCGGACCCCAATCAGTACGATACGCGCTTCTACAGCAATATTGGATATTGTCAAGTCGTGACATCGTGCGCCAGCGCATACATCGCTGCGTCCGTTGCTTCCGCGCGCGCCCGTTACGCGTACAACCGCGCATGGGACCGCTCCCCGCGTCAAGGTTACGTCCCTCGCGACCGTTCTTGAAGACCTCGGTAGATTATGCTGGTCCATTTTATGTGCGGGCCAATAAAGTACGTAACGCTAAAATACAAAAATGTTACGTTGCAGTCTTCGTATGTATGAGTGTTAAGGCCGTACATCTCGAATTAGTTTCGGAGCTTTCCGCAGAATCATTTTTAGCAGCCCTGCGTCGATTCACCTCCCGACGAGGCTTATGCACGGATATTTATTCGGACTGTGGGAGGAACTTTGTCGGTTGTGACAATTATATCAAGGACTTGTACACATTTTTACGTAGTGATTCGGTGCAAAGTGCACTTAATCAACAAACCTTGCAACAGGGCTTAACGTGGCACTTTCAACCCCCGTATGCGAGTCATTTCGGTGGACTTTTCGAGGCCGGTGTTAAGAGTTTTAAACACCATTTATACCGAGTAGTGGGGACTCGCACTCAGACTTACGACGAGATGCACACGCTTCTATGTCAAATCGAAGCAGTTTTGAACTCTCGCCCTTTGTGTGCAATAAGTTCGGCTTCTAACGATCCTCTACCTCTGACACCGTCCCATTTCTTAATCGGAGAACCCTTAACGGCCCTGCCTGATGTTTCCTTGGTAGATGAGAACCCAATTCGTCTCACGCGTTGGCGCTGGATACAGCAATCGGTCCAGCATTTTTGGAAGCGGTGGAGTAAAGAATACCTCCACGAATTACAACAAAGTAGTAAGTGGCTTCACGACCGCGGCTCCGCTCTCCGTGAAGGCACTGTGGTTGTGGTCTGCGACGACCACCTGCCACCGCTGCAGTGGAAGCTGGCGCGCATCCACGCTCTCCATCCCGGTTCTGACAACGTCACTCGCGTAGTCACTTTAAAAATCGGGAATACTTTTTGTAAACGACCTGTAGTCAAAATATGTCCTCTTCCCCTAGAATGACTAAAGCGTTACGAACTTAATATTAGTAGTAAATTAAGTATATTTTTTTTTCCTTGCTTCTATTTAATTATAGTATTTTTTTTTTTTTTAGTGAGTGCTTTAAAAGCAGCTATGTGCTTTTAAGGTGAGCGGCATGTTCCGTACTGGAACAGATTATTTTAATTAATCATTTAGATAGGTGTTACATACAAGTCAACACAAACTTGAATCTAGGATTTTCGTCCTTTTCTTTTTTATCTTTATTTTAATTGGGTCTGCGATAAGCTGTGACAATCTGAACGGACCAATCCCACGGCAGCGCGCGATACTAGCGCCACCTAACATGCTATGGCGCGGATCAACAAAGTCTAGTCTAAAAAAAAAAAAAAAAAACGAACGCCGTCGCGTAAGCAGCAAAATTTTCCACCTGCTTTCGAAACTCCAAAAACGTTATCTCTTTCACCCTGGAATTAGTGGATTCGAACTCGTGACACCTATGGACTTGTGTTGTGGTATATTTACTGGATTTTCTTGTGAGCTGTGCCGACTTGCACCCTGATCTTCTGCCAAGGCCTTGGAACACGCGGTCGCCGGAGGATCGTAGCAGTAAGTCGCTAGACCTAGTTTAATACCTAACAATAATTATAGAAACATTATCATTATCATTAAAAATAATAATAAAAAAATAAAAACACTTAATTCATTGCACATTTTATTAAATAATCGTCTAAAGAATAAAAACACTCATCTATTAAAAACTTATTTAAAAGTCCGTTAAATTTATTATCTGGAAGATTTGTCCATGTCATGGGTAAAGCGTTATAAATTCTGATCGCCATTTGAAAACAGTTTTTTTATTGAGCTGTAATTTACATTTGGGAACTACTAAAGCCTTGTGAGTGACAGTACGTTTGCCTTTGTTATTTTTTGTTTCGAAGTATTCCTTGTTGTTTCTTACAAACTTACACACCTCCAAAATGTACAGACTCGGAACTGTAAGAAGCTTGTGCTTCTTAAACAGTGACTTACAGGCGCCAGCGGCGCATAATAACCGCTGACCCTCACACACAAATACTGCCCACTGGTCAATATATCCCCGTATCGCGGTCCTATGGTCTCAGTGCGCAGGCGACGATCAAGGCGCTACTGTTTATCACTAACCCGTTCAGTTCAAGTTCAACTTGCGATCGAAGTGGATGGATATGGCGAGGTTTTTTGTGTTTGTGTGTGTTTGTGTGCAGTTGGTGGTGGGACAGTTTGGTGAGTTTGTGTGTGTTTCTTAATAGCAGGTTTTTGGAGATTATAAAAAGTTAAGTTATATGATTTTAGGCGGAGTCGCATATTGTTTTTGGTGTATGTTCATTCCAAGTTAATTATATGCTTCCAATTACTGTTTCGTAAAACACTAGATATTGAAGTGTTTGATAAACCTTTCTAAAGCGCCTTAACTATTTTTTTAAGTGGTGTTTCATGTAAACAAACATGTTTTTGTGGACTACCTTCAAAGTAATAGCATTTTGAAACGATTAGGTTGAAACCGGTTTTTAACAAACAGTGCAATATACATAATAGTATATGTAAGTATGTGACCTTCGTTTGTTATTTAAAGTTTTAATTAGGTGTCCTAATTCTCACTAATATGATAAACGTCTAAGTGTGTTTGTGTGTGTCTACTTGTTTAATGTCAAAACGAAACATCAGAAAAACTGTATTTTTTGCACAGAGATAGTTGTTTCATTACAATCTGATATAAGACAGTTTTTTGGAAAAAGATGGATCCTTCCTAAGACATAATTAGAATCGCTCAAATGGTTTTTAAATTTTCCACAACTCCCTACCAAATAAATATGTCATTTGTGACTTTAAAGTAAGTTTAAACTGACAGACGACGCATTTTAAGAAACTTATTGTTTTTGTTTTAACGACACGCTAGCCTAGTTGGGAGTGACCCTGCCTTCGAAGCTAGGGGTCCTGGGTTAAAATCCCGGTAAGGGCAGATATTTGTGTGATGAGCACGAGTATTTTTTCTTGAGTCTTGGATGTTTTCTATGTATTTAAGTATATATTTCTCTATATAAGTAAGTAGCTCGTGTGGTTGCCGGGTTAGAATAGTGCCACTCCATGTCTTCCCGTGGGTGTCGTAAGAGGCGACTAAGGGAATAAGGGCTTGTAGTACTGTTGGGCGATGGGCTTGCAACCTCTCACTAATACACTGGTAAATATTTTAATACTTGTGCAAAATGTGGTTACAGATTTATAAACAAGTCTTTTAGTTGTTGGTATTTCTCTGCCTACCCCACTCTGGCAATGAAGGCGTGACGTTATGTATGTATGTATTCAAATCACCGCCATACTCGAAAAAGTATTAATGTATACTGCTGGACAATTTACATAAATATTTTAATGGTAGTAGGATCTTATGCAGGGTGTGTCCGGGTCGCTGTCACCATTTTAACTTGCTGACTGTGTTCCAAGTTCCAATGTTAAGAGAGCTGGGCCTCTATTCTACTGCGTTATAACGATATCGCGTTTGACGTGTTTTAAATCGTTTATGTCACAGTCGCCGTAAATGACATAAGAGTTATCACAACGACAATACGGAAACACGTCAAAGACGATATCGTTGTTACCGTGTAGAATCCCAGCCCAGCAATGCTGCCAGTGCTACCTGTAGCATATCTATAGCTAAGCGTTTCGTATTGTTTTTTTATATTCCAATTGATACTAGAATTGGGGCTTATTTAATTTGAGTTGGACTGGGAGATTATTCAAATTTGAAACTCATAACTTTATTATATTTGATACCGTTATAAAAATATTACGTTGCAGTTGCTAGCATGCCATATGCTGGTCATTGCGAACGGGTTCTAAACGCATTATAGAGGACATATGATACGTCTGAAGATAAAGTATAAACAGTCCATTAAGTGAGTAAACAAGACACAGATACCTAAGTATATACATAAAGTATTTGTGATTATTGGCCCAAGGTACACAAATATGCTGACCCTTTCATATCCAATAAGTGTGTCGGTGAGAGGGAGTAAATCAATCTACACCATTATTTTTGTCTTTGCATGATTGATTGATCTGCAGACCGAGCTTGCAACTGTCCACCTCAAACTTCAGCAGACTTGCCATCTTTATCTCACTCAACGCGAAAATCGTATCGTCTGTGTAGTATGTGTGTCATTTAGTGGTGGTAGGACCCTGTGCAGGGTCCGTCCGGATCGCTACCACCATCTTAACCATTAACCACCCGCCAAGCAACTGCTGGTATTCCTATATTGACGACACGCTGGCCTAGTTGGTAATGACTCTGCCTTCGAAGCTAGCGGTCCTGGGTTCAAATCCCGGTAAGGGCAAATATTTGTGTGATGAGCACGAGTATTTGTTCCTGAGTTCAGGATGTTTTCTATGTATTTAAGTATATAGGTCTAGAACTTAGTTTGGGACTAAGTTAATTTGTGTGTCATTTTTATCCTGTAATTGTGTATTGGTTTGAGTGGTGGTAAAACCCTGTGCAGGGTTCGTCCGGATCGCTACCACCATCTTATCCATTAACCACCCGCCAAGCATCAGTGTTCGCATTGTTGTGTTCCGGTGTGGGGATAAGACTTCCGGTGAAATTACTAGAGGCATTCCATCGTAGTCCTCAGGGTTGGCAACGCATTTGAGGTCTTGGCCTCGTGTGCCTTCTCCATAATATTAAAAATAAAAAGCCCCCCTCCCGGCTGTCCAGTGACTTCGCCATGCAAATTTTGTTAACTACGGTGGGTTTACGCCTATCGTTTCTTAGTAGATAGACGAGTTCGATTCTGTAAAAGTTGACGAATTCAGAAATCTGAAATGTCTGCTATGGAAACGGATTTTTCGACACTCAAGTGATTTCAATGTCGTCAGATCGTTGCCTCGATATTTTTCGTACTAAAAATACTCAAAGGATCAAAAAAAAATAGGATATTAAGATTTTTTATACAAATAAACGCAAATAAAACATCACACGATGGACCATTGTGTCTTTTTGCTTTATCAAATCAATCAAACTGGACAAAGATAACCCCCGTGTGGTTGCCGGGTTAGAATAATGCCACTCCGTGTCTCTGCGTGGAGGTCATAAGAGGCGACTAAGGAAATAAGGGCTTGTAGAGTACTGTTGCAAAATGTGGCTACAGAATTATCAACAAGTCTCTTTAGAGTTGTTGGTATTTCTGTAGCTCTGCCACTGCCACTCTGGGAATGAAGGCGTGATGTTATGTATGTATGTACAAATATCAAAGTACTATAAATAACATCGTCAACATATACGTAATGTAACTTTAATAACTGCATTATCAATTATGTTCAAACGTAATGATTATTTGAGGAAAACCAACGTGATTCGCTTAATTAGTATGGTGTAGGTTCTTTTTTGCAGACGTAAAAAACTGCGTGGCTCACGGCAAAAACACTCGCACACAGTCATGGTAATCACTGTTCGGAATATTTGTATAACACTGCATTTGGTAGTTTTCGTAGTCCTACATTTGAATGAAGTGTATCCATTTAAGTCGCGTCGTGGGACATTAAAATTCATGAAATTTTGAGAATACTAAAAGATTTCACTTTTGCTGTGTCGATAGCAATTCTTTAGGGTTCCGTACCCAAAGGGTAAAAACGGGACCCTATTACTAAGACTTCACTGTCCGTCTATCTGTCTGTCTGCCTGTCACCAGGCTGTATCCCATGAACCGTGACAGCTAGACAGTTGAAAGTGTCACAGATGATGTATTTCTGTTACCGCTACGAGTATAACAACAAATACCTACTAAAAACCGAATAAAAAAATATTGAAGGGGGCTCCCGATACTCGATATTAATAACGGCAACAGGTAGACGCTTCAAACATTCACAAAATATTTATTTTTGTATTCACTTTAAAAATAAATAATTAAATTACAATAAAATAAACATGTTTTTATCAATTTTTGCAACATTTGGTTACAGACAGACACTGGTGGTTACAGACAGACACTGGAACAGATGAAACTGAAATAAAAGGTTGTAATATAGCAATGATGCACGGAACCCTACGTACGCGAGCCCGACTCGCACTTGACCGGTTTTTTTACACTTTATTGAATGACAAAAGAGTAATTTAGTGGTGTTCATCATATATTTACTACTCTAAAAGTTTACAACATGACGTTAAGATAGTTCTTAATAAGTAAGAATATTTTTTTTAATCTTTAATGCTCAATACGTTACGTTTTACGCATACGTAAATGACAAAGCTATGTTTGTACGTTATTATACGGTGTTAGTTTTTAACGTTAATAAAACAAGTAAAATTAATATTTGCAAAATGACAACAACCGCAAACCTAAACCACACTTCAGCCTTGTCTTGCAGTATAATAAACTATTTAATGTACGGTCGTCCTTATAAGTATAATATATGCACACTTTAGTGCTTTGTCATTTTAACGTCATCTTTAAACTGCTGCACTAATCTGTCCAAGGCGTTACAGCGACAAGGTACAAAAGTGTGCTGGCATTTATAAGGCCGACTGAACGCCGTTGAATGAATATTTAAGAATATGTCGATAAATAATGTTTTGAAATTTAATTGTTATGTTGTCTGATAAAATACAAAGGTCAAATATCACTTATTATCACGGTAATTCCCGAATAAAAAATCCCTCGTACAGAAAAATGCTTCAATATTTAGAGGTTCACGATCACGATCAACTTGTATTTTTCATGGGATCATAAGTATGATAATATGAAAAGTTTTAAATACATATTGGGTACACAATGGTTATGATATATCATGATTTTAATCCTGAAAACGCAAATATCTTAGGATTATTAAAAAGATCATGTTATAGAACCCTAAGAAATCAGATAAATGGAGCCCTGCACTGTGAGCAGAAGGGGCGTTACACAAAAGGGGTGTTTCCTTTATAATATTCTGTACGATCCGCAATCTCCTGAATACTTAAAATCTCTTTTTAAATTTCTGGGTTCTACCCACATCCGTCAGCTACGATCCACTGAAAACCTCACACTTTCCATCCCTCCTCACCGCACAGGTTTCATGTCCAACTCCTTCGCCCTTCAGGCAGCACGACTTTGGAACGACCTTCCCCTTAAAACGAAGAAAGCTCCGAACAAGTTTGCCTTTAAAAAGAAAGTTCGCGAATTTCTTTGCAGGTAGAATTGACATCATCTTGGTTTTCTGATTGCTTTATCTGTTTTGTTTTTTTGCTTATATGTACATACATATTATGTATGTATTTATTTATTAGTGTATTTCATGTATTTATATTTATGTAGCATATTGATATTATGTAAGTGTATATGTTTATGTAAGTATATAGTATATAGTTAAGTCAGAATCTATGTTGCACCGCCACTACAATCTCTGCTTTGCCTAAAGGTTAACTGGTAGAGAATGCCTTACGGCATTAAGTTCGCCTTTTGCATATTAAGTGTATTCTTTTTTTGTGCAATAAAGATTAAATAAATAAATAAATAAAAGGCACGACTGGAGGAATGGAGTGTTGGCCCCTACTCTGATGTATGGTAGTGAATGTTGGGTGTGGCAGGATAAGCATGAAAGTCGCATAAATGCAGTAGAAATGCGCTCTTTGCGTAGTATGTGTGGTGTGAAACTGTGTGATAGAGTATGGAATGAAAACATCAAAGAGAAGTGTGGTCTGAAAGAAGATGTACCTAGTGACTAAAATTGAAAAGGGCATGCTTCGATGGTTCGGTCATTTGGAAAGGATGGATGAAAAAAGATTGACGAAAGAAATTTATAGTGCTAAAGTGAGTGGAAGGGTCGGAAGGGGGCGCCCTAGGCGTACTTTTTTTTAATCAAATCGGGGAAATACTGGAAAAGGGCCGAATATTAAGTACCCGCAACCGACGTGCATGCATGACTCGATGTATGAATGTGGAAGAAGCGAAAGAGCTTTGTCAGGATCGTAGCAGGTGGAAAGAAGTGGTCTCTGCCTACCCCTCTGGGAAACAGGCGTGATTTATGTATGTATGTATGTATAGAACCCTTAGTAGGCTAGGTTTACTGTTTTATAAAAATCTTAAAAAGTTTGCGGTTTCAGAAAAAAAAACCACTATACAGGGTGGTAAAAACGAACGCCATATAAACGGCAAATGCCTTTAATATTGGAAATAGCAAATTCTGCGCAAAGGAGACTTTTATTTTTTAAATAGTTAATACTGCATTTATGGATTTTTTGAAAATTCGTCTTTTGTAACCGGGAATCGAACAGGACAAAATTAAATATGACAAAACAATAAAGTCGTGTTTTTACGGTCTTTATTTAGTTGAAAGGAGTATGCTTTGTAGATACAAAATTATCCCTATATATATGACACAGTTCTAGGGTGGGTCTCCGTTGGGCTGATTCTCCCAAACATGCATTTCTAACAGTTCAGTTTCATTTAGCACTTTAAACTTAAAAAATAACCCAAAACTCCCAAAAACATAGAATACACAATAACCAAAACAAACCAAGGGACCTCTTGAAATAATTTACTACGGGAACTGCTAACATATTATGGGTCTACTAAAAGCAAAACGGTTTTCGATATTCGTAACTTAATAATTAGTTTTTTATGATTTTACGTTACTGCTTCAGTTATTTATTATTATTTCCAAAATGATAATTGACAAGCTATTATAAAACTTCTTTAGTCGTTTTACAGACGGACAGACGGACATGGCGAAACTATAAGGGTTCCTTTTTGGCTACGGAACCCTGTAAACAAGCCTACTTTTTCATTATGAATTATGCCTACAACTTTTACCTCCTATTGAAATCGTGGAATGTTAGCCTAATTTGTATGGAATTTTCTGACGGCTACGCGATTTAAGCGTGGCTTTACTATACATTTAAATAGCATTAAACATAAAAAATTCCTCTGCAAACCAAAATATACCCAACTAATAACACTTTATACGATATAAATTCTCACTTTAGCTACGTCCCGTTACCCAATAAAAATGTTGAGCATACTTAGAACCTTGTCATCGTGATTGTTATTGTCATTGCCATGTTTCTCATTTGATATTCAGTTCGAAGTTGATTATGACAAGGCACTAGAGTGTTCAACATTTTCGTCGGCTTACTGCGCATAGAAACTAAAAACAAGTTTTTTGACCTCCATGGTCACAATAAAAATAAATTGCAGTGCGAATTTATAATGGGGCGATGTGACGGAATACAACCAATGAGTGAATAACAAGATTATTAATATGTATTTTATTATTACTTGAGTAGCATCGTGTCGGTTTATATTTTTGTTTACGAATAATAATGGTCTCAAGAACTTATTCTGTGCCCTGTATTACAATTAACTAGCTTCCGCTTGCGACTTAGGCCGCGTCGTATTTCGATTATCGTTTTTCCGCATAAAAAATTGCCGGTTTTATTCCTGACTTTTCTATATACCTACATGACTGTGTATTTTTTTATTGAGTAACAACCAATTTTGCTCATCAAAATCCTTAAAATATAAAAATCAATGATAAGTTGGCATGAAGTAGACTCGAAACTAAGTATTTTACCCATATTGTACAAAAATATTTTCTAACACTTTTATCACAAATCGTGAAACAAATTCAGCAACAACGTGAAAAAGGCGGGTATTTATAGACGGCAATAGTAGTTTATGCAACTGATGCATATGGAAGGCCTTAAAATACAAGTGTGGTTTCATAATAGGATCACACGAGTGTTTTAAGGCCTAATTATGTACGGTTGCATACACTACTTTATCTACACACATATAAATCACAAACAAACAACTTTTCACAATCCTACTTTCGTAATACACACTACACACACACACTAGTATACCTCTTAGCCTGTTAGTGCAAAATGTGGTTACAGAAATATCAGTAAGTCTTTAGAGTTGTTGGTATTTATGTAGCGCTGCCTACCCCACTCTGGGAATGAAGGCGTGATGTTACGTATGTATGTATGTACTTTCGTAATAGGTAATAGCAAAACACCAACAAACAAATTAACAACAATAATAGCGGCAATTCGATCCTCCGTCAAGACTTTTTTTTTAATCATAGACAACCGAATGACGTCCCTATTCCTATGTCACTCGAGATCAAATGTCGTGCGGTTTATATTAAAAAAGCGTACTGAATTGACGTTTCTTTTCGATGAGTGTTTTAATATCTATGGATACCTACTAGAATAGAGACTCTTGAGTTTTGACAGCTGTTTCAAATTTTACTACCACAGACAAGAAAGTTCTCATAGTAAAATAGGTTGTAATATAATTCACGCTGGTCATTTCCTTTGGTTTCTGAACGCATTTTAGAGCACTAATGATAATTATGTGCGTGGATATTAGTATATTTCTTTATTTTTTAAATTTCGAGAATTTCACACTTCTTTATTACTTATATGGCCACTTTCCAGTAAGTGTATAAACACATTTGGATGTAAATAATGATGAAACTTATATTAAAGAACTTTTAAAGGACGATGGGTAAAAATGTCCCCACCCACCAACAGTGATGAAACATGTGCCAGTTTATAGATCTTGGCAATATGATGTATTTTTTCTATGGCGACGATCACCATATGTATGGGGTTTTCTTGAAAAATCATAATCTTATCGTATGGAACTATGGAATTTGTTTGAAAATGAACACGTATGTAGATGATTTGCCTTGCCTTGCCCTTTGTTTTCATTAAAAAATTCCCATTGATTTTGCTACGAAGATAAGTATTTTGTCTTTTATTGGGTCCTAATGAACATATAGACCTGCAGCCCGTTACTGATGGAGGGGGGGGACGGGGTCCATACAAAATTGCCCATCACCCTTTATATTTCTAACTTGATTAATCGAACTACCTATACATATATAATGTAATTGAGAATTGCGAAGGTTAAACAAATAAAAACTTTTTAAGTGTTTTTATAAATATTAATGCAGATTTACGTCGTTCCTAATTATAGGTAATATGACCACCACTGTATATGAAATTCCCATGTCATACGAAGATCCTCATCCGCCATTTTGACATGTCATTTCAAATAAAGCTACCCATCACCCGCGATGCTATAATGAATCTAACGACACATTCAGCCTCTCTATTTCTTTATTGCTCTTTCAGTCAAGTTCCATTCAAAGAAACCTTACTTGAGAAAGCATTATAAATACGTCTTTTTCCGACAAATAACGATGCTTACGATGAGTTTTTGCCTATGACATGTGGAATTCATAACTGTCAAAGCTTTCGGAGTAAAAAGTAAACAATTGTGCTATTCATCGGATTTCCGTTGCGCAAACGCCACGTCGGCCAACAACCTCGTTAGGATCTCGTAGATTCTATAGAGTTAAAGATGTACTAGCTATGAGGTGCCGATACGACTTTGTCGGAGTGATTTGTCATCTCTGATCAGACACGGGGCTCTATTCTACTCCCTAAAACAATATGGCTTCTGATATGTTATAGCTCTTAATATTTACTTGACAATGTTGGAAGCCGAGTTAATGTTTTTAACTATACGATAACAGTGAGTTTAGTGGTGGGAGGACCCTGTGCAGGGTCCGTGGGGCCGTTCAAGTATTACGTAAGCACTATAGGGGGGTGGAGGGGTCTTTGTTTTGCTTATTTTGGATGACATGGGGGGTAGGGGAGTCCAGATGATGATTACGTCATCGATACTTAGTTATTTACTTTTTTACACGAATGGCAACCCTCACATTGTCTATGCTTGAAAACGAAACGCATTTTCTCTATTTTAAATCAGTTTTCTTATTTTTAAAATTATAATTATAACATTATAATTATAATATAAAAAAATACATTTTTAATTGAAAAATGTTTACGTAAGCATGGGGGGAGGGGGTAAAAGCTTTGCTTACTTTTGCTGACAAGGGATCCCCCAAGGGGGGGTAAATAATTGTAATAAATCTGCTTACGTAATATTTGAACGGCCCCCGTCCGGATTGCTACCACTATCTTATCCATTAACCTAACACCAAGCAGCTTCGCATTGTTGTGTCCCGGTGTGGGGATAAGACAACCGGTGAAATTACTAGCATAGAGGCAGTCCATCCTAGTCCTCAGGGTTTGTAACGCATTTGAGGTCTTAGGATTACAGTCTTGAGCTTACAAATGTCTATGGGTCTCAGTTCTTCTTGCCATAAAAAATATAACAAAAACAATATGGTTTTACCGGGATATATAAAACCTAAGTTCCCTAATGTTTTATCAAAACATAATTTGGAAAACTATATCATTTTACAAACTTTAATTTCGCAAAGAAGTACTTTCCGCCGCATTTTTTTATGTGGTCATAAGTCTAACCTAACTTGAAATATTGAATAAGCAAGGATCGTACAAACGCCCGTCATTTTCGAAATATAACCCTGTTCCGTACAGCAGAAACTTCCTTAGGTATATTGTTAATAATTAATATTATTCGATATTTTATAGATTTATGATACTATAATTTACTCAACGACATTTTTATTATTGATTGACATTCCGGTGTCTGTGCTCGAGAAAAAAACAGTTTCGCCAATAATAAAGAATGGCCAATGTTTTTCCAAATTTTTACTTGTGAATTTAGGGCCCATTTACGAGTTGAACAAGTTCGTTCATATCTAATCGTTGACATTGGTATACTGTTCTTCCAATATACTTGTGGCTCGGCGTTAATTTCTTTTACAGTAACATAATCAGGATTTCTATTTAGCTACACTTACTGGATATTTTGTGTAAACGTGTTAATAAATAAATAATATATAATATACTATCGCAACATCATAAGGAAATCTATGCTGTACGGAACAGGGTTATGTTTTGATAATGACGGGCGTTTGTCCGATACTTGTTAATAAGGCTATGTAACGTATGCAATTGTAATGTTTTAAGCATAAAAACGTGTCATTTTTGCGACATTAAAGTTCGTAAAATGATACGTTTGTCAAACGTTAATTTGGTAACAATTACGGATCCCATAAAACCTACGATGGGGTTTTTTTTTACTCAGAATGTAGATTCGTTCCAGTGTTACGACGGGGTTAGCTAAGTTGGTAGTGACCCTGCCTAAGCTAGCGGTCCCGGGCAGGGCTCGGAACCGGTTTTAAAAGTACCGGTTAATACCGGTTTATTTCGGTTTTGCTCCAAACTTTCCCAGGGAACGCGAACGTTATGAGAACTTTATTTTAACCTTAATTAACCGGTTTAATCCACGAGCGGCGAGTCGAGAAACTAAAAGTATTGCACCGGTTTTTTTTAGCTCAATGCCGGTTAATTCGTAAAGAACTTTATATAAGTTTCTCCAAAAACCGGTTATTTAAACCGGTTTAGCAAACGGAACCGAAATGAAAAGGTTTTGCAGCAAGTACATTATAACGGGTTGAAAATTTAACCGGTATCCGAGCCCTGGTCCCGGGTTCGATTCCCGGTATGGACGAATATTTGTTAGTTTTGGGTGTATTCTAGTCATTTAAGTATGTATATCTCTATTTTTGTCTAGTAGTATAGTTTCAAGCCTAGAGCACTGGATAAATAAAAGTACCTAGAGCTTAGTTCGGGAATAGGTGAATTTTGTAATATGAGTTTATTCGTCATCCATTAGGAAAATATTTCTTACGCTTACTTTTCTCCCAAATCCCTGACTATCTCTGTGTAATAAATCACGCCGATCTGTTTGTCTATTTGACTTTAAAGGTAGACTAAGGACAACACACACTTTCGCAATTTGGATACGGCATGCGTCAAATAGTTGCAGTCAATTTAGGCTAAGTCGCTACTATGACGTTTCAAAAGAGTTTATTATTTGTAAACCTACTTGAATAAAGATTATTCTGATTCTGATTCTGAATTACGACCATCACCAATCAATGTTTCGCAAAGTAAAGACATGTTAATGCGTTTAGTATAAGAAACCATAAAGGCCAAATAAATTATAAAATTGATGACGACTACTATATAAATCACATTTCGCCGGTGAAACTCCAATACCGCGTAAGTAATAAATTCAATAAGTTGCAAAATGTGCCTTGCTGGCTTGATTGTTAAGGAGCATTTTGCTACTTATTCAGTTTGTTAGTTAGGTGGTATTGCAGTTTAACCGACGATTTGTTCGTTAAATTAATCTCGTGAGGCCCACCATATTATAATTTTTTAGAGGTTTTAGTAAGTGGGAATTTGAACCTAACAGCAATGAAATAAAGATCACTTGCCTTTGCTCTTAAATGCCATTTTCAAAAATGAAACAAATCAAAACGAACTTTATGCTCGTTGAAATATAGTTTACTCTTGCCTGAATTATGTACCTCCTATATCACACTGGGTCTTACGAGGTAAAAATTCTCATGTCCAATTTTGTAACACCCCCCAAAATTTCACATATAGGATTCTTCCCGGCACGTGAAAATCGAGGCTTCGGACAAGGCTTTCTAAATCCTTCTAGAATAAGGAATAGAATCACGGGGATTCTCCACTTGCAGCCCGAGACTTCTAGCACCAACCCAGCGTACGTGTACCCTTTCAATCCAAACGAGTACGGTAGACCTGGCAACGATGACAACAGACCTAACTACAACTATGGTAGACCTGTGTATGAAAGCGGTAGACCTACATATGACTACGGTAGACCTACACATGACTACGGTAGACCTACAAATGACTACGGTAGACCTACAAATAATTTCAATAGACCAGAGACAACTAATGATAATTTGAAGCCAAATCAAGATCAATTTGTTGCTCTACCTGGTGTCCCTAATCGTAATGGTTTCCAAGACCAAGATGGAGCGAGTCAAAATGGATTCACGCAAGCACCTAGTCAAAATGGATTCACTAATGTTGGTCAGAACGGCTTTCAAGAATACATTTCACCCAATAAAGATACAAAAGAAAATACTTTAATCGTGATTGAAGGAGATACGTCCAATATTGGTCCTGCTTTCGGCGGTTCCAGTGGGTTTGTGTTTCCTGATTCTAACGAAGAAACTACTAAAGCTGCTGTAGTTACTACTGTAGCTACTGAAGAAACTACTGTAGCTACTGAAGCTACTAAAGCTGTTGAAACTACTACAACACCTGCTCCAGAACTTCCGCCATTGACTCCGGTGCCATCAACGGATTCCAGGAATAATTTCAACTTCGGACCAAGTGGAATCTTCCGTAATATTCTTTTTGTTTTTGGTAACTAACAAAGGGTTTTTGTTTGTGTTAACACTGATAACAGATAGTGTGTAATTCCTAATTGAAACTAAAAGTAAAACTACTAATTTCATACACTTGTTTAGAGCATTTAACCACTTAACTTGAGAATTTTGCATTGTACCTAACTGGGATTTATAAACCCGTAGTTTATGTAACTGATACACAATGAGGGGTCTTAAAACACGAGTGTTTTAGAACCTAATTATGTACAGTTGAATAAATTATTTTGTCTACACGCAAATAAGTAAGTACTCTAATACGGGTTCAGAACCTATGCATTGCTACCAGTGCTACCTCTAACATATTCTATAGGTGCTGAGCTAAGTTCGTATTGACTAATTAATTTCAATTGATACTAGAATTAGGGATGATGTTCCAAATTGAAACTCATAACTTTAGCATATTTGATACTGTTATAATATGAACTCTAACTGTTTCCCGCGAAATCGCCTAGAAGTCGTTAATCGCTATTCCCTCAGTAACCTTCCAATATCGGGATAAATAGTACCCATGTCCTTCCCCTGGACTCAAAATACGAGTATATCCATACCCATCTAAACCGGTTCAGCGGTTTATCCGTAAAAACGTTACAAACAGACAAAGTTGCTTACATTTATAATATTAGTATAGATTTTTTAACAAACTAAATAGAAAATGTATGCAGGAAAATATTGTTTATAACTAACAATTTATTATTATAAATGTCGAAAGCAATAACATACGAACGGCTACAATCGATTTATTATGCACTAATTAGGTACCATATCAATGCAATTCTGAGTTCTACACATATGCGACTAAAATACGCATAAATATTTAACTAAGTACTTATTTTTAAGATAAACATTAGAGATGGGTCAAATAGTCGACGATTAGTCGGGAAAGCCGACTATTCGGCATCATAATTTGCAGTCGGTAATTAGTCGGCGACTAGTCGGCAAAGAATGCCGAATATTTGGCACTTTATTGCCTTTACAAAATATAATGTCTTCCCGCGGATGTCGTGAGAGGCGACTAAGGGAATAAAGGCTTGTAGTACTGGTAGGCGATGGGCTTGCAACCTGTCACTAATACACTGGTAAACATCTTAGCCTGACTATGCAAAATGTGGTTACAGAATTATCAACAAGTTTAGAGTTGTTGGTATTCTGTTGCGCTGCCTACCCCACTCTGGGAATAAAGGCGTGACGTTATGTATGTATGTATGTAGAAAATATAAATTAACCAATTTTTAATCTATGAATTTTATTATTCTTATTACTTTTGCATACCACCATACTTCAGCAGGGTGATGGTTATGTGGGACTCTCCCCACCCCTCCCCCCAGTCGGAAGAGAGCGGGAGTCCTGTTCTCTAAAACCCCTCGGCGTTAACTCTCTGGTTTTTTTTTATGATGAGGAGAAGGCACACGAGCACTCAGGCCACCTGATGGTAAGTGGAATCTGAGCCCCATAGACATTTGAATTCTCAAGAATAATCCTAAGACCTCAAATGCGTCGCCAACCCTGAGGACTAACATCGAATGCCTCTATGCTAGTAATTTCACCGGTTGTCTTATCCCCACACCGGACCACAATAATGCGAGCACTGTTACTTGGCGTAGTTTTTGACGACACGTTGGTCTAGTTGGGAGTGACCCTGCCTCCGAAGCCAGCGGTCCCGGGTTCAAATCCCGGTAAGGGCAGATATTTGTGTGATGAGCATGAGTATTTGTTCCTGAGTCTTGGATGTTTTATATGTATTTAAGTATTTATTTCCCTATCTAAGTATGTTTATCGTTGTCTAGTACCCATAGTACAAGCCTAGAGCTTAGTTTGGGACTAGGTAAATTTGTTCTTAACCAGCGGTGCTTAACTATTTTTTTATTACCATATCGCATGAAAGAGTCGTCGCCGTCATCGATGACAAACAATGGCAAATGCATGCATAAGTGCACATAGCACTGCCACGAGTATGGTCTATTGACATTGGCTAGAACACACTATTTGACCTTAGAGCGGTCAAGGCTTGTGTTACCTTACAGAGCAGGCGACCTTATGTGCTGTGCTGCTCTACGCAAGCTACATACAAATAGACATCGTGTTAAGTAAACTCAAATCAGATGAGGTTAGCGGTCTTTGTGGAAAGCTTTATTTTTTGAACCTTATTCATCGTTGAGATTCATTATAATATAAATAAATATCAGGGGACAATCTCACATAAATTGACCTGGTCCCAAACTAAGCTCTAGGTACTAGACAACGATAAACATACTTATATAGAGAAATACATACTTAGATACATAGAAAACATCCAAGACTCGGGAACAAATATTCGCGCTCATCACACAACTTCGGAGGGAGTTATCCGTTAGTTGAAATTTTCATCGATTTGTCCTACCTAAGCACTTTTGGGTGCCATTAGCCAGTTTTTTCATTAGGTCATCTTGTTTCTACAACGTGTTACAAAATAATCCGTAAAAAATTACGAAAGTAGTGTCAACACTGTCAACCCTAGTATATTGTATACCTAAGATACTGAACTGACGTTATTTAATAAGGGTTGACAGTACTTTTGTAATTTCTTTTTTACGGATTATTTTGTAACACGTTGTATATCGTAATCATATAAGTAGATTAGGATTCAAGCGACGTTCTTAACATAAGTAACTCGTAAATATTAAAATACACTAATATTTTTAGTTAAAAATGTATTCATTTTTTTGTTCTGGAACTCGTATGGACTTGAATGAAAATGAAATGAGTTATAGTGACACAGATGTAAGTAATAAGATATTTTTTTATGACAATAGTCCTTAACTTTTTTCTTTTGGGTAGCGAAAATCTATTATTATCAATGTGAAAGTTTGTGTGTGTGTGTTAGTTTGTCACTCTTTCACCCTGCCACGGCTGGATGGATTTGGATGAAATTTGGAATGGAGATAGCTTATACCCTGTATTAACACATAGGGTACTTTTCCTCCCGGAAATAATAAAAGTAACTAATTCACCATGTGATTGTTTCGCTCATTTTCGTTACACAATGGAATAATGTTCAAAAGGTTTAATATCGTCGTCTTACTTACTCAAACTCATATCTGCATATTTTGTTTGCCGTTGGTAAACTTATTGCCTCTAAGTATTTCTGAACGAAAATGAAATTCCCAACCGAAAAAAAAATATGCAGATATGAGTTTGAGTAAGTAAGACAACGATATTTTTGAATTTCACCCATTAATCCTGCTTACTTAGTATTCATAAGTAAACTTATCAAGAAAGCCAAACATATAACTTTATGTTCGAATAAAATGCATTGTCGATTGATTATTCATTCAACATTACCTTTATTGACGAAATTCGGCGATATTGAAATGTCACTCGGTTAATAAAATCGGCCATCTTTGTATTTTATCCTTGGTTTTTAACACGTTATCTGTGTGATTCCTGGGTTAGAATAGTGCCACTCCATGTCTTCCCGTGGATGTTGCAAGAGGCGACTAAGGGAATAAGGGCTTATGGTACTGTTAGGCGATCGGCTTGCAAACTGTCACCAATACACTAGTAAACATGGTAGCCTGATTGTGCGAAATGTGGTTACAGATATCAACAAGCTTTTTTAGTGTTGTTGTTGGTAATTCTGTAGGTCAGCCTACTCCACTGTGGGAATGAAGGCGTGACATTATGTATGTATGTATATATCAATGTCACAACTTTTTTTTTTTACTTGTAAGTAGTATAGCTTTTATTTTTTATTTAATTAAGTCTATACTAGCGATCTGTCTTCTCCTGCTTAAACAAAATAAAATAACCTGTGTAAGTCAAGGAAAATGGGGCATACTTTCAAACAATCATCAACAAACTTCGATCGTTTCTACTGTATAAACGTAGCAACACTTGTTCTACAACTTTTACAAAACGTAATATATTATTTGGGATTTTTTCGAACAAACTAAATAGCATTTTCAATGTACCTACTCCATCCAATAGTCTAGTTGACATCTACTGTCAGCCTACAAACTTCGTAGTTTTCGCAATACATTGCTGGCTTGGAAAATCTAAATTCATTAATATTTAGTAAACAACAAGTTATTTTCAAAAGTTGTAGAATAAATGTTGTTACGTTTGTGGTGTGGAAACGATCCCTAAATTTATTGCTCCTATTACAGGCAACACCCGGTATAACAAAACGTTCCGCAATTACTTTCTTCCAAATTCTATCCACTTGAAAAATGGCTGAGCATTCGAGTGGGTCCAGACAAAAAAATAAACCATCCTCGTCGCTAATCATTCGGGGGGTATGGATTTAGAGACATCGATTTATTTATTTATTTATTAAAAGTCTATTCTTGAAATATAACAAAAATACAAGACACAGAAAGTAAGAATAGGTTAGAAATATCACAGAAATTCAAGATATTCTACAATACAAAACGATAATATAGCGTTCTAAAGCATGTTTTATCTTTGCCTCAATGGTATGTACAATGGCTAATTTTTTTTTCAGAGGAGACTTGTCAAACCGTGGAGAATGAGGTCGGCAGCTGCATTGAGGTGTCGGCGTGCCAGCCCTACCTGTCGCTGATCAAGGAGTCGAGGAGCAACCCTGGCGCGCTGCGGCTGCTGAGGCAGGCCCACTGCGGGTTCAGTGGGAACAACCCTAAGGTGAGAGCTTACCGAGTATCCAGTAGGCCTAACATTCTGCCACATCAAACGGGAACTAGAATCAAATATTATTATGAAACCAACTTATCGTCAGCGGCTTCGCCCTTCTGCAAATTTTTGACTTTCCCGGTGGATTTTACATTTTTTTCGGTCTGAAGAACCTTCTTCTGACAATAACGAACACATAAAAAAAAGAACTAGCAAAATCGGTCCAGCCGAGGTTTAAGTTGCTTAGTAATACAAGGACTCAAGTCAAACAAAATACACTTTAATTATAAACCTTAACTCTTTATTCTTACGTTGGAATATCGATTAGACGAATTAACGTCTAACAGGGGCATTTGTGGCATGGAGAAGGCACAAGTGCACATAGGTCTCTCAGGAGACAGACAATATATCGTCGGTGAAATTGCAATACCGCGTAAGTAATAAATTGAAACTAAACTAAACTTCTTGGCCTGAAAGTGCAAAATGTGGTTACAGAATTATCAACAAGTCTTTTTAGAGTTGTTGGTATTTTGTAGCTCTGCCTACCCCACTCTGGGAATGAAGGCGTGACGTTATGACGTATGTATGTGTAATAAATTGAATAAGTTGCAAAATACTTCTTAACAAGTAAGTCAGTAAGGCACATTCTGCCACTTGCTGAATTTGTTAGTTACGCAGTTTTGCAGTTTCATTGATCATATCATAAGATAATCCCACACAAATTAACTAAGTTTCAGTGACCTTATGACAAGTGGGCCCTGAGGTTGAGTATAAAAAAAGAGGTATTGCTGTGTCTAGAAAGGTATCTATCAAAAGGTCTTTGGAAATAAATGATTTTAACGCTCGACGCTCGCGGCTTCTTACGGTACTAATTATAAATATCTGTTACAAAATAACAATTTAAATGTTAGGTATTCGTTTTTATTTATTTAGGTGCCCTGAACTTTTGGGGTGCAGACCCACCGTACCCCTAAACTGTACCACTGACCCAAAAATTGTATCATAAATATGAGGTAGGTTTAGGTTATGTTAGTTCTTCAGCAGGCCCGGAGGGCCAAACTACCCAGAAATAGGAGCTCTGCGACAGCAGAGCTCCGTCGACAACGTTAAATTCGATTTTAATAGTAATAATTGGTCAAAGTACCACCAGTGGTACGGCCGAGGGGTACGGTGGGTCTGGAAGGAACTTTTGCACTTTAGTTTTTCTGAGAAATACACAAAATGTTTAATAATTTGGACGACACGTTGGCCTAGTTGGACCCAATCCTAGGTTCAAATCCCGGTAACGCTATTTATGAGATGAGCACGAATATTTGTTCCTGAGTCTTGGATGTTTTTTATGTATTTCACTATATACGTATGTTTATCGTTGTCTAGTACCCATAGATAGTACAAGCTTAGAGCTTAGTTTGGGAGTAGATCAATTTATGTGAGATTGTCCCCTGATATTTATTTATTTATATTTAATTTATTTTAAAATAATCTATTGTGACTAGTGTCCTGGTAGTGTCTCTCATTTCAAGCATCACATTATTTCTTTAACAATAATCTAACTCGTAAGTATTTTGTTTTTGATCTAAGGTGTGCTGCCCTCGTCCCGGCTTTCCCACCGCGCCCCCCACGGCGCCCCCCACTGCGCCCCCCACCACCACCCAAGCGCCCTCCACTGCGCCCCCCACCGCGGCCCCCACCGCGGCCCCCATCGAGGCTCCCCAGGATCCACAGCTGTCGGCAATACAACTGCCAGAAGCCCCAGAGTGCGGCTTCAGTAATGCCTCCTTCAGCAGAGTTGTGGGGGGCGTGCCTGCTATGCTTGGTAAGTTGTCTTTTATAATAAGGTCAATGCAGGATGATGCGTATGTTTTAATTTCAACGACTTACTCGGATTTTGACGAGCAAGGCATATAAAAGAGCTGATTAATCATTTTACATAGCATCGCAAGGTTTGTACGGTTGAGGTATTAATGAAAAGTCACAGAAACTAGTGTAATTCGTTTACACTAGTTTCGATGCTCTGTAAAGTGATAAATCGGCCCTCCCTAAATTCGTATTCCCTTACTTAAAGACGTGGAATAACGGTGGGGTAGTAATTCGTGTAGGAAGCGTAGGCTATTATATATTAAAAGACGTCCGATTATAAGAATCACTATTTATTTGGAAAATAATTCAGGAGACACGACCCGGCTAGCTTAATGGCCGGTGGAGGAAGAGAGAGTGTTACCAGCATTATAAAATTAAGGAGAATATGTTTTATGTGTTGCCAACAATTCGTTTACGGGTCATACACAGATTTAGGTTACCGTCTTTCCTGTGGACACACCAAAAGTTTACGTTTTTAAGGCCTAATTTTCTGGCTAAGCCCATTCCTGCAAAAACGCCGTAAGGTCTGCTTTAGACCTATCATATAAAAACATAACTTATATGCACACAAGTTATTTAACTATTGACCACAGGAGAGACAACTTTTGTTTTTAAGAGTGTGTATGACCCTTACACTAAGTAGTTTCTTTGACTTTTCATAAATACCACAATCATACAAACCTTGCGATGCTATGTAAAGTGATTAATCTGCTCTACCGCCACCCTAAATTTGTATCCCCTTCCTTATACACGTGGTATAACGGTGGGCTATCTTACGCCATGCTTTGTCCCTACTCTGTAATTGTGACATTTGCATCAGACAGAAAGTGACAAAGCTGGCATAAGCTACCCCACGGTTATTCCACATTTATAAGTAGGGGGGGGGGTAGTGTTTTCAATCTATTATAACTTGTTCCGCAAGAGGCTTGTCGCAAATTGACATGACACAAATCGCGGTATGAAAACTTCTAAAGTAACCTTCCAGTTGACATGATGTCCTTCCTCCAGGTGATTTCCCCTGGATGGCTCTTCTGGGTTACAAGCCTCGTCGCGGGGGGCAGGGCGCCCGCTGGCTCTGCGGGGGCTCCTTGATCTCCTCGCGCCACGTGCTGACTGCAGCCCACTGCATCCATACCAGGGAGCAAGATCTGTAAGTATTAACATGTTAAAGCATCCAACGGTGGCGCTTGCACAGACGAAACATAAATTGATCATTTTAATGATGCTACACATACATCACGCCTTCATTCCAAGAGTGAGGTAGGCAGAGCTACAGAAATACCAACTCAACTGTTGTTGACTGTGTGCTCGCGGGAATTTCAGTACAAACTTGTTCTCGTTTTAACTTTTTAACAGTAAAACCAAGTGACGTAAGACTGCAGTTTGAAGAGCTTAAGCTATCAGGGAATCTTTATTCTACACTAGCTGTTGCCCGCGACTCCGTCCGCGTAGAAACCGTTTTTATTCCCTCGGGAACTGTCCAATTTTCCGAGCTAAAGAGTACCCTAGTGCTTCCCCGGGACTCAAAACTATCTCCATACTAAATTTCATCTAAATCGGTTCAGAACTTTAAACGTGTAATCGTAACAAAAAATAGACAGAGTAACTTCCACATTTATAATAATAGTATAGATGGTATGTATACCATCAGTATAAAGTAGTTTAGTATGGATTATTGAAAACCGGATATCTTTGGCTTTTACCGGATCTAAAACCAATAGTTTCGCCGACACTTAGGTTTTTTACTGAGTTCTATACCCGGTGGGTCATGCTTAGGTTTTACCCATGTCTATTAAGAAAGCACGTAAATTGACTTCTAGCAAACATGGCCCTGTGCGGTTAACACACAGGTTTTTTTCATGTCGATCAATGCGTCTCTACCATTACAGACCAGTTAGAAAGGGATATCGGACATACACTATGCAACCAACTTGTGCTAGCTAATTCTGAGTCACCGCAATTTGCTAAAATCGCACCTAGTTGTGAATAGTGGGCCGAGCACGCTGCCACGGGATGACGGGACTTGGTGTCAAATGACGTCGCACGGGAACTAGTGTCAAATATTATTATGACATTATTAAAATGACAGCCACCCGGGGATTAAGTTGCTTAGTATTAAAAGGACTCAAATCACACTAAACACACTCATTTTAAACCTTAGTTCTGTATACTTACGTTGGAATATAGAATAGACGAATTAAAGTCACGAAAATGTCAAAAATTGACCCTTGGCCGCGTGCTCGGCCCATAGGACGATGGATCTCTTAAAAAACATTTTGGGGTTCCGTACGTCTGAATAAAAAAAAAGAACCCCTATAGGAATACTCGTTTGTCTGTCTATCCATCTGCCACAGTCGTTTTTTCAGAATCGACTGGTCCGATTTAAATTGAAAACTTGTATAGGTACATGTAAATATGTGTAACCCAAACACGGACGTGTAACGTAAATTAAACTGAATCTGATAAAATGCCCAAAGCCCAAATACATAACTCTACTTTGTTTGTGGTGCCTACTAGAACAGGACAACTTAAAGGGTGATGGGCAATTTTGTATGGACCCCGTCCCCCCCCTCCAACAGTAACGGGCTGCAGGTCTATATGTTCATTAGGACCCAAT
Organism: Acleris holmiana; assembly: GCA_949316455.1. Taxonomy (NCBI): domain Eukaryota; kingdom Metazoa; phylum Arthropoda; class Insecta; order Lepidoptera; family Tortricidae; genus Acleris; species Acleris holmiana. The sequence continues at coordinate 1,560,724 of OX438781.1, forward strand.
AAAAGACAAAATACTTATCTTCGTAGCAAAATCAATGGGAATTTTTTAATGAAAACAAAGGGCCAGGCAAGGCAAATCATCTACATACGTGTTCATTTTCAAACAAATTCCATAGTTCCATACGATAAGATTATGATTTTTCAAGAAAACCCCATACATATGGTGATCGTCGCCATAGAAAAAATACATCATATTGCCAAGATCTATAAACTGGCACATGTTTCATCACTGTTGGTGGGTGGGGACATTTTTACCCATCGTCCTTTTCCGGTTAACACTTCATGAACAAATTGAATAGTATTTTTATGTGAATAAAACACGGTATTTTTTAAGTCGAGCTTCAAACGGCAGGGCAATAAAATCCTCATTATGTTGATTTCGTAATAAGCCTTATTATGCTAAATAGCTATTGTGTGGCTGCGTAGAAACATGAGTCAAAATGTAAAAAAATGGCGTCTTCCGTGTGTTGTTATTAAACCATACAAAGTAGATGATCTACTTGCATTATAGGACAATAGAATAGGAAAAAGAGAGTAAGAGAGGCGTGGTACTGTTTTTTAGGGTTCCATAGTCAAACTAGGATCCCTTATAGTTTCGCCATGTCCGTCCGTCCGTCCGCAGCCTAGCTCAGAGACTCTGTATTGCGCGTTTGTGAAATCAATTTGTCAATTAAGGGACCCGTTTATGAAATATTAACCTTTAAAGAGTCAAGTGTCCCCCCCCCCCCCCTACAGCCAAAACAAAAAAAAAACAGAAAAATATTTTTAATGAAAGCGCATATAACGAATTTAAAAGAAAAACTAGGTATACGCTTAATGCTATGCTGTATTAGTTCTTGAAATACAGGCGAATAGGTTCATACGTACTGGGCCTCTATTCAACTGTATAACTATCTCCCGGACTCCGTGGGGGCTGATATATTCCACGACAGACTCATGGGTTACAAAAGAAAAGTCTTGGCGTATTTTAGCTCCCTGGAGACCGCGAGGTAGTCGTCATTAGATTACAGAATAAGTAATAGTACCTACAAATTAGATGTACAAGTATTTATTTTGTGTAACTCTACCTTCAGTTTTTAGAATTAGTATTAATTAAATTTTAAGACCTTGTTAGTGTAATATAATCTCACTGTAGTTACACTTTTTTGATATGTGGTTAGAAAACAAAAAAAAAAAAAACGAAATTTTAAACTTCTGCTTTCTTAGTAATTTTATTTTTATTTTTATTAATGCATGTCGTAGTTCAATTACTGGCGTAAGATGTGGTTTCTTATAATTGGGTAAGCATCAACCTAGATTCTAAACCTGATATAAGCTTAAGTAAGATGTATTATCTGTTGGAAATCCTCAATAAATAAATAAATAAATAAACTGCGTTATAACGATATCGTTTTTGACCTGTTTCCGTATTGTCAACGTTTTGATAACTCTTATGTCATTTACAATAATAGCGACTGTGACATAAACGATTCTTAAACGTGTCAAACACGATATCGTTTTAACGCACCTGAATAGACGCCCTGGAAATCACCTATGATAACTTTGTTTATTTGTGTTCGTAGTAAGTAACTGCTTCGGAACCCTACACTGAGCTTGACTCGATATTGCAGTTAATCATAAATGTATTAAGTACACTTGTAAATATCTTAGCCTGATTGCGGAAAATGTGGTAATAGAATTATCAACAAGTCTTTTGAGTTGCTGATATTTCTGTAGCTCTGCCTACCCCACTTTTGGATTTGATATCATTGCGCCTTTGAAATATAAAATCCAAAAGGTGGACCCATTCGTAGATTAAATCGCTACACAAATTGATTTTAAAGTTACTCATTTTACTTCGGTGAGCCTTGCCCCCCAGGTGGCGAAAGCTTTGCCTCTTTGAACAGCAAGGCGTATCTTTTGGCCAAACTAGCTGTCAGCCCTCTGGTCACCCGTAACGTCGTAATATAACATTTCAAAACAGTATATCGTTCAATCTATGCAAAACAGGAATTTATTCAATAATTCATTCTTACCCCGTGTGGTTGCCGGGTTAGAATAGTGCCACTCCATGTCTTCCCGTGGATGTCGTGAGAGGCGACTTAGGGAATAAAGGCTTGTTAGGCGATAGGCTTGCAACCTGTCGCTAATACACTGGTAAACATCTTAGACTGACTGCAAAATGTGATTACAGAAACAAGTTTAGTTGTTGGTATTCTGTAGCTCTGCCTACCCCGCTCTGGGAATGAAGGTGTGACGTTATGTATGTATGTATGTCATTATTTTTAAACGCTATAATGACACTATTCAAATATATATTTTTGTTATATTTAGCGATTTGCTACAACGACGTTTAATGCGTTTAAAAAATAACATGGAGCATCTGCTCATATTATATAGATATTATATATCTATTTAATATCGTATTTAAGTGCATACTGCATTACTGGTATGCAATATAGTAATTTTCCTCTACTCGGCATTATTGTATTGTTATAAATTGGTTCATTTGAAGGACACGCGGAAGTGAATTGATACCAATTTAATATTAAATGATATGAGATTACCCGTAACTGCGGCGTTCTTCATTGTTATATTATGTGGGTTTAGAATTATTTTACATTTCAGTGGGATACATAGCACCTTAATTGGTCTTATTTCAGCATTGCCATATATTCTGTTGTAATAATTTGTACTTACTGTTGCATGCACATACAATTAGGTACTGTTTGTTATTTATTTATTTTAATTACCTTTTATGTCACTAATTGTGCAAAATGTGATTACAGAATTATCAACAAGTTGGTATTTCTGTAGCACTGCCTACCCCACACTGGGAATGAAGGCGTGATGTTATGTATGTATGTATGTCACTAACTCTTTTATACGACTTTGATAACTAACACTATTATTAACTAACACAAAAATTTGAATTAAATCTAAGAATAAGAATATATATAGGTAAGAATAGTGCCACTCCATGTCTTCCCGTGGATGTCGTAAAAGTTGACTAAGGGAATAAGGTCTTGTAGTACTGTTAGACAATGGGCTTGCAACCTGTCACTAATACACCAGTAAACTTTTTGGCCTGATTATGCAAAATGTGGTAATTTTAAACAAGTCTTTTAAGAGTTGTTGGTATTTCTGTAGCTCTGCCTACCCCACTCTGGGATTATCCCGCCTATAAAGGCGTGATGTTATAATTATGTATGTGTGTGATCTAAGAATGGCCCCTGCGGCATTGTACCAAAGATGCAGGCAGCATTTCTTCGTTGAAAGGCTAAACTTACATTCCGCATCGAGGCCCTTGGTCCGTGGAGTCCTAGCGCTCCAAGCCTTTTTAACGACATGTCAAAGTGTCTCATCGACGTCACTGGAAACCAAAGAGCTGACAGTTTCCTCGCTCAACAAATTAGTCCAAACATTTAATTATGCCTTTAATCTTCCAGATACCTGGTCCGCCTGGGCGAGCTGGACATCGCGCGAGAGGACGAGGGCGCTACGCCGGTGGACGTCCCCATCAAGAGCCTCGTAAAGCACCAGCAATACAGTCCTACCAGTTTCACCAACGACATCGGCATCCTGGTGCTGACGAGGAACGTGCAGTTCACTCGTAAGACCACGACTCTCTAGAATGAAGACCGTATTATACGGGGGCTATTAAAAATGGTTTACCCTTGTTTCACTCCCATTGTCTTGAGAATTCAAATGTCTATGGGTCTCAGATTCCAATTACCATCAGGTGGCCTGCAAAAAATTTAAAAAATAATAATTTAGGACCCATCTTAGGTCCAAAGTCAATCTGTTATTTGACATCAAGAAGGTTGAGTTTGTTGTAAGTTACAAATGACTTAGAATCTTAATGACATTGACGACGTGAAACCAGTTTTTTAGAAATGGAGTCCTTTATTAACGTTAGTGATTGTACAGTCGTTACCTACCCTCTTCCTCCTAATCTGATCCGGGGGTCAGCGAACATTCGGGCCGGCTCGGGGAGCTTCAGCTTGCTACCGGTACTTATTGAGACACGACGCGCGCAAAGTACTTGGTGGTTTCCAAAAGACACTTTACCAAACCAGTGCATACGACGAGAGGCTACCGAAACCCTTACCTCTTTATTTATAAACGTGGAATAACCGTGGGGTAGCTTATGCCATGCTTCATTGAGGTATTCAGACTAGTGACGCAAATTTCATTAAAACGCATGCGTAAAAGCGTGTCGCCAACCAATAATCGAGACGTACTCGTAGCTTCGAAACCAATAATATCTGAAGTAACAAAGTGTATCTTTCTTATACGAATACGCTACAAATACGTAGTTATATGGAAAAGACAAAGATGGCGACATAACCTATAGTGAAAAGTTCGGTGTTGCTTACCTTATGAAAATACCCTACCCTATACCAATTGAATTGTATGGTTGTTGTTGTTGTGGTTTGAGGTATTCCCCCAAAAACATGGGGAAATGAAATGATGTTTAATTAGTAACACTGAACTTAAATGATTCGTATCTGATATTTTACAAATTTTCTTGTGTTCATTCCATAAATTGTAATATAGAAACAACTAACCTGTGAAAGGTAATTCCACATGTCTTTTTAGGGTTCCAGGAACCCTTATAGTTTCGCCATGTCCGTCTGTCCGTCCGTCCGCAGCCTATCGCAGAGACTCTTAGTACTAGAAAGCTGTAATTAGGCATGAATATACATATTAGTTACGCCAACAAAGTGGTACAATATAAGGTTTTTTTTTAAATGGTATCTCCACTACACGTAACGTGGGGATGTTTTTTTTTTTCGTCTACCTCATAGTGTTTGGTATCGTTGGATAGGTCTTTCTAATTTTTCGAGCAAGGCATTCGTTTATGAAATATTAAGCTTTAAAGCGCTAATTGTTGTTAGACTCAAGTGCCCCCAAAACAGCTAAAACTACAAATACTAAAAAATCTGAAAAAAAACTTAAATGAAAGAGCATATAACGAATTTTAAAGGAAAACTATCACGACTAGTTTATACCTACTAAAATCATCTAAGACGGCACCAATTGACTTTTAATAGAACTATAGTTATTACTTGTTGATTTTTATGTGTTTAGTACTTAACGGCTTTGGAACCCTACACTGAGCATGGCCCGACATGCTCTTGCCCGGTTTTGTTTTTGTGTCGATGAAGTGAGTTGCACCTTTTGAGATATTGTCGTCTTACTTACTCAAACTCGTATCTGCATATATGTTTTTGCTTATGTCAACTAATACCCATGCGGTCGGCCGGGTCGGCCTGCTTAAAGCAGCTGCACACTTTAGTGCTTCGTCACTTTAACTACTGCACTGTACTACTGCACTGATCGCCGCACTAACCTGTCAAAGGCATTAAAGCGACAAGGTACAAAAGGGTACAGCTACTTCCGACCGACTGTAAAAGCCTACAATATTCAAGGTACTTTCCTTCCATGTGGCATAGCCGTGGGACGCCCTGTAGAGCTTAGTTTCCGACCAATCAGTAGTTTGGCATTTAATTTTAAATCACAGACGCCTCTATTTTATGTTGGAATAGATTTGAGAGGCATAAAGAAAATAACAACGCGATGTAATGTATTACGGTTTTGTCCCCACAGGCTTGATCCGGCCTATCTGCATCCCGCGCAGCAGTGAACTGCGCGCGCGCAGCTTCGAGAACTACAACCCCCTTATCGCCGGCTGGGGGGACACTGAGTTCCGTGAGTATATTTCAGTAATCTTAATCACCACGGTCGACGGAGTATAGCATGTATCCTAAAAGAGGATACGTTGTCCTAGTTGGGAGTGACCCTGTTCTGAAGCCAGCGGCCCTTGGTTCAAATCCCGTGGTAAGGGTGTAGTTTTATTTTTATGTAATAAACATTTTTCATTTTTTTTCATATTTGACCTAGTCCCAAACTTAGCTAAAATATAATAATTGCGTGAAAATTTGTTTCTGATTCTTGGTTGTTTTCTCTATATAAGTGTGTTTATTGTTGTCTTTTTCCCATAGTACAAGCCTTGAGCTTAGTAGGATAACCATTTTCGGTTATTTTCTAGGAGTCCAGGCATTCTTCAAAATAACCGAAAATGGTTATCCTACTCGTACAGGGAAATGGTTAAAAATGCGACACCGAAGTCAAAGCGGTTGAAACGCTGGTAGAACTACCCTTTGGGACTAGATAAATTTGTATGAGATTGTCCCCTGTTATTTATTTTTAAATCAGCTGGATTTTTGAATGCCTGTTGCCATAAATTTACTAAATGTATGTAGGTATATGAGCGTCTGTATGGTTGTGCTAATGTAAAATTAAATAAGAAGATATTGTTTCGGACGCGGTTTTTTTAAGAAGCTAGTTTGATCGGAATGGTTGCATGAAAATACAACCATTGAGAACCTCGGTTAGAGTGGTTTGCCCGGTTAAAAAATATCAGTTCTGCAAAATGCCGTCACCAATATAGGAGTTTTTAGGGTTCCGTAGTTAAACTACGAACCCTTATAGTTTCGCCATGTCCGTCCGTCCATCCGTCCGCAGCCTAAGTAGCGCAGAGACTCTTAGTACTAGAAAGCTGTAATTTGGCATGAATATGTATATTAGTCACGCAAACAAAGTGGTACTTAAAAATGTAAAAAAAAAAATTTTTTTTGGGTACCTCCCATATTTTCGTAATTTGGGGATGTATTTTTTTCTCGTCTTACCTGTAATGTGGGGTGTCGTTGAATAGGTCTTTCAAAAATATTATGGGTTTGTAAAAACCGTTTTTCGATTAAGTAATCCGTTTATGAAATTTTTGTTAGACTCAAGTGTCAATTCATAAAAAACTGTCACTTGAAAACATGTCTAAGGCGTGTTTTAGATTTTTGCAATAACAGCGTAATAGTTTTAACATAGACACCTCGAAAAATTACGACTTAATATCGCTATCATTTTCACTCTAAATCCGTCACTGTAATGACAAGCGAGACAGCAACAAGGTTATTTTTAACATTACAAATAGTCTATCCATAGACAACATTTCCGAAACGAAGATCTCGGCGGTGTAGGTTGTATGCCCAGCCCCAGCCTGCCCTGCTCTCCACCGGCTCCACCGTGCACTCCGACGTCATCAAGGGCAACACCAGCAAATGGCAACTTGTATCTGGCTGTTTGTGCTTTTCCAAGGCTTTTTATAATAGGAAATTAAAAACAAAAAGTACTATAATCCCTAGCGAATAAAATGTCACTTTAGTCCTTAGGGATTAAATGCATCACTTTAGTCCGTTATACATGGCTATAATATTATGAGTCATTTTAGAGCGAGAGGAGTGAAAACAATATTTATTAACGTTGAATAACATCTTCATCTAGACAGTTATATTGATATAATTGATTGTTGTAAAAATGTTATGCTTCTTCACTTTAGTATTCGTGCCCCGAGTTAGAACACGTCAACCGCCTATTTCGCCATCTTGACAACGGCACGTGACAGGTGACAATTTGGTATACATTGCAAAGTTCACACGCTAATACATCGCTGGGTTTCATATAAGCTGCGCCAAGTACACTAAAATGTCACCTGTCATTGTCAGTACGGTGAAATACGGGGCTGGTATTTCATAAAGATTTGCTAACCTTACCCCTTCTCTATCCAGGTGGTCCGGCAGCCACTCACCTCCAAGTCCTGCAGCTGCCGGTGGTCAGTAACGAATTCTGCGCACAGGCATACGCCGCGTACAAGGCGCAGGTGATCGACCAGCGCGTGCTGTGCGCGGGGTACAAGAGGGGGGGGAAGGACGCCTGCCAGGGGGACAGTGGGGGGCCGCTGATGCAGCCTATTGTAAGTGGTTTTTCTCTTTAACAAACTCAAAGCGTGAAGCCAGTAGCGTAATTTCGATCGCGTAATTTCTGCTACATTCGGTTTCATGAAAAACTCCTGTTTAGTTCACACGGCGACGCAAAATAAGTTGGACTGTTGGCTTCACTCAAACTCATAACATTCATTTGTCAAGACAATGCACTAACAGACTAAAAGGGTAGAACAAATAGATATAACTGCCTTTCTACATCAGTGAAAGTCATACTCTTGTTTTTTTTGCTCGTAGTGGATAAATCGATAAAGTTATTCCAAGTGTTTTTATAAGCCTTAATTTAACTGGTACAGTCACATCTACACATGGCCTCTATTCAACTGCGTTATAACGATATCGTGTTTGACGTGTTTTAGAATCGTTTATGTCACAGTCGCCATTATTGTAAATGACATAAGAGTTATGAAAACGTTGACAATACGGAAACAGGGGCCCTAGCCAAGATGCAAACGCTCCTAACGTTTTTCTTTTCTATCGCTCAAAATGTATGGGATGACAGTCGACCACGTGGTTTATCGAACCGCACGAGAATGTCATCCTGCGGGCCTATTATGGTCGTGTTTATCAATATGGATAAAACGTCTGTCACTTTCTGACCAGTACGCAAGTGCGAGAGTGACGAATGCTTTATCCACCGCGATAAAGGCGACCATAATACGGGCCCTTACATTTTGAGCGATAGAAAAGAAAAATCTTGGCTAGGGCCACAGGTCAAATACGATATCGTTATTACCGTGTAGAATCCCAGCCCTGGGCCTCTATTCAACTGCGTTATAACCATATCGTTTTTGACCTGTTTCCGTATTGTCAACGTTTTGATAACTCTTATGTCATTTACAATAATGGCGACTGTGACATAAACGATTCTTAAACGTGTCAAACACGATATCGTTTTAACGCACCTGAATAGAGGCCCTGTACTATAACTTTCAAAACTATGCAAACACGACACGGCTGCAAGGGAATAAGGTTCTATAAATATTACTGAAACCTTGTTACTGTACTTATATTCATATGCAGGTGGTCTAATAGTTGATCGATAATAGAGTCGCTAGGTGACAACAAGATTTGAGATATATAACCAAGTTAGAGCTTGTTTCTTTCGGTAGCAGTAGCTTAAGAAAGATTTCATTAAAGGTCTCCACCTTCCATAGCCCTTCACATTAATATTTAAATCTCTTCTCGTCACAGACTTTTACTCTTCCTCATGAAGGATTATCATTCCTTACATTTTATTTAAAACATACATACATACATCACATCACGCCTCCATTCCCAGAGTGGGGTAGGCAGAGCTACAGAAATACCAACAACTCCAACGTTTTGCACATTCAGGCCAAGATGTTTACCAGTGTATTAGTGACAGGTTGCAAGCCCATCGCCTAACAGTACTACAAGCCCTTATTCCCTTAGTCGCCACTTACGACATCCACGGGAAGACATGGAGTGGCACTTTCTAACCCGGCAACTAGACTATAAACTTTTAACAAGGTCCTTTACTACTTTATCTCTCTTCCAGTGGAACAAGGACACCCTTCAGACATACTTCTACCAGATTGGGGTTGTGTCGTACGGCAAGAAGTGTGCCGAGGCTGGCTTCCCCGGCGTCTACTCACGCGTCACCAACTTCGTGCCCTGGATCGAAGAGACCGTCGCCAACAACTGACCTGGAACCACTAGACTAAGGTTGTGAATGTAAACATAAATGAAGGTAGTTTGGGAAAATTGTAGATCATGGGACTAAAATAGGCTAGATGTTTAGCCAAAAGCAAGGGTAGCTATGGTTCAAGTGTCTTTATGCCTTTCAATCTAGATTTTAATCTTCGCGTTTCAATCCAATGCATAAATAACTATTTCAAAAACAGGCTCGAGAAAAAAATTGGTTATGTAGGACTTGCCAACAGAGAGCGGAAGGAATACCCACTGAAACCTAGCTATTCTCCCTCCTTGCCGTTGTTGGCGAAGAGGCAAAATGTCTTAACACTGTAAGAATAGTATAAATGACACAGGAATTAACCAACTGCTAGTGTGTCTCCCTTCTTCCTGTTTAAGATAAAGTAAAAGTGGCAAAGTTAGGGTGTCTATGGATTAAAAATAACGCCTCCACGCAGAGAAGTGGATTATTTATGTTTGCGGATATAAAATAATTTATTGAGAATTAAAAAAACTGTTACTGTCACAAAGAAAGTGTATGTGTTATTTGTAGCTCGAAAAGTGAAGCCTGCCTAAACTCTATTCTTGAATACTCGACATAGTTAATATTTATATAAAATAGTACCCATTATTTTATATATACAGTCGAACTTAGATGTATCTAGCTGTACCTCATCACAATAACTATATACGTTGCTGCTCCGAGGTATTAAAATTTACCGATATTTCTAAGTTTAACATTTCTAGCCTAAACTAGAGCAAAGTTATACTTGTAATTCTTGAATGTTATTATTTATCTCTCTCTTTCTCTCGCTCTCTCTCTTGCTTCACCCTCTCTCTTTCTCTCAACAAAGAGAGAAAAAACAAAACTATAAACAAAACCATAAAAATATGGTTTCGTTAAAAAAAATACCTGTAGGTAAGGACTACAATTAACAACGGTAACTTTTCCATTACGTCACGATAATTAACAATTACTGCTTTAAGAGAAATAGTGGCATCTCAGACAAAACTCCTGTAGCAAGTTCAACCTTATTACTAACAGGTGAGGTTTGAATTTGCTATGCTTATTTAATTTGAAATACCGCCTATTGGCTCATAAGGGCAGCATATATATACTTATTTTCGTGACGTAATGGAAAAATGAAAGTTGTTCGTTTTTGTCCTTAACTATAGGTACTTTTGTTGGAATACGCCCAGGTATGTCTAATCTAATCTCTGTTCTTGGATGTCCATTGCTATTTAGAATAAATTCCTGCTTTAAAGAATTGAGAAAAAGCCAATAATTGTTTTATTAACTTAGAGATACAATAATTTCAAGTAACAAATATATTGCATATAATATTTTTCTTAATTCATATGACCTGATTAAAACTAGATTTATATAATTTAGATATCTTATGCTCTCAAATATAAATATTTATAAAGTAATTATTAGTAATTTATTTAAAGTACATATCAATGTGTGGATCATTTTTTATTATATTGTTTTTTATTAAATTTTAATATTTGTGTCTCTAATTTAGACTTAATAGGTTATAGAGGTGTATTTTTTATAGTAAGTATCATAAGATTTTAATTAAGTAATGAATACACACAAGTTGGTGTTAAAGCACGCCCAGTGATAATAAATTCTATAAAACTTCAAGCTTTTTTATTATTCACATAATAATAACATTCATATCACTGATCATTCAAGATTCATAACGCCAAGTTAACGTTATAATTATAAATGATTGCCGCCGACGACTGCGTTTCGTGAACCTGGGGTTTGCTGCGACCGGAATAAGGCGCCAGCAGTGTATGGCATCCATAGGGTAGGTTAGTTTTTTCATACCTAAGTACCTAATGTTTATTTTTTGTATATTACTATTGTTATTTTAATTTTATATTGAAAAATAAACTTATTGTGAAATAAATAAATGTCGGAATAATATAATAAAACTGATTATTATTAATAATAGGGATGTTCATATTCTGTTAATATTGTGTTTGGATTATGTGTTTTGTATAATGAATACATTTCAACATAAAATTTTCTCCATTCAAAAATGTCTCGAACATACAAACCTCTACGCCTTTTAACCCCCTTGGGGTATGTTTTTCAAAGTGGCTGAAATAAACATTTATTAATTACTAGCATCCCATCAGCGGCTTCGGCCTGATGCAAATTTTTGACTTTTTTTCTATCATAAGAACGAACACAACAAAAATAGAATTAGCGAAATCGGTTCAGCTGCTCTCGAGATTTGCGCTTAGCAACACATTCAGCGATTCATTTTTACTATATAGAGATAACTTTTGTTCTTACTTAATAAAAGACCTCTATTACAAACTTCATTTCTCCTCCTTAGATGTAGCTTATTTCAACATAACCCAAAGTTGTATTTTAATTTATGAACAGTAGTCTACATATACATTGTCCACATTTATCCCTTCAAAAATAACCAAATTCCAAAAAAAAACTACAACTTGGAATAGGGAAAGCTGGAAATGACTCCACCGACAATAGATCTTAAGTAAATGTACATACAGCCTATTTTTAAATATGTACACACCTTTCAATCTTATCTCAATGGGGTAAGGTGCAAAAGTGTACATACAGGGTGTTTTTTGGTCGACAACTTCCAAAACAGGAGAGATAGTACAATTAATACTGAATCCGAATATCTTATTAAAAATTTAAAAAACCTAAGGAGGTCAGAGAAATGGCATTTTCAATGTTTCCCATTATTTTACTTAATTGTGGTTACCATGCGCCGTGTTTACCGAGACTTTAATGACGTAATGCACAATGTTATGATTCGTAAAGGTAGCTATCGATAGACCTTACAGTGTAGCGCGTAATGGCCTGCCGATTAGGAAATCGTTCAGTCCAAATCCTAACGGTGTCAGCCATGTATTGACCACTCACAAAGTAAATGTTCACCACATCTAACATTTTTCGAGTGTCCAGAAGTAAATTTTCTCGCCGAGCGATTTTTTTAATCAATTAAAAGATGCAACTTTACTTAACAAGCACTCGCTTCGAAACAAACACGGAACTGACGTCGCGTGCGCATAGTTTTGTGAGGGTAGTATCAAACAATAACATCGTGACGATAAGCGGCCTACCCCCTTCGTAGCTACAGAAACGAGAGACCATGATTTAGAAAATAGCGAGGACATTCGACTTTGACGAAAAAAAAAAATATATATATTTTATGAGCTCAGAAACATAATGTAGTAACCCCTATTGTGGAAGTTGCTGACCAAAAAACAACCTGTATATCTAAGAACTCGACAATACTATGATCACAATGGCATACATTTTCTGGAATACCTATTAACTTTGTCAAAAATGGTGGGAAACGATACTAGAAAATATCTACCTTATCTATAAATACAGTTATATTATCTGATAACGACCAGTATGCCGTCAATAGCGGGTGGATACACATCGTGCATGATTTTGTCAATATTTATGTGTTTGGTCGTAGACGATATTGAAGTGATGTTGACAGTTATTAGACCAGTTGGATGAAGTGTTAACAAGGATATTAGCGTTTGGTGTTTAGTGGAAGTGTTAGTGCCAAAATGACTGCCAAATGTAAGTAGTTAGTTACGCTTACATATATACATAACATCACGCCGTCATTCCCAGAGCCATAGGCAGAGCTACAGAAATACCAACAATTCTAAAAAGACTAGTTGATAATTCTGTAACCACATTTTGCACAATCAGGCCAAAAAGTTTACTAGTGTATTAGTGACAGGTAGCAAGCCCATCGCCTAAAAGTACTACAAGCCCTTATTCGCTTAGTCGCCTCTTAAGACATCCACGGGAAGACATGGAGTGGCACTATTCCAACCCGGCAACCACAGTTATTATAATTTAGTTTTTAGAGACTTTATTACAATATAGGTAATTAAATGCAAAGTGTACAAATTACTTCTTTTTTTTAAGGCATTGAGAAGGCAAAAGAGCACACAGGCCACCTGATTGTATGTGGAAACTGTCACCCATAGACATTCGCATTCACAAGACTGCAATCTCAAGACTGGAAATGCGTTGCCAACCCTGAGGACTAAGATGGAATCCCTCTATGCTAGTTATTTCACCGGCTCTCTTATACCCAAACCGGAACAAAACAATGCGAGCACTGCTGTTTGGCGGTAGGTTAATGGATAAGATGGTGGTAGCGATCCGGACGGACCCTGCACAAGGTCCTACCACCCGCAAAGTATGTATAGTAACATACATGCGGCTGGAACTAGGTCTCTGAGTTTGACAAACTGTTACAAAATCGCTATACGTATGCCTATAAAGGAGGGATATCCCTTTGATGCGCTCCACACTTCCTCAACAGATACCGTTTTCATAATGGAAAGTATAAGAATTTTCAAAATCGGTCCTAATAAAAAATCCGGATAAAAAAAAAAACGTACAGTAGAACATAGCAAGTCCTCCTTATTTGAAGTCGGTTAAAAATGAGATAGACACGTAATAAACAGGGGAAACCATGAGGCCACCGAAAAACGTCATAGACTAAGGGTTTTCAGCGCCAATTCGTTAGAAGGCCTATTGGAAATATATATAATTCGCACCTTCAGAACAATAGTGACTGAATTGAGAAATTTTAAATTTCGAGTTACTCCTCTATAGTAATAAAAATTTGAAGTTTGAAAGCTGAAATGGGTCATTATAGTTCTCAAGGTGCGTGTACCGGGTGTGGCCTGTAATAGGAGCAATAAATTGAGGGATCGTTTCTACTCTATAAAAGTAGCAACATTTGTTCTACAATAAAAATAAAAATAAAGTTTATTATTTAGGATTTTTTCGAACAAACTAAATAGCATTTTCAATGTACTCCATCCAATAGTCTAGTTGACATCTACTGTCAGCCTACAAACTTCGTAGTTATCGCAATACATTGCTTGCATGGAAAATCTAAATTCATTGATATTTAGTTAAACATAAATTATTTTCAAAAGTTGTAGAATAAATGTTGTTAAATTTGTGGTGTGGAAACGATCCCTCAATTTATTGCTCCTATTACAGGCCACACCCGGTATATATTTTAAAGTGCTTAACAACTAGATTTGTATCCATATCCTGAATAAAAGACGGCTTAGTAGGATACGGAACTAAAATATTTATAAGTAGCAACCGCTAACCGTTTTTTTTTTAAACTTGTGTGCTATCTATGTAACCTCTAATCACTAGCGATAATGTGTAGTATTTTCTTTGTTTACGTTGTTACGATGTTCTAGAACTAAATATTATTTCTTTTTTAGTCTAAGCTTATACAGAATCTCAGGATCTTCGTGGTCCAAGTGCGAGATTAGATACGAAGGGGCTACAAAAAAACACCATCCTGTGCTTTCAGCCCAATATGGAAACCTGACCTACCATAGAACACTGTCAATGACATTATGAAAAAAATTGTTTGACAATTCTTCCGACTTTCGCTTTTGACCTGTTTTAGAATCGTTTATGTCACAGTCGCCTTTATGGTAAATGACATAAGAGTTATCAAAACGTTGACAATATGGAAACACGTCAAAGACGATATCGATATTACCGTGTAGAATCCCAGCCCAGGGCTGGACATAATTCTAAAACACATCAAACGCGATATCGTTATAACGCAGTAGAATAGAGGCCCTGGTCTATTGCGGGTTAGGGTTCCATTGGACTAATAGGTATGTTCAAAGGATTATTGTAAACACTACCTACTCCCATAAAGCTATTATTTTTACTTTATTTATTGTGAATCAAAATTGAGTCAAAAAATATTAAGAACTGAGTAGTAAAAATAAAATGAAAAATAACCTGAGAGTCAATTAGGGAAAAAACTAGATGGAATACCTCTAGGTACGCTAGCTATACTTATGTCACCGGCAGCTTTACCAACTAATAATATAAAACCAGATTTTACTTATTTTGGGGTTCCGTGAAATATTCGGTGTTTCAAAAGGGTTCCGTCTCTAAAAAGAATAAAAACTGTTAAAGAATATCTAAGGTAATGTAAATTTTGGTCTACTACTATGACATTTTACAATCTTTCATTTCGCAAGTACTTCCCGCCGCATTATTTTACAATTTTATGTAGTCAAAAGTCTAACCTAACTTATTTAATAAGCCAGTGTAACGTGTGATTTAAGCAGAAATAAATACGTTTTTGCAAAATGGTAAATTTATCAAACTTTCTTTTGGTCAAATGGACGGACCCCGCTAATTTGGTCGTGTCAAACTTGGAACCCTTTATAATTCGCCAATGTCTTTCAACCTCTGACCGCGTCCGCATGTCTTTATTACTACATTATTTTATTCTATGTTCTTAAACTTAGTCAATTAAGATTTCGTATGTATTTATTGTTAATAAGACTTGTTGTATGGTCAAGGACTTTTATGTATTGTATGCTACTATGGAACCCTGTCATAATGACGGCGTCAAACCACATTAAAGAAAGCTAATATTAATGATTAACGCTGTCGTTGTGACAGAGTTCCATAGTGGCTTCTAATGTTTAGATTGTTTGTTTCGGCATCCTCATTTTAATTCAACGATATTGGCTTAAACATATACGAAATAAATGCAAATTTCATTATGGGGGGATATCACGACATAACAATGCAGTTCTGTCGTGATATCCCCCCTGATCCTTATATTTTAAACATGGAACAACAGCTGTGACGTCATTCCCGTCGTCGATTTTGTATAGAGTGTTTTTGCAGGGGTCTGAACTATGACTTCTTAAAGCTTCATATCTTATGAAAAAATTACATGACAATTATTTCGCGTATATAGTTATTCCTCTCCTTCATAGCACTTTAAAGAAAGCGTAAGAAAAAAAAATTGTGCACATAACATAACATCACGCCTTCATTCCCAGAGTGGGGTAGGCAGAGCTACAGAATTACCAACAACTCTAAAAAGACTTGTTGGTTATTCGGTAACCACCTTTTTCCCAGATAGGCTAAGTTGTTTACCATAGCGTATTTAGTGACAGGTTGCAAGCCCATCGCCTAACAGTACTACAAGCCCTTATTCCCTGAGTCGCCTCTTACGACATCCACGGGAAGACATGTAGTGGCACTATTCTAACCCGGCAACCACACGGGGTGCAAAAAATTGTGCATGTTCCCTATTATACTTAATGTGGCTGTTTTCTATCAGAACCCCCGTCATCATGAAGATAATGAAAGATAGAAGATATAATTAGTAGATATGCAAAGAATTTACGTGAGTATAAGGCTGTGTTTCCACCAAAGAGTTGCGGAAGCTAAGCGATGCGCGAGGAAAATCCACTTTCTTATAGCATAGAGAAGAGAATTTCCACCACCATCATTTAGATGGTTGGCAGTCCACAACCGTGCGTTTTACTAGGAATTTCCTGCCACGCACAACTAAACTGTGGAATGGTCTGTCGCCTGCGGTATTTCCGGACCATTACAACCTTCAAACCTTCAAGAAAAGAGCGTACTCTCATTTAAAAGGCCGGCAACGTACCTGTAGCTCCTCTGGTGCTGCAGGTGTCTATGGGTGACAATATTCGCTTACCATCAGGCGATCTGTCTGCTCGTTTGCCTCCTATTCCATAAAAAAATAGAGAAGTCAAATGAGCACAGGCCAACTGGGTGGTAAGTGGGATCTGTGACCCATACTTTTTCATTCCCAAGACTACAATCTTAAGACAACCTTGAGGACTAAGATGGAATGCCTCTACGCTAGTCATTTCACCGGTTCTGTTATCCCCAAACGGGAACAAACAGTGCGAACACTAGTGGGTTAAAGGATAAGATGCTGTTAGCGATCTGGACGGACCCTGCACAAGGTCGTACCACCATTTATCGTGATACTTCAATTCCATATAGGTCAATTATTGTTTAATTCAAGGTGAAGGTAGCATAGTACGTACAGTCGAAGTCAAATACGATAACGTTATTACCGTGTAGAATCCCAGCCCTGGGCCTCTATTCAGTGGTGCTAGACAAGTTGCATTCGACAATCGTTAGCGATTACGTTTCGATTGATAAATGTATGGAATTGACGTAAGCCACCGAGATAGTAACGTGACACTTACGTCAATTCCATATATTTTTCAATCATAACATATTCGCTAACGATTGTCGAATGCAACTTGTCTAGCACCACAGGTGCGTTAAAACGATATCGTGTTTGACACGTTTAAGAATCGTTTATATCACAGTCGCCATTATTGTAAATGACATAAGAGTTATCAAAACGTTGACAATACGGAAACAGATCAAAAACGATATCGTTAGTACCTTGTAGAATCGCAGCCCTGGTGATATGATGATACTTAAATAGAATAATTTGTTATGCGACATTATCTTTTAATTTATCTTTTTGGCATGGCTATAATTTGCTTATCAGCTAAATTACCTACACAAGGGCATATTTATTTATGAATTAGTATAAAAATATTAAGTGAAGCCCCTTTAATGTACCTAGATGTAACACGCCTGGGCTGGGATTCTACACGGTAATAACGATATCGTATTTGACCTGATTCCGTATTGTCAACGTTTTCATAACTCTTATGTCATTTACAATAATGGCGACTGTGACATAAACGATTCTAAAACACGTCAAACACGATATCGTTATAACGCAGTTGAATAGAGGCCCTGTATAGATCGTTCGACATTCTATATTTGAAACAAGAGAATGCCCGCGACTTCTTTCGCGTAGAATTAGTTTCCTGCTCCCCCCCCTATTTTAAGGGAGTAGTATACTGTACTGACTATACTTTACTGTACTATACTGGAGTTTCTTGCGGCGCTTTTTATCTGCAATGATGGTTTTGTTAGGGTTCCGTAGTCAAACTAGGAACCCTTATAGTTTCGCCATGTACGTCCGTCCGTCCGTCCGTCTGTCCGCAAAAACTCTTAGTGCTAGAAAGCTGTAATTTGGCATGAATATGAATATTAGTCACGCCAACAAAGTGGTACAATAACATGTAAAAAAACATTTTTTTAGGGTACCTCCCCTACACGTAACGTGTGGATGTATTATTTTTCTCGTCTACTCTATAGTGTGGGATGTTGTTGTATAGGTCTTTCAAAAATATTATTGGTTTGTGAAAACAGTTTTTCGATTAAGTATATAAAGTGTTTGTGTGTTTATATGGCGTAACAATAACTATGGGGAAGGGCAGACATTTGCGTGATGAGCGCGAGCATTGGTTCCTGAGTCTTGGTTGTTTTCTATAAGATATGTATAAGTATCTTTATCGTTGTCTAGTACCCAAAGAACAAGCTTAGTTTTTTTATGGTAAGGAGAAGGCACCCGAGCACTCAGGCCACCTGATGGTAAGTGGAATCTGAGACCCATAGACACTTGAATTCTCAAGACTATAATCCTAAGACCTCAAATGCGTTGCCAACCCTGAGGACTAAGATGGAATGCCTCTATGCTAGTAATTTCACCGGTTGTCTTTTCCCTCACCGGAACACAACAATGCGAACACTGTTGCTTGGCGGGTGGTTAATGGATAAAATAGAAAGAAAGAAAGAAAGATAGACATTTGTTCACTACACAGAAGACACAAAATAAATATAAACAATGACAGTACGAAGTGTGTGCCCTCGCGGTAGTGAATCGGACACTGGCTCAGCATT
The DNA here is from genome assembly GCA_949316455.1 of Acleris holmiana. Taxonomy (NCBI): domain Eukaryota; kingdom Metazoa; phylum Arthropoda; class Insecta; order Lepidoptera; family Tortricidae; genus Acleris; species Acleris holmiana. The sequence goes on from OX438781.1 coordinate 1,579,830, forward strand.
ATGCTGAGGTGACAAACACCTGCAGTGCTGATTTTCAGCCAGAACCGTCGGTGACTCACGGAGCGCTGTACGTATTAATATACTCGTACGTATAAACTAAGAAGATGGTGGTAGCGATCCGGATGGACCCTGCACAGGGTCCTACCACCACTAAACCTACCTACCTAGTTAGTTTGGGTCTAGGTCAATTTGTGTGAGTTGGTCTCCTGATTTTTATGAGTTAACACTTGATTCCGATACGATATATTATTTGACAAAACGTATAATTTACAACAGGTCGTGTTGAAATGAAATACTGAAATACTTTATTCGCTTTAGACATGGTACATAATAAATAAGATAACATTAAATATTGTAGGAATCACATGTCTCACCTGAACGGTATGCAAAATCTTAATCTTAATATAAGAGTCACAATAAATTAAATGATGGTATAATAGAATTTAAATTGTCAATGCTTAAAATTTACATTCATAATTTTAAATATGTTGACTTATATCTACCGTACATTATCCCAAATTATTGAGAAATTCTTTAATAGATTAATATGTTTTATTATTTAGCCACTGGAATAACTTAGTGGTGGTAGAACCCTAAGCAGGGTCCGTCCGGATCGCTACCACCATCTTATGCATTAACCACCCGCCAAGCAACAGTGTTCGCATTTTTGTGTTCCGGTGTGGGGATAAGACAACTGGTGAAATTACTAGCATAGAGGCATTCCATGTTAGTCCTCAGGGTTGGCATCGCATTTGAGGTCTTAGGATTATAGTCTTAAGAATTCAAATGTATATGGGTCTCAGATTCCACTTACCATCAGGTGGCCTGAGTGCTCGTGTGCCTTAATTCTCCATAACATAAAAAGAAAAAAAAACTTTAGTTAGTGTTTGAGCCTCATTCTACATTTTATTAACCTATGTTGCTCTGATATCATAATAATACTTTAGCTGTTATATATTTCTTATTCACGACATTATATTTATTATCTTATCATATTTCTTATTGACTTGATAACAATAGCAAAGCAAGATGGAAGCAGTGCAATTAAGGCCCTTAAATCAACCCACCCTTTCAGATCTGCCCAGACCTCTACAGAAACTATGGAGCCTCATCGCCACCTATGTCCTGACGCTGAAGCGGTTCGACCTGTGCATCCAGGGCACTGTGCTCCTCCTGGTGCTGCTGGACCATAACATCACGATGCTGCTGAAGAGAGACGCCGGTTTGGGTCATGTGCCGGGAAACATACACGGTGAGTTGTTGACGACTTAAGACCATGGGTTAGTTCCACTTGATGGTAATGGATGTGCCTAGATTGGTTTATTTCGGTTGGTATGATCGGTATATTTGTAGATAGGGTACAGTATGAAATAGGACATTGTGATATACAACGTTTTTTAATCAGCGACCCGTTAACAGGTTCAAAATATTGGCGAGACTAATATTAAATACAGGTGGCTTAAATAACACGCAAGAATGTGAAAATCAGTTTAAATGTATATTCGGACAGCATAACAGTAATTAGTTGTCTCAGGCAAAAATCAGTTCTCAATGGGGTAGGCACGGGCTTATATAGGCTCGTCACCCCGCCCCTGGCTTGCGGCCGTGGCGCGGTGGGGCTGGCTGGCGGGGATGGTGACGTGGCAGGCTGGCTGTGGCTGGGCTGGCTGTGCAGGGTTGCCACATCGATCGGGCAACATGATGCATTACACTAACTTTTGGTGCCGACTGTTTATATATATATAGTTTATTACAGTACAGCGGAGATCCTGTGACCACCTTCCGCTAGATTCCAACTCCAACATCAGACCAACTCGATGATGCCATATTACTGCATTGTCGTAGAAGCTACGTAGTTATACCAAATTTCAGCTCAATCGGTCCCCGGGAAGTGGTTCAAATATTCCTTGCAAGAGTGGACCCGAATAAACATATATGCAAACATTACAAGATAAATAATATAAAGCTAGTACAAATTGACAAGTTTTTCTATATCCGGTTTAATTATGTCCTTAAAATTTGTGGGTTTGGAAAGCGATTTACTTGGATAGCGATCACGACCCTCGTGTAAGGCGGTGACTCCCCTGGATCGTAAATCGTAACCCACAGCTTGAAAGAAGCTGCTATATTACACGATGGTGCTGGGTGTATTTTATTAACGAGAAGTGAAAGAAATCAAGCCTTTTAAAGATTTGACTGTTCCATATTTCTCTGTAAATATCACGCCTCACCACTGGCTTGTGGCTCGTAGGTGCAAGGCACGCACACACACAAGCTCGATCTACGCTTATTCGAAGATGTACTGGTTTGTTTACACTGGGCCACTAGACATGTGGGCTTTTACCTTCCTTATGCCATGATACCCTGGTACTTGTTGCTTATAGCCTCGTAATGCCCAACGTCCTATTTCTAGGACTGAGAATTGTAGTTTTAAAATGAACGATTAAATTTATCAATTAGCGGCCCAGAGTCCTAAAATAAGGACATTCACTTCGAACAAAAACCGTTATTAAAAAAATACGTGAAACGGAATTTTATGTTTGACTTTTGCCTCGAATATGTTTTTTAAATATGTTATGGGAACTCAAAGTTCTGGGCTTCAAGCATATTTGCCTTTAATTAGGACGCTGGGTCATTATAACAAACGTCCTAAAAATAGCTCGGGCCTTCAAATTCAAATTGAAATACTTTATTTATTTGTAAAACATAGGTTGTGTAAGATATTAGATTAACCTTCGGGGAGGGAAGATGGCCGATTGAAAAATGTCCGGCTTTTGATTTTGATTTATTCTCTTTACTGATTTACTCTATTTACTGGACATTGGCGAATTCACTGCGGAATATCGCGGTGGACCGCCATTAATATAAAAGAAGAAGAAGAAGATATTACATTTTCCATTTTGTGTGTCACTACGTCTCGCCCTAAGGCATACATCACAAGTTTGACATGCATCATGCTTTTATGATCATGTTTCATCGTCATGAACGGAATAATAAGCCTTATTTGCTAAGAACTTACGAGGATATACCATTTTTCATGTTCCAGATTGGGTATCCGTAGGCGGAGGAGTGGTAGAGTTTGTATTTGGCGTTGTGCTCGCGTGGTGGGGGCAGGCGCGCAAGAACCTGGCGTTGTCGATGTGGCTGACGGCGACGGCGGCATCAGGGTTGCTGGTGCTAGCTTTCCCTTATCAGCAGACCCTTGTGAATCCTGTGGGTAAGTTGACGACTGTAGACTACTCAATGTGAATATGGTGGGATGGTCCAATAGGGATACTCGTTGTCGGTCAGATATATGGACTCGAATGAAGTACCCTGTGGGGCTAGACAAAATGCTGCGCTGAGCTGAGTCCTATGACTTCACGCTGGAGTACAACATTTCTAAATTCTAGAATCTGATCTTGCTATAATGTTATTTTTCTGCTGTTTTTTTACTGTTTGTTGCGTTGCAATTGTTTTTGTCAAATGAATGTTATGAATTTGAATTTGAAATGCATTCGACTATCTTTAGCGATTTTTTTTTATGCCACCTGATGGGAAGTGGAATCTGAAACCCATAAACATTTGAATTCTTAAGACTATAATCATTCGATTGCAATCCTAAGACCTCAATTATTTTTTTAGTTTACTTTTCAAAAAAGGTACATGCGTTATTAGAATCAGAATCAGAATCAGAATAATCTTTATTCAAGTAGGTTTACAAATAATAAACTCTTTTGAAACGTCATAGTAGCGACTTAGCCTAAATTGACTGCAGGTTCAAATCACGACCGAACAGAGAAGAACCTGTAAGAAACTCTGTCGGATGTCTTTTTTTTTCGACGTTCGCAACCTTTTGTCATAAGGACTAAACATTTTATTACAAGCAATTCAGTCCCAAGCATTGTTATCATTAATATAGTCTTTAATACTATAATATGCTTTAGAAATTAGTTTACGCTTAACGTAACTCTTAAATTTATTTACTGATAGTTCAGTAACATTACTTGGGAGCTTATTGTAGAACCTAATACAATTACCCATAAAAGAGTTTTTTATTTTATGGAGCCGCGTAAAGGGCACTAAATAATTATAAACTCGCCAAACTGTTACCCAGTTTGTTGGCGAGTAAAGCGCTCAAACTTATAGCTAATCATGCACCCGGGCTTAGTTACTAGGCATAACAACTCTTATCAACTAACTAATGAAAGTAATGAAATAATTACTATTTATAAAAGATCTATATATTTTCTAAAAGGCACTTTTTCAACCTATTTTTGAGTGCCGGCTTACTCAGTTGTATTTTTTCTCTCAACCATTCATTTAATAATTTGGGCTCTAAATATTGATTTAATCTTTTTCCATAATAATGCGTTGCCAACCCTGAGGGCTAAGATGGAATGTCATTAGAGTCGTCTTAACGCTGCAAGGTTTACAGGACGATTAAAAATATACGAACAAAAAATGGTTATTAGCATGGTAACATTCGTTGGCAAGACACGTAGGTAGTAGGTAGTAAGAAATCGTGGTTGAGGAATCGCCGAGGGAGGATTGGCATCGCGACAAATTTGCGGAGCTGACTGCTAACCTTCGCTAGGCGGAGAAGCACATTCAGAACAAGAAACTATTATGTAGACGACAACACCAAATGATACAGGCTTTTAAGGAACCCTTATAGTCCTCCTCTATCCGATTAAATTTTTACTTGGCTCCCTTGGGTTCCATTCATTGGAGGTAAGGCGCAACAACAACATGCTACTGACTGCCTGCCGTATATTGCGTGGAGAGTCTGACTACCCTGAGCTTGTGGGGCAAGTCGTGAGGCTATTCGTGCCGGATGTATTCCGGATTACCCTGAGGCCGCGCGCGCGCCCCCTACTGGCGGCGCCGGCGCCCCTGATCCGCGCCCTGGTGCTGCTGAATGCGCTTTTGGCCTCCGTGCCGGAATGTGACTTGTTTGCGTGGCGATGGGTAACACTGTGCCGTGAATGTCTGAGTTTTTGCGAGATGATGGATGATAGACCTTCTAGTATTACCTAATGAATGACAATTGTTATTTGTTACTATTTTTATGGTTATTCGATTTGTTTCGTTTTTGTTAGTTGCGTTTTTTGTAATTAGTCTAAGTTTCTCGGTGTATTGGTCCCAACTGTAATGCCGTGTAAAATATATTTGAAATACTTAAATAAATAAATAGTTTCGCTATGTCCCTCTGTCAGCGGTTTAACTCAAAGGCTCTTGGTGCTACAAAGTTGTAATTTTACATTACGCCTATAAAAATTAAAAATAAAATCACGAACAAATATTTTTTTTGGGTAAAGTAAAGGTAAAATAATTCATTTCACATTATAAGATTTGAGGTATCTTTGGACAGCTGTTAAATAACATTATGTATACGTTATTCTAAATATTTATATTCGGGGGACTATTTAGGAAAAATTAAGTCGAAAAGCGGAAATAAAAATCTGAAATATACCTTAGATACACATGCACATAATGTTATAATGAATTTAAAAGGAAAAAATCACGAATGAGTAGACTTGATTGGTTCCAAAGGTTTTATACCAATAAAAAATGGCACCAGAATGTAACTGACCTGATTTTAGTGGTAGGACCCTGTGCAGGGTCCGTCCGGATCGCTACCACCATCTTATGCATTAACCACCCGCCAAGCAACAGTGTTCCCATTATTGTGATCCGGTATGGAGATAAGACAACCGGTGAAAATACTAGCATAGAGGCATTCCATCTTAGTCCTCAGGGTTGGCAACGCATTTGAGGTCTTAGGATCATAGTTTTGAGAATTCAAATGTCTATGGGTCTCAGATTTCACTTACCATCAGGTGGCCTGAGTGCTCGTGTGCCATCTCCTAACATAAAAAAAAAAACTCTAAATAGAAAACTAGTTTATACTTGTTGTTTTTCGAGATAGCTTTTTGTGTTTATAGTAACGGGACCACGGGTTTTTGTTACACTTCTTTAAGTCTCTTTTACCTACTATAGTTTATTTAATTCACAGAACTCTGCACTGGGGAGGAGGTACCAAACCGCGAGCTCCTCCTCGACCCCCTGGTGACCCCCCGGGTGGTCCTCCTGGTCCTGACGTCGCTGCTGGCCTCGCTCTCCCGTCTGAGCGTCTGGTCCCATGGACTCACCTATCTGGACGACCATGAACCGGAAAATGGGGTCTATTTTTATGGTATAATACCTACTCTGAAGTATAATTCGACAAATATAAAAAGAGCTTCTTCTGCCCTTACCGGGATTTGAACCCAGGACCGCTGGCTTCGGAGGCAGGGTCGCTACCAACTAGGCCAACAATGAAAAAATGTCGCAATGAAAAAACCTAGAGCTGTTCTACTGACCCCTTATGTTTTAGGAATCCTGATCTCCATCCGTCTCTCTCTCGGACTGAACGGCATCGCCTGGTTGGCACCTAGCTCGGTCCGGGACGACTGGTGGCACTCCTGGCTCTCCCTCTGCATGCTCACGTTGCTCTTCGCCTTCTTCTTCACGCTGTTCCCGAGAAGGATGGAGAAGTACAAGCTGGTTGACGACGAGCTTATTGACAGAGGTGAGGAGTATGGAATCTGTTGTTTATTTATTTATTTACTGGCTGACCTGACAGACGTTCTCTTGGCTTAACTATGAATTTTGAATTCAATTTCAGTTGTTTGACATGTGGCATATCCGAGTAAATTTTTCGCGAAACCATCTTATTTTTTTCTTTCATAGGAACCTTCTCCTGATAGTAAAATACGCAACAAAAAGGATTTGTGAAATCGGTCCAGCCGTACACGCGTTATGCCGTGACCGAGTAACATTCTAAATGCGACCTTGTTGACTTAACTATAGGATGCCTTTTAAGTTCGGCATTTACCATAAAACCTGGGGAGGCAGGTGGCCAAGCGAAGCTGAATATGTCATTCCCAACGCAAAATGAGGGGTGATATAAGTTTAACGTGTATTTGTGTGCCTGTGTCTATATGATATCGTAACTCACAAACGGATGGACCGATTTGAAAACCGGTTTTTTGAAAAGAAGGGGTCGCTATTATACTTAATTTTGTACGCTTTTTCATCTTTTTATTCTATATTTAATAATGTTTAAACGCCTGATAAATATAATGGCGTGAGGGACATTGTAGGTTCTAAACGTATACATCGATTCGGAAGGGGATTTTCTGTAAATTCTGGCCTAAAAAACCAACCTTACATGCTGAGCGGGAACCATTTTACATAGTCTGGCACTTGTTTTTATTGGTTGTTTTGTACTCTTGTTAAAGGTGAGTAAATAAAAGATTTTCTTTGCTTTAGACAATTAGTGGAATTACTAGCATTGAGGTCCATTAGTCCTCAGTCTCAGTCTTAAGATTGTAGCCTTAGGAATTGTCTGCATTCTTTGTTTATTTCAAGTAAATGGTCTTGACTGAATTATCTAATGTGTTTGCAGGTCTACTAGCTACTTTTAGCCGTGTGATCCGCAATAAGATGCTGCTGGTGCAGACTGCTGCCCTGGCCTGTTTGAATGCCGCAATCTTCAGCTTTATTCGCTACGACTCTGACTTTGTGCAGGTAGGGGGATATTATAAAGTAATGAAGAATACAAGTTTTCCGAGGGTTAAGTGAACGGTACTCTGTACATGATGTACGAGGGGCACACCGAAATGATCGGGAATAGAGTGCTTTAAACTAAGTTACATTAAAACCTTTTTTATCATATGCGTACTGGCCACTGACAATCACGATGCCGTTTTAACAATTTAAAAAATAACGTAATATTTTTTTTATTCCACTTTCAAATTGGCAAGTCGGTGAACAAAAAGGAAGTCAAGGAGGGTATATCTGAGGAAGGTCTATACCCAGCAGTGGACGTGTTTCGGTTGATATGGTGGTTCTGTTTCAGGGTGTATTCCACATCGAGACCGTGCGACCAGACCCGCGCGCGTCCCGATCTATCACCGACCTGTTCCGCTCTCTGGTCATCGTTTTCTTCGTTGGGGTGAGGAAATTTAAGAAAAATAAATGATATAAAAAATGTAAAAGTTATTTATTCAGTAAGGAGGTCGCACGGGCACGTTTACACGTCAAAACTCTACTGTCGCTTCAAAGAGACCACTGCTGAGAAGAAGCGCCAAAAGAAACTCTACAGTCAGACATTTTTTTTTAAATATTGCTTATGACAATGATATAACTTAACCTAGCATTATATAAATCAATTATTAAAAATTAAAAGTATATATATCATGCGTAGTTAAGCAGGAAAAAGCCCATAAATATATATTGTTTTATATTCGGCGCTAAAATAAAATAAATATAAAACAATAGCAAAAACCAAAATATTTTAAAAAAGAAGAGTAATACAGACTTAGATTTGAACAGCTAAAGGACCCCGAAAAAGTTGTTAAGTTGCATGTCTAATGTCAATGTCAGTGCAAAATGCACATATAGATAGATAGATAGATAGATAAAACGTTTATTTGCGTACTACAAATCACACACACAATTGACAAAGGTAATTAAAAACAACACAATTACATTAAAAATACACAAAAAAGTTGCCAGAAGAATGTGTGCGTTGCAGCAGTGCAAAAAGGAAATGGCTCAGCGTATAGCTTTGCTCATGATGAGCAAAACGCTGATATTCTGCCACAACCCCGAGGAACGACAGAGCTACAACAAGCAAACTCATAGGCAAAAACATACTGTCATGCATTGGCGTGCTTGTGCGTGCATTTACGTGTGATACGTGTAAGTGTGCGTGTGTGTTAGTTTGCAACATTGTGCAAGTGTTCTATGTCCGGTAAGTTTCACAATCCTTCAGGACCACTAAACAGCATATACCACACAAACACCACACCGACTAAATGTGGGAAAATATGAATAATAATTGACATAATTCGTTGCAGACAAAACAATATTCCCTACCTAATTGTAATGCCACAATTCTCTTTATTTCTTGCCACATTTAGTCGGTGTGGTGTTTGTGTGTTATGTGTGCATTTTGCACTGAAATTGACATTAGACATGCAATAGATAACTTCTCCATATCATCACAACAGAGGTTAAGGTTTAAAACAACACAACGCCGGGAAAATACATAGATATGCCTGTAGGTATAAATTTGATCGTATCTCGGGAACGGCTTCGGAAACCGTGGTAGCACTCGAAGGGACTTTTGATCAGGGCACTTAAGTCTATAACATATCTAAATTTCATGAAAATTGACTGAAACCACATTTTCCTAACAACTTTTTCGGGGTCCTTTCGTATTGAGTAAATTTTTATTATAAGTGATACTAGAATTGGGGCCTATTTAATTTGAGTTGGTTCTTAACTTTTTTATAGGTACTTGATATCGTTATAAGAACATTACCTTACAGCCGCTAGCACACCTACCACCACGACCACACCACCGCAGGTAGCAGATTGAATATTGTAATGCGGTCATTGCCAACGGGTTTTGAACCCTAAAATACAGGATTTAGGCCTTTTGTCTTAAGCTCTGTCCTTTTCTCTGAGCGTAAACAGAACTGCATTGTTAGTCATGATAATCCCCCAGGCCCTTTTAAATGGACTCGTCGGTGCCGTTACTTCGGCGCTGTCATCTCGTTATCGTTATCGTGTCATTGACGGCAGCGGTGGACAAACGGCCTTATGATACGTGTATAGATGAAAAGTTAAAACTGCTTACTACATCAGATATTCCGCACCCGGTTCTCGGTGCGGCGGGAGGACGGCGTGAAGGCGTCGACGGCGGCGCGCGTGGGCGGCGTGGCGGCGCTGGCGCTGGCGGCGCCGCTGGTGGTGCTGGCGCTGCTGCGCTGCGGCGTGCGCGCCGACGCGGCGTATGCGCAGCCCGCCTGCAGCGCGCAGTGCGGGTAACTAGAACCTTCAACAGCTGTGACTGCCATAATTGTTCTTTCATTATTTAACCTCAACGTTTTCTTCCAATTTACGTTACAGATACACAGATTTAGTTTAGCGTCTTTCCTGTGGACACGCCGGAAGTTAACGTTTTTATGGCCTAATTTTCTGGCTAAGCCCATTTCACGAGCTTTTAACTATTGACCAGAGCAAAGACCACTTTTGTTTTTAAGACCCAATTACGCTTTAGCAGCCGTCTTACAAAAGTACTGAATAACAAGTCTAACAAAAAGCAAGCTTTTAAAACCCGACTGAATGTTTTGATAATGTCGTCTATATATGTTAATTACCCTTTTTGTATTTTTGTGCCGCTAATAAATGCCCGTGCCGCTATTTTTTAAATAATAATTCTACCATAGTACCTACCTACTTGTAGTACTAGACTAAAGCTTAATTTGGGACTAGATCAATTTGAAGAAGATTCCATCGTGATAAAATAAAATCGCGTACGCGTTTACCCTCTATTAAACTACGGTCGCAGACTTCAATTAGGGAGCGACCACACCGCAGCTTGGGTCACTAGTAGAGTGACTAGATCGAAACATTACCACATCGCAAAATGATCACATCGCTTGTAGCCAACATCTCAAAATGACTGAGTCGTAAAATGACCACATCGCTTGTAGCCTACTTCTCAAAACGTCCGAGTCGCAAAATGACCACATCGCTTGTAGCCCACATCTCAAAATGACTGAGCCGCAAAATGACCACTTTGCTTTTTTCATTTTATGCCTGTCTTAGCAAAGTCGACGCAGCCCCGCAGGGCGGGGCTGCTATTCTTGGGAAATTTGCCCTTCGGGCATTTGAAGTTACCTAACGAACCTAACCTACCTAGTAACGCAAACGAAGTGGTCATTTTGCGACTCAGACATTTTGAGAAGTAGGCTACAAGCGATGTGGTCATTTTACGACTCAGACATTTTGAGATGTGGGCTACAAGCGATGGGGTCATTTTGCGAGTCGGTAATTTTGCGACCGAGTCATTCTACTAGTGACCTCGCAGCTTTACGTTGCGTAAATTACGGCCCGTCAAAATTTACACCAGTACCCTTACCATGAGATGTCAGTGACCATGCTCGCTAACGAGGCCAATGATCTGTCTCTCTCGGTTCTCTGCCTTTTCGCCGACAAATCTTTGACAAAAGCATCGTTTCGCAACCGTAACTACAAATATTTCAGGATTTTTATAAAACTAACCTAACCTAACCTATAGGGTTCTATACGATGGTCCTGAAATCCAGAATTATTTACAGTTTCGGAAAAAAACGCGGGTTGTCAAATGATACGTTGGTGAAATGAATCATTTGTGAAACATTGGTTATGATATGATAGGATCCCGTCCCTCTCACTCTATTACAACACTGTGAGAGATAGAGCATTCAATTCGCTAGCAAGAACAGTCACGCTCTTGGGAAGGGTACATGTAATTACAATGGCGCAATCTTTTGTTTACGCAACGTATTTTAAACGTCGGAGTGGATGATTCTGGATTAAGCAACTATAGAACTCTGTCGCAGAAAGCCAATAAATACTTCGATGTGATTTCTTTATCGTATATCTTCACGTTATCATTGCGCCACTCGTTACTGATAACCTGAAGCTGTCTTTTCCAGCTGCACCTCGGAGAATTATGGCTTCAGCCCCGTCTGCGAGCTGAACTCCTCGACGACGTACTTCTCCCCGTGCCAAGCCGGCTGCCAGTCCTATCAGGACCTTAATGGGTTTCTGTAAGTTATATTCTTTATGAACAGTTGGATCTTTCAAGATAGCAACTTTAAGATTGATATGGCAAATTTGTTTTCTGATCGACGCGACGTTTATCTTTTAAAACAAAACTTATTTGAAAACTTTTTGTTGATTATAGCTATATTTTTTTAATGCAGCCTATTGATTCTGTTTGTAAGAAACAAATGTATGTAATAAAGGGATCAACTGACTGTAACCATAGCACTGCAAAAGTCACAAGTGAGAGTTAAAGTCCGATATTCCTAAGCGTTGAAAACGCCACATACAAATTTAAAGCAAATTAAGACGTCTCAACTTGCTAAGTAAAGTAATACTGTACTGGGCCTCTATTCAGGTGCGTTAAAACGATATCGTGTTTGACACGTTTAAGAATCGTTTAAGTCACAGTCGCCATTATTGTAAATGACATAAGAGTTATCAAAACGTTGACAATACGGAAACAGGTCAAAAACGATATCGTTATTACCGTGTAGGATCCCAGCCCAGGGCCGAGATTCTACACGTTAAAAACGATATCGTCTGTGACATAAACGATTCTAAAACACGTCAAAAGCGATATCGTTGTAACGCAGTAGAATAGAGGCCCTGAATGTATGGTAAAAAATACTAAGTACTTCATTTGTTTTTCTTTTAACTATATCCTTAATAGGGCAGAGGCCATATATTTACCACATTACAATAAGCTGAAATTAAACTTTACTACCTACGTTTTACGATGCAATTTCAATTGTATTTTACTCAAATATAACGTCATCTCTTATTACTCTTTAGAGACTTGCGATTCCATCACTGTATTTAATTTTGTCTAGATTTTAGTGATATTATAGAGCCCTGCTTATCATCATCCCAATTACCATTAAATCAACTTATTATTTATTTACGAGTATACTCTATTGGATGTAGATACTTCGGAGACTGTTCGTGCGGAGCCGGGAGCGCGGCGCGTGGCGCGTGTTCTTTATCCGACTGTCTCTTCGTCTTCAACGTGTACCAGATCATTTTTGCGTTGCTTTTGGCAATGGCAGGTAAAAATTGACTTGACGAGAAATATGACTAATACAAAAATCAATTTATGCAGCGATTTTATCTACGAAAGGGCCCTCCTTTTGGATTTCATTTCATAACGCCTTTATCATATTACACAACGACAAGAACACAATAGACGATTCAAACATCGCACCCTCGGAACGAACTGAAAACATGTTTCACGCGCAAAACAACGGCAAGGTGGTCGAAATTTTCGTATTCTAAGTAATATGTGATACAGGGCCTCTGAAACTGATTGAAATGATATTTCAGCTGGAACAGTTCCAATGCACCAAAAATTACAATTGAAAATTAGACTCCTTAATCCACTATCTATAACATATCTCAAACAAATTGACCTATGAGTAGTCCCAAACTAAGCTCTAGGCTTGTACTATGGGTACTAGACAACAATAATAGTACATTTTGATACAAGTGCGGAAAGTATGTCATTTTAGACGAGTCCCGAAGTATCTTGGCCCGAGCTGCAAGCGAGGGACAAGACTCGGGACGAGTTAAAATGACAGTTCCGCACGTGTATCAAACGACGTTTTTTAATACATTTGCGAAAAAATATCAATGAAACAAAATTAATCAGTAAATAAAACTATTACAAGAGACAATTTTACTTTTAATTGACACAGACTTTATGAAATGGCAACGGTTGTGACCATTCAGCCAAATAAAAAAAAAGTCACAGTAATTTAATTACCTATATTTAAAAATCAAGAAGTATAATTCTCTATAAACCAGCGGTAATGCATAAAGGTGGATTCACATTACGCCGTACTGGGCTGGGCCCGGTTTCGGCATGGTGTAATGTAAATTCACCTTAATACGCAACTATCTAATCATTCGTAATACTAATTCAGATTCAGCCATCTTGATGAGAGCTGTTTTTTTTTTAATATTACCTAATAAATATTATTTATTTTTTATATTTTAAATTGTATTACCTATGTATAGTCTCAATGCTAAATGACGTAATCAAAAAGTGGTTGAACATGCAAACTCTTTGGTTGGATGCACGGCTTGGAAGTTGAAACAAAATTATATTTAAAAAAATGGAAAACTATAACGCACTAGTGCGGAATATCCAACTTTCCGTACGATATACAGCTACGAAAAGTACCACTTTTTGAGCAACTGTGTTAAAAAAGTACTTATATAGAGAAATACATAGAAAACATCCAAGAATCGGGAACAAATACACACACAAATATCTGCCGTTACCGATGTATGGACCCAGGACAGCTGGTTTCGGAGGCAAGGTCACTCCCAACTAGGCTAACGTGTCGTCATGGATATGAATGTTTTTCTTCCCTAGGTGCCGCTTTGCTGATGCAAGGCATGGTGTTCCTGCGCGCCACCCTGATATGCGACAAGGCAGTGGGGGTGGGCACCTTCTTCGGCGCCGTCGCACTTCTCTCCCACGTGCCTGGGTTCCTGCTCTACATGCTGCTAAGCCGTGAGTATACAATTTTGCTATGGGCTGGAGAATGCAAATGAAGACAGACCTGATGGTAAGTGGGTTCTGAAGACCATAGAGATGGCATTCGAAAAATACCATTTCCGGACAGCGAACTCTGTGGACTAAGATGGAATAACTCTATGCCAGTCATTTTAAAGGTTGTGTTATTCCCTTGTGTAAACCGGTTAATTAAGGTTGAAATAAAGTTCTCAAAACGTTCGCGTTCCCTAGAAAAGTTCGGAGCAAAACCGAAACTAACCAGTACTAACAGGTATTTTTTAAACCGGTTCCGAACCCTGGCCACGCAACCACGAACAAGCGTCAGCTATGATGAGTGCAATGAAACCTCGACGCCATCACCTCCGGGAGTATAAAATTGGGCAGGACATGAGTATACTTGATGTATACTCATGTCCTGAGGTGGTACAATGTCATATGAGACAAGGTTAACTGCAGACGTAGCTCTATTATTTCGCTCAACTGCGGGAGGGTTGCCTTGGTTTACGACTTTACTTGGTACGGTCGGACTTTAAGTAACTCCACACTTTAGTGCTTTGTCATTTTAACGTTACCTTTGAACAACTGCACAAATGTTTCAAAGGTGTTAAAGTGACAAAGTACAAAAGTGAGCAGCTACTTAAAGGTCTATGGGTACTACCCGTTCCTGTACCCAACAAAATTTCTCCTGGGGACCTTAGGTTTCTTGTCGCTGGAGGTGAGGCGAAACTACGTGCTGATGTCGTTGGCTTGTGGCATCTTGCGTGGGGACTCGGACTGTCCGGATTTGGTATCACAACTGGTGTGTCTGTTCGTTCCCTCTGTGCCGAAATATGCTTTTCAGAAACGAAAGTACCCCCTGCTGGCGATCCCTGCCTCGCGGACCGTGTCCCGCCGCAAGTCACCGCTGGTTCGCGCTCTGCAACTGCTTAATGCATTTCTAGATGCGGCTCCTGATACAGACGTACTTGCATCCAGATGGGTGTCGGTACGTGATGAATGTTTGAGCTTTTGTGTGATGATGAATGAACGGCCTTCATCTGTATTTTAATGCTTTTTTTTGTTTACTCTTTGTGTTGCTTTGTCCTTATGTAAATGTAGTCTATAATTCACAGTGCTTTAGTTCTACTGTTATACTGTGTAATTTCAATGAATAAATAAATAAATAAATAATAAATAAGACCGACTGTAGTGTTTGGTCAAATCGTCCAACCGAGATTTTTTAATCTCGGCCGAGACCGAGTAATACAATTAATTCTCAGCCGAGTCCGAGACCGAGACTGAGACACGGAAAATGTATTTTTTTTCATTATTTGCGTTTTTTTTTTAAACTAAAAACAACCTGGTTATATATTTTAAAAAGGTTTCATTATGGTTTTAACAAGCTTAATACTCAAAATTGAAGAGAACAATTTCGGCATTGTACTGTGTCAAATTATGCCGTCTTTCGTCGTAAAATTGACCAGCTCGACTGAACAGCTGTTCAATGGCAACACTTGTTGGTGGTGCTGACAAGAATTTGTTGGCTGCAGGGCGTAATATTTTATATGGCGATGAAAAAATATTATTATTGCGCTGTATCCTTGGTTCTCGAAGAAAGCTGTTTTCGAAAAGAAATAATGAACGAGTTGTCACTTGTTTGCGGGTGTCGGTAAAGTCACTTCACTCAACACGAGCCCGGGCGGGGCGACCAATCAAAATCGAAAGGAAAGGTCGCGCCGCCACCGCGGTGAGCCGCCAGCCAAAATTTAAATCGATTGCTGCACAGTCTCGGCCGTGTTGGGCCGAGACCGAGACCGAGATCTCGGCACGAGTTTTGGCCGAGATTTGCCGAGACCGAACCTTACAAATCAGCCACTAATAGAAAGGCTTTATTTTTCATGTTTCAGAGATCAGCTGTGCGGTCAGGCACAACAGCGCATGCCTGCTGCACTACCCCTCGCTGTGGTCCATGCCCGTGCTCAGCGCGGGCTTGTGCGTGGCCTCCGGGGCGCTGAGTTTGCTCGCGAGCCGAATGATAGTGTAGACTTTTTTAATAAATTTGTTATTTATTTTTTAGACATGGGTTTTTTGCTGCTATTTGAAGGTGCTTTCCTGCTTTTATAGTGTAAATTTGGTATTTGTAATCTTGACCGTAGTTTGTATTATTTGTATGAGAAAACATACAAAGTGACCAAATTCTTTTGGTTTATCCTACCCATTAAGGAAGTAATATTTGTATATATACAGGGTGTCCGGGATATAGTGGACTACCTTACAGGGCTGGATAGCTCAGCTCAGGAGTAGCCAAAATATGATAAATTATGTTTCGTAAAAGTCGCACCAAAAACGAGATATCTCAACTTTTCAAAATTTTGGAAATGCCCTGGTTCACCATTTTCAATGCCGCGGCCTCATTTATTAGAATTTTTCAGTTTTGTTTGCTGTGAAAGGTAGCTGTTTAAATTTGCTATAAGACCCTATCAACAGAATTAATAAAAAATTAGCAGTTTTTTTAATTTTTCAATTCATATTGAAAGTTTAGGAATCTGAGTTTAACTTGCGGCAAGTTTAACATCGCACGGTGTAAAAAAAATTAAGACTTGTAGTGCTGCTTTTCCAAAAGTTGGCCTGGTTAATGGAGATTCTAAAATGATAAAATAATTGAGTTTATTGATTACAGCAGCGAAGTTATTATTAAGTTTGTACAACAAAAACTGAATTTTATCATAGCGAATTTAATAAACGACTTTTGCTTCCGTTTATAATCAGGTTACCTGGGGGATTATCATGAGCTAGCTTTGCAGTTCTGTTTACGCTCAGAGAAAAAGACAGAGCTATATAACCGCCATAGCTCTGTCCTTTACGCTGACCGTAAAATGAACTGCAAAGCTAGCTCATGATAACCCCCCTGGTTCTAAATGTTTTAAAAGACAGTTTAAATTAATGCGAAATACAACGACACTACGATAAAAGGTACTTAATAACATACATTTTCTTAAATTTAAAGTAAGTGTTCGAATTGCTTACCGCCAGCCCTAATGCAGGCTCGGCAGCGTTTCATAAACGACCTGTGTTAATTGTGTCATCTACATACACCCGAGTAGAGCTCGGTCGTCCAGGTACATACTTTTGAATAAAACAAAATATTTCTTCAACAGTTTACTAAAACAATCGACCGAATGGCACATTTCTAACATTCACCTAAATCTACTATAAGTACAAAAATATAATCAAATAAAAACATTACTGGCCAGTTCACAAGCCGTATAAATACAAAAAGAATATCTAAAAACTAATGCGACTATTCAAAGTGTTATACATAAATATTAATAACATTTCCGTATGAATTTCAGTGTATTTATAAAATATTAAGATCCAGCAAATAGGCCTAAAACATGACTTGAATTGATTTTTGTATGTGAAAATAGGCGTTTTTAAATTTATTTGACACTTTTTAACCGACATAGTCAAATTTAGTTAAAAATATTTTTGTATGTTAATTCATCGAACCTAGTAACACCAGGCCGGTGACACTCCGCGCTATTGCCTACTCAATGTGCGGCCTTTTATACAAGGCTAATTCAGTTGAGTGTCACGCGAGCCCTCGTCTTGAAGCGCGCCGCCCGTACGCCGCTGCTGCGAAAATAATTCGAGTTTTTGTTTATATAAATGTACCTATGGCTCCTCGAAAAGCCAAAAGGTACTGTATAGCATACGGGTGCTTAAATAATGACAGGAATGGCGATCTATCATTATTTACACTGCCAAAAGATATCGAAAGGTAAGATTATTATTAATATTATTTTATAAATTATAACTTCGATCGAGGTATGTAGTTACGAGTAGCTGTACTTAATTACTGACACAATGATTACAGTTTTGAATCCTCGACACAAAAAGAGCGGAATAATATTATTTATTTTATTAACTACCTACCTCAGTTTCGCAGTTTTCGACTTATTCGCATCAAAAATCTATTACCTACCTTACTTAAAGAGCGTTCCGCGTAAGTAGATCTCCCAGTAATAGTGACTACCTACTAAAGCAAGGTCAGCATATACTGGTTACCTACCTTCTTGAGTAACGGAATAGGTAATAATAGTGCTCGAGTTTATAATTTTGTCGTGTTATACGAGTTGCATAGTCCAAGAGCCTGATGTAAGATTAGTTTTTAATTTGATATATAAGTACTAACGTTTAAATTAGGTTTTTCTTTCTTTCTTTATTTTCTTTTAGTTTCTGATTTGATCATTTTTTTGATTTGTTAGCCCTGTTAGGGTATACCTACTCCCGAGGTTGACGGAAATTGAAGTCGGTTTATTTTTTGTTTAAGACTTGTAATTAATTATAACAATATGTAGATGGATATTTTCGCTAAAACATAACCCTAGTAATGAGTTACCTATATAATATATAAGAAAAAGTTAAGAAGGTCCGCTTTGTGACCATTTTCAATAAAATTAAAATTATAATTAACTTTTGTTAAAAAACTAATTTTTATTTTACCTTTTACTTAACTATAAATAAATAAATAATCAAATATATGAAAAAGGAGTTAAAAAAATATGTAAAAATTAAACATTTGTAATTGTAATCAATCAGTCACAGTTACAAATAATTATAATGTAAATTTTATTATTAAGTATTGCAAGGACAAATTTATCTGCCATTAAAAATTGGCTCTCTCCTTGTATATTTTTAAGTGTAAGAAAGAGTAAATTTATGTCTCACATAAGCTTTACTTGTCGATTGTGAAACAGGCAATAAGACTAATAGGCTTTCCATCGCGGGTTGCAAATGTTGAGTAAATGTTATTGACTAAACATAAATATTGTTATAAGATATTAATAATTATTGTTTTTAAATCAAAAATATATTAAACGTTTTTTTGAAATTTCACCAATCCGACTTTTTTTTAACGTTTTTTCATGTACTAACGATGTAATGTTAACATCTGTGGTGCGTCAACACAATACGGGGGGCCTAATATGGCTGCGTTTGTCGCGTGACAACATGTGAATAAAACATCCTTCACTTTTTGACACGTGTATAAGTACGAGAGTGAAGGAAGCTTTATCCCTATTTTGTTTTGCAATAAACGCCACCATACTAAGCATGCAGATATTATGCGATTTTTGTGCTATCCCCTTTCTTATCTATCTGTATTCTATATACCTATTTCATCTTGTTATAGATAAACAAAATGTTTTAAGGTCTATATCGAAGCTATTGTAGTATGTTAACAACAAATATTTAGTAATACAACTATTACAAAATGAACCTTCAAAGTCCTTAAAATAAATGATTGTTTATCGAAAACGTGCGTCAGCTCCTAGACTAACATTAACCTACATATTCCTGTACGGGTAGCACAATTTGTATTTTCTCGCTTGTCTCGCTTTGTGCGTCTCTAGTTACAAACTAGAATTATTTATTTCATTTAATTATTCAATTAGACACACAAACAGTTGCACAAACAAATACAAATATAAAATATAGGTACAAAGAAAATAGTCCTGTTTGTGTACCAAATGCAACAGTATTAGCACAGTTAGGGATAAATAAAACTAAAACTACATAAGAAAACTACAATTAATAATAAGTTTAATGCAATTTGTTTTCTTACAACTGCCACGGAATAAGTATTAACGTATTAATTAGTACAGGTAACTGCCAGCCCTGCGGAGTGTGCGGAGTCAGTAAAGCTCATGGCGGGCGAAATAATACATACTCTCGCGGCGCAGATTTAAGCTGCATTTTGCCTCGTTAGGGGCGCCCCCACTATCGATCGCAGAAATGTAACCAAGGTCACTTCCGGCCGTGCACTTGTTTTATTATCGTTAACGCGTTCTGTTTAGGTTTAAATTCGCATGTTTGCTGTCACGGAGTGTCGCTTCTGTACTTGTACTATTACTTATTCTGTGGTAACACTGAAATTCATATACCTACTAGATAAAGACATGACTATAAATTAGAGCGACATAGCAATCTGACTAACGCGAAAAACGGACAAGATTCTTCCTAATTAAAACATAATTAGTAAAGCTTAAAATAGCATAATTATGTACCTAAGCATTTTTTTGGCAAGTTTATTAAACCGGGTGTTGCCTGTAATAGGAACAATAAATTTAGGGATCGTTTCCACACCGCAAACGTAACAACATTTATTCTATTTCTTTTGAAAATAACTTGTTGTTTACTAAATATTAATGAATTTAAATTTTCCAAGCCAGCAATGTATTGCGAAAACTACGAAGTTTGAAAGAAGATTGAAAATGCTATTTATTTTATTCGAAAAAATCCCAATTGTAAAAGTTATAGAACAAATGTTGCTACGTTTATACAGAAGAAACGATCCCTCAATTTATTGCTCCTATTACAGGCAACACCCAGTATATTTTCTGTAAAATCTTCACGTACTATACTAAAATTATAACGGGTATTATTTAGTTACCAATTACACAGTAAATCGTAAGTTATTGCAAAATGTCCCTTATTGCGATAGTAATTAATTTGTAGCGTAACTAGAGATGCTGTTATATAAATATAACACGATCTAAGCTGCCTGAACTATATACCCCATTTGTGGCGCCGTTCTACCGTAGTTTTGACATATCTGTGCTCGGCTGCTATTGGCTGACGAGCTGTACACGTGGGTGTTTGTTTACACCGAACCTAGTGGCGCCTTGATTATTATTACATATTGTGTGTTGTAATAAACTTTAAATATTATCTTGAAATATAAGTTTTTTTTTTTTGGACCAAATAAAAAAAATATATAAATATCTATGGTGTTTATGATATATCTTAACTTTTAAAAATAAACTTTTTTCCGTTAAGTTGACTATACGAAGGTTATTTAACGTTGTCAGGCGAATTTGTAAGACAAAAAAAATCTCTTCCATTTCAAGATAATATTTTAGTTAATAAGAAAACGCTCGGCGCTATCTTAAGTACCTAAACTAATTTAGTTTAAAACATTTTATTTTTATTTTGGAGACAAATCTGACACAATTATGTAAATTAAAACTAAATGACTACAGTAGTTGTAGTTCATGTAACAAAGAATGATTTTTTTATATAGGTATTTAAAAAATAACTGTGCCAATTGAACTTGGCAAAGATGAAAAAAAAAACCAAACAACCCTATTCACCATGGTCACGTACTTTTATAGATCAGGTGCGGTCTTTCCAATGATTTATACACTAGATCATTATTTTCACATTAATTTTATGATGAAATAACTATTCACTTTATTTTTAATAAAAACACACTTGGTGAATATTTGAGGTTATACGTCAAACAGTACTTATTTTTATACGTCTTTTCCAAGTTCAATTGACACAGACTTTACTCCTGTATGACTATATTTTGTATATAAGAGCGTTTTCCTAAAAAAGTGTACATCGTTATGGACAAAAAAGTTAAGAAAATTTAACTTTTTCCATTTCGTCACGAAAAATTAGCCATACATTTACATACGTTAATTTTCGTGACGAAATGGAAAAGTTACATTTTCTTAACTTTTGTCTTTAACGATGTACACTTTTTTTGGAAAACGCCCATAAATGAAATTCTTTATGGCCTGTCAATTAAGTCTCCGGCATTAAAAAACATACTTTAGCAACGAGTGATCCAACGCTTTAATAAAATTCGTTAATCTAGTCTCAAACTATTTTTTTTGAGCTATGGGTACTAGACAACGAGACGTATCCTTATATGTATAGATAAATACATTATATAAACATAACACTTTTCAACAAAGCTCGCAGTTTTTGATTCGAACCTACGACCTCCACGAGAAAAACCATTGATTGTGCATTTCAAATTACATTTGAAACAGTTGAAATGCTTAGAAAATATGATTTGTATCGTACTGTTTTTTTTAAAGACGGGTTCAAGTAATAATTCGCAGATTTTCATTTTTTAATCCTCGTTTTCATAATTTTGTCCTATAAATTGTTATTTAACAAAATGAAAAATCTGCTTTTTAATCTATGGCCAATCAGAGCGTTATATAACAACTCATCTATGAATTCATAGACGAATTATTATGCGGCTGACTAAAACTATCGCACATGCTCGTAATTATACAGCAGAGGTACCTCTTACGACCAAAGTCACAATACATTCATGAAACGTTATTTATATACGCACTGACGGAACAACTTACTCTCGCAGTATAATAATCATCAAAAGATACAACGGCATGTGAACAGATTTACCATTTTGAACGCTCTTGGCGGCTAGAAACCATAGCCAATGTCAACCTTGCTCAAAGACACTTAGGTCTATTTTGCGCTGTCAACCTCGACAACTTTAGCCGCCAACCAGTACAGTAAGGCCACAAATATAAGTTACGCCGGCAATCTTCCTCCACGCAGAAAGGTCCTCACTAAAGCCGAAGATAAACGAACGTAAAAATCAATTCAAACCAAACCTTGTCGTGTTACGCGTAAGGTAGAATATGAAATGACGATTAGCGCTCGTGCGTCTCAACTGACGCGACGCTAAATAAAATGGCGGTCGACGGCGTCGCTGCAATGGCTGCCGAATATTTGGCCAATAGCCGTCAAAGTTTTACCCGCGCAAACGTACTGCCTTATAATTGGCCAAAACGTTTTCGCGCCTTCTAAAAAAAATCTTTCTGCGCAGGTACATCGTTGTAACTTATATTTGTGGTACTACTGTAAACTACTTAACATTGAGGAAGTGAGGTCTGCATGGAGTACTCAGTGGTCCAAAATGCGGAGGTTGCCGGAAACGATTTTGTTCTCGAGCAGTGCTCCAGAGGGAATGTCGATCCGGTCGCCGTGGTTCGCAATTATTATCACGGTGCCCTGAAAATAAAAAAAAACTGTCAAAAACATCATTTTTGGGTCGAGATTTTGTTTCCGGCTGTACTCTTTTTGCAAAGTCATTTTCTGCTCATCAAGAGCAACCTAATGAATCCAAACACGGTGGGTCTACTTTGAGTATAACGGCGATCCTGTCGCCACCTTCCAACTCCTTCATCAGACCAGCTGGTCCAATAATATGGCACCATCGAGCTCGATGGTGCCATATTATTGTATTGTCATCGAGGTTACGTAGGTATACCAAATTTCAGCTCTATCGGTCCCCAGGAGTTAATAAAAAGTTTGAAAAAGATGTAAATGTAGGTTGAAAAAAATGTAAATGTAGGTTGTTCTTGCCGTTCGTTAAAACCTTTTAATATGTTATCTATCATTCATTTTGAACTCTGTAGCTATTACTGCCAAGTAAATAAGAGCTATCATAACCACAGAACAAGTAAAAGGACAAACAGAAAAATATATCTGTGACAGTAAACGTGCGAATTTATACCTACTTACAACGCGTTAACGTTAAGAACACCTTGCTCGGCACGGAAGTGACCTTACGACCGATTGTGGGTCCACTCGTAACGAGGCAAAATGCAAAATCCGCGCCACGATAGTCTGTATTATATCGCCCGTCATGAGCTTAATAGACTCTAGTTAGTAGGACGGGCAGTGGTGAGAAAACAAATTGAATTTATTAACCTTTAATAATAAATTGGCAGTAGAACACACTACGACAACAGTTAGGTACTTATTCTGTGACTAAGGTGTATTCCACCATATCGCAACAGCCTCCGGCCCAAACGGCTCACGCCTGCGTACAAGCTTGATAAACAAAACATTTACTTGCTTTACAAACATTAAGTCCGTGTTGGCCTAGTAGGGAGTGACCCTGCCTGCGAAGCCAGCGGTCTCGGGTAAGGGCAGATATTTGTGTGATGAGCACGAGTATTCAGAATCAGAATCAGAATCAGAATAATCTTTATTCAAGTAGGTTTACAAATAATAAACTCTTTTGAAACGTCATAGTAGCGACTTAGCCTAAATTGACTGCAGGTTCAAATCGCGACCGATCAGAGAAGAACCTGTAAGAAACTCTGTCGGATGTCTTTTTTTTTTCGACGTTCGCAACCTTTTGTCGTAAGGACTAAACATTTTATTACAAGCAATTCAGTCCCAAGCATTGTTATCATTAATATAGTCTTTATTTGTTCCTGAGTCTTGGATGTTTTCTATGTATTTAAGTATTTATTTATCTATATAAAAATGTTTATCGTTGTCTAGTACCCATAGTACAAGCCTAGAGCTTAGTTTGGGACTAGATCAATTTGTGTGACGTTGTCCCCTGATATTTATTATTTACCCGTATGCTACGCCTTTTTGCATTTCGTGTGGCCATAGGTAACTTCTAAGATTAAAACTCGAATAACTTTGTCAGCGTACATAATGGATGGTATAATATATAAAGTTCAAAGTACATAATGGTTCATAATACATAATGATCATAATATAATGCTTATTTTTCTGAAACCGTATACTTTTCAGGATTGTTATAAGGTAAACCTAACCTAACCAAACGCGTTCTAAACAATGGCCGTTTAAAAAATCCTGAGTAGTTTACAGTTTCAGAAACAGAACTATTATATATTATGACCATTATGTATTATGAACCATAAGGTATTTTGAACTTTATATATTACTAGCGACCCGCCAGCGGCTTCGCCCGTTGCATTTTTTTTTATGTCACTTTGGGGTATAAAAAATAGATGTTGGCCGATTCTCAGACCTACCCGATATGCACACCAAATTTCATAAGAATCGGTTGAGCCGTTTCAGAGGAGTTCAATAACGTACACCGTGACACGAGAATTTTATATATTAGAGACTAGAGATGATACGATCCCGCGTACGGCACGCGTCAGGACGAGCGCGCGCGTGACACTCAAGTGAGTCCCCGCGCCTGCCAGGCCGCTCATTTTCTAGACTAGCGCGGAGTGCCCTCGGCCTGTCATAACGTTGACAATGCTATAACGAAGGGTCCACGGAAAGAACATGTCCAGTCACTTTTTTTTGAAAATGAGGTTTTAATGCTAAAATGTAGAGCATGTAAGCCTGACAAGTTCCTATTTAGCCCTGATGTAGTGTCGCTACAAACAGCTTACATATGGCAATTATACGTGTACGTCATGAATAGTCGGGACAGTGAGTATTGGCATCGTGCAAGAACGAGTGAGATATACAATTAAGTACTTGTAGATTGTGAAACTATGTTTTCATGTAATCGGAAGAGCATGTCTAGTTGATAATTAAATATGAATAATTACCTATCCGTCAAAATCCGATTCTAAATATTCGACATCCATATATTCATCAGATTCTGGCTCCGATGTATTTTCACTTTCGTCCGTTGAAGAGTCACTTTCAAGACCACCAACCTCGATTATAAATCTTTCGGTCTGTGATTCGATTATAGGACCTTTTGTCCTATATCCGTCTTCTATTTTTTTTACGTGTTCGCAGCATTTACTCCAATTTTCTATAGTCACTTCCTAAATAATAACGAAGTGTAAAAGTAAGCTATATTTTTGACTGTTCAATAAAATTCATTGATAAATGTAAATACCTGAAAACTATCTTCAACGAGCTTTAGGAAGGCATCATTCGTGATGGAAACATTTTTAGTTGCCACTTTTGCTTTCATGATGCCCAAATCATCTCGATGGGATTTAAATCACAGTGATAGGGCGGTAACCTTATCACCTTGTGACCATGATTTGAGAGAATCGTATCTATTTCGTATACTAGCTCGGGTTTATGACGTCTCAAAATTGTGACCAATTTATCTTTAGATGCATTTTGGGGAAATGAGATGTTATTTAAACGCAGCCACTCAGCAATGACGTGTTTTCCATCGCCAGATGTTGGAGCTTTGTTAATTTGGAAAGAATGGTACCGTGGGTTCACTGAGATTGGGAATTAATCTCTGCAAAACCCATTTCTTAAAATTGTTCCTGTTCATGGAGTCATGATAATCGGCTTTCTTTTCCTTATCATTATATATTAGGAGTGCATTGGGAACAAATCCCGATGGTCCGCCGGCATGAACTATAATATATCGTTTGCCGGTTGAAACGGATTTCGACACACCGGGTTCATTTTCGCTTTGCCAGCATTTTGCGTGGTTAAGAGAAGTATGGATGTAAGTCTCATCTAAATAAACAAGAGGTATATTTTTGTCCCTTGCTTCTTTTATTTCGTCTAAATAACTTTCCCGCCAAACCACAATATCAAACTCAAACTCAAACTCAAACTCATAACATTTATTTGACAAATAACACTGCAACACAATATACAAAGTGCAAAAAGAAAACAAGATTAGAGAAAAACGTTGCGCTGTAGTGTGAAGTCAAATAGGACTCAGCTCAGCATGTGCTGCAGCAGGAGCCACAGCGCTGGTTTTCAGCTGAACCCCGGTGATTACCTATTCGTAGCTGAACGCGAACGCGTGACGAGAGAACAATACTATGTATAAATAAATATAGCGTATATAATGTATGTTTAAGAAAAATAAATAAATATAGCTACTAACATTGTGATAAACAAAATAACATGTGATGAAAAAGTATAAATTAATAAAAACAAATTACGGCACTATCGCAAATAAGTTGGGACAACTCGGCCACCACCAGTTGGTAAAAGATTTTGGTGTTCTAAAAGGTACTTCCGTAGAATAGTTTTAAAAGAATTTAGGGACCGAGGTTCACGTAAAGGAGGCGGTAAGTTGTTCCAACACTTGGTGGCGGCGTACTTAAAACAACCACGGAAGGCAGCAGAACTGTGCTTGGGTATACGCAAAGGCCAACTAACCGATCGACACGCAGAATTGTCGAGTTTTCGCCACTTTAGCTTTTCAAACAGGTATTTTGGTCGTCCGGTTTTTATGATACCAAAAAGTAAAGTGGCGAGATGGTACTCCCGACGAAGAGACATCTTTAAGATGCCAGCAGTGTTAAGGCTAGGCGTGACGTGCGTGCGCGGAGGAACCTTAAAACAGAAACGAGCGCAGGCATTCTGCACGCGCTGCACGACACGCTCCGTGCGAGCTAGCAGGCGCGGCCCGTACACCAGGTCCGCGTATGAAAGTTTGGAGAGGATGAGCGAGTCGCATAGTTTTATTCGGAGGCCTACGCTGAGAAAGTCACGAATGCGGTATAGAATTTTCAACCTGTAAAAACAGATGTTCGCGTTCCCCAGCACGTGACCCTCAAAACGCAGACCCCCATCCATCAGTACCCCTAGGTTGCGTGACTCCGACACACACTCCACCCGTTCACCCCCAATAGACAATGCTGGATTTTGAACAGAGATACTGCGTGCCTGGTTAGGAGATCCAAAGATCATATACTTAGTTTTCTTCGGATTTAAAACCAGTGTATTGGACTCTGACCAAGCAGCTATGCTTGACAAATCTCTGTTCAAATGTTCCACTGCCGTCTGAGCGTCATTAGGGTCGAACGAAAGATAAAGTTGTGTGTCGTCGGCATACATGTGGTATTGACAGTGCCTAATAACTGTACAGATGTCTGCGGTGTACAAAGTAAACAAGAGAGGACCCAAAATCGAACCCTGTGGGACGCCCCTGGAAACGGGAAGAGAACCAGAAAACACCCAATCACCATCACTGCCATCGAGCTTAACCACCTGGGACCGACCGCACAGATAGTTTGAAAACCATTTCACTGTGGAGGCACTGAAACCAAAATAGGTCATCTTTGAGAGAAGTAGTGGAATATTTATTGCGTCAAAGGCTCTTGAATAGTCCAGAAGTACCATTATGGTTCCCTTGCCCCTATCCTGTGCGGTGAGAATGTTATCGACAATATCAAGTAAAGCTGTGGTAGTACTGTGAGATTTCCTGAAGCCCGACTGGAGGACAGGTAAAATGGCGTTATTCTCCAGGTAGCTGCTCATTTGCATATGTACTACCCTTTCAACAACTTTAGAAATACAAGGAAGTATGCTGATTGGGCGTAGGTCTTTTAACGCGGTAACATTCTGCTTTTTTGGCAACGGTGTCACCAACGCCACCTTCCAAGCCTCAGGAAACTCACCCGATGTAATGTATATGTAATCCGAACGCTCCTTCAATATGCACCGTTGGTTTCTGCACTTTTTGTATTTGAACCCCATACTATGCAATAGCAATCGCAAGTACTCCCTACTACCGGTAAAATCAATATCTTTTTTCAATTCGGTAAGCAGACTTTTGAGAGTTGGTACTTGCTTTCGCACAGCATAGAAGTCGAAGTCGTCTATTTGTATTCTTTTTTTTGGTTGATTTTTTTTGGTTGTTTTTTTTTTGGTACCGATGGCAATGGCGGTAACGGCTCATTCTTTTTGTATATATTCTTAATTGTAGCACTACAGACGCCTTGAATGAGAAAAAAAATAAAATTTAATAATTAATATACATATTTAGTACCAAGCTAACCAATTCATGACAATCGCACTATGAATATCATACCCGTCATGTCAACAACTAATTTCAAAACATAGTTTATTGGAATGCTGCTGAATCCTTCGTCCTTTTTCTGCCGCAACCATTTGAATGTATTTATAATAATGTTTTTTGCATCGGGGTGAAATTTCTTGGGCATTTTGATTTTAAAATCGATTTGTTTACATCGGTGACATTCAATGACTTCCAACGTCCGTTGTCAAAAAAAACGTTGCCATTTAAATAAATTTGTTCCACTGAAAATCCGCAACATGGCGAGGGCTAAAGGTTTGGTTCGGTTTTTTGGTATTCTATTGATTTATCTATTGATAAGCAATTTGAACATAAAATTGGTTTATAGACAAGTGCATAAATATATTTGTTGATTAATTACATCGTTCCAAACTTTAAAAATGCGATAACTCAAAATGTCACTAAAGTGACTAGACATGTTCTTTCCGTGGACCCTTCAATGTCAAAAGTAATATAGTTTTACCGAGCAGAAAAGATCCCCTAATTTACCGTCGCCAGTGTTACAGATAAAGTGAGACGCCATGTATTTCCGTTATAACGTTATTTTCTTGCGTTCTAAGGTAGCTTTACCCACCGATAAACTAACTAAGAAAGATAAATATTTGCGACAAATACGACCAGTTTGGTTATTCACTAGATTTTTTTTTATCAGAGTACAATCTAACACAAATTGACCTAGTTCTAAACTAAGCTCTAGGCTTGTACTATGGGTACTAGACAACGATAAACATACTTATATAGAGAAATACATAGAAAACATCCAAGACTCAGGAACAAATATTCGTGCTCTTCACACAGATATCAGCCCTTACAGGGATTTGAACCCAGGACCGCTGGCTTCAGAGGCAGGGTCACTCCCAACTAGGCCACCGTGTCGTCTACACTACACTACATGAAATCAGTGTCATAATTTAGTTCTGATCAAAAGTTATTAACTATACACACACCATAAGTCCTCTATAATGCGTTCAGAACCCATAAATTTGCAATGACCAGCACGGTGGTAGGCGGCTGTAACCTAATGTTCTTATAACGATATCAAATATTACTATTGCACATTGACATATCTACAATAAGACTTATGTTAACACCGATAAAGTTCTGACTTTGCAATGCTGGAACATCTTCCAAAACCAACTCAAACTAAATACACTCCAATTCTAGTATCAATTAAAATTAACATTTAGTCAATGCGAAATTTAACTTAGCTTAGCACGTATACATGTGCCGAAAAGGATACAAAAAATAATCAACTTACCTTTAAAGAAACTCCCCTTCCAAACGTAACATCTCCCGACACCGTCAAATGATCCAGCTCAATCAGATCTGGTATCGTCGCGAATCTGTTCAGGAACTCCTTGACCTTCGCAAAGTGATTGTCACCAAGCTTCACCAGCGGCGTGGACGGGAACATCCTCTGGGGAGACATCACCAGGGAGCCGTGGGACAGACTGTATAGGTTAGACATGACTAACAACAAATCTGAGGTCTTTTTGACGGGTAAAAATCTAGATCTCGGCACATTGACTCCGATACCACCTTCAAAGCATTTCATAGCCGCACCCACAGCAGTTTCTAGTTGGATTACATTCAAGCCGTCTCCTAAATGTTTATTATTCACAATAATTTCCATATTCAAAGAGCCCTGCTCCACTACTCTTTGGATAGCGTCCAATTTCGCCCATAAATTATTAGTGTTGAAGAACTTAAATTGGCTGACAGATTTAAAGTCATCCACATGTTCTTTGGGTACTTGTGCGATTTCAAGCAGTCTGAGCTTGTCTTCGTACTGGATCAGAGTGCCTCCCTTGACGTCGGCTCTGGTTTTGTCGGTGACCTCCATGACGAACTCGCTGATGGTCTTCTGAGGGTCAGGGTTGAGCAGCAGGTTGAGGATGTTGAGGTCGACAGTGGCACCGAGGTTGTCGATGTTGCTGATGAAGCAGTAGGTGCGGCCTTCCTTGATGAACTTCTGCAGAAGGCCGGAGTTGTTGAAGGACTCGTAGAAGTCACCGTGACCGGGAGGGTACCAGCTGAGGGAGAAAAATCAATTTTCTAAATGTAACAACAGCTAACGGTACATATAGATATGCAATATGTGATTCAAGATAATAATATATATGTTAAGAACCACGGATTTATGGACTTAAATCACGTTAGTAATTTACAGGTTACCGTAAATTGGTACACATTGAACTTTTATTTCTATTTTTTTATGCGTGCGTGTGAGTTGCAAGAATTTGCTGTTTATTTTAAACTCTAAGTTTATTAATTTTTACATAACTCATCTTAAACCATCCAGCATAACAAAAAAGAACCAATTTTGAACACTATTAAATTATGTGTACCTTCAGAAATTAGCATAGACATTGCTTAGTACGTAATCAATTGCAATCGGCAACGATTGTATAAAAACACGATTTTGATCGAATCGTTATACTCAACTAGTAATTGAAATAAACAAGTGATCGGGCTTCAATATTAATTGTCTTTCCCCAAAGTCTATGGTCATCAGTTGGATGTCCACGCGCTTGTATGGCGACCTCCCATAGCACGCCGTCGACACGCTAAGAAGATCTAACACTTACGCTTCAATATCGTTGTGCACATGTCCGTCCTTGGCCACCGGCAAAAGCGACTCCCGGTTGATCCTCGGGTGGCAGGACTGGTTGAACGTGTGGATGTCCAGCTTGAGGCCCTTGTACTTGCGGATGACCTTCTGGGTGTCTTCGTCCGTGTTGAAAGAATTCATCAGGACTAGAGGCACGTTGCATTTGTAGGTTTTGTTTAGATGCTGGAAAATGAATTTTTCATATGGAAATTTTGGTAGTTTCATCAAAGCATTTCTCCACTCTTGCATACGAAGTCTAAGATAGTAATTCTTCAATTAGGGAGTGTATAGTATTCAATGAAATATTTGAGATCTTAATATTTAAAAAAGAAGAAACCGACTGAGTGACTGACGTCTCAACGGACAGCCCAAGCCGCTTGGTTTAGAGATTCCAAATTTTGCACGTTAAGAAAGGATTTTTGGGAATTGATACCCTAAGGGGGTGAAACGGGGGTCCAAAGTTTGTATGGGGAAGATTAGTTAGACTATTTTATTCGAACTTTAACGGGAGTACTTTTATCGACGTATTACCGTGTTGGGACTCATTAGTTTGGTCTTGATAATTAGGTGACTTTGCAAAAAAAAGTACAGTCTACAGCAAAAGCTTGTCCCAAAACGAAATGTTTGTTAAAAACTTACTTTTCAAGTGAGTAATTTGGTGCAGACATATTTAGGTAGTTTATAGGCCGGAAACCGACAAAGGGTACTTTTTGTCCCGAAAAATTGGACAATACCCGGAATAGCGATAAACGCTTTCGACGAGGACGGAGTCGCAGGCAAAGCTAGTAAGTACTCGTAATATTAAATAAACAAAATTAACATAATTGGAGTTTCTTTCGGCGCTTCATCTCCGCAATGATGGTCTTGTCCGAAGCGCTGGTAGATTCATTTCACATTACCGACGTGTAAAAGATGGTTCTCTGCCCGACAAATCTTTGACAAATGCATCGTTTCGCAACGTATTCATTTGCCAAGCCCGCTTTTTTTCTGTTACTACAAATATTTCAGGATTTTTCAAAACTAACCTATCCTAACCTATAGGGTTCTACGTGATGGTCCTGAAATAAATCCAGAATTATTTACAGTTTCGGACAAAATCCGGGTTGTCAAATGATATGTTTGTGAAATGAATCATTTGTGAAACGTTGGTTATGAAATGAGCCCTCTAGTGGCTTATTTACTGAATGAACATTTTGAATTTTTAATTTAACACTACCAACCTCAATCTGCTGCACTGTCAAATCCAAGAACGTCAGCTCGTTCCTCACTTGGATCACGGACTTAGGGCCTTTGCACCCCATAGACGTGCCCAGACCTCCGTTCAGCTTGACCACTACCAGCTTGTCCAGCATGCGGTGGACGTTGTCTGTGGTCGGCGTCTCGAGGGAGCCGTAGTCTATGACTGCGCCTTCTGGAAGCTTCTCGATCTTTTCCCATGTTACTGAGGGTCCCTCTGCAAAATAAATATAGAGAGGTTTTTTAAATGAATACAAGGTTGAAAGTTAAGACTAAGAGGTACGGAACGGTATCACATTTTACTCGGATGCCCTGTCCAAGCAGTGTTCGTCGGCACCGTCTCATTCATAGTTTAACTTTTATTAAGTTATGTTATGTCACGCATATACCTACAATTGAGTATTCATTTAAACAACAGATAACCACCATCAGGCGCGGCTCACTCCGCGATTTACGTTAATCGCTACAAGTACATGCCGGTTACCCGTATCCCGGGTACTATTCTGTGGCTGCCACGCTGTGCATCGGATCGCACGCGCACGCTAGTTCGCGCGCACACGCTTATGTAAATCGTAATATATCGTTGCATTGTTTCTATTGAAATGAATAAAAAGACACCTAAAAGATCGTATTAAGGCATTATTATAATTCATTATAAATTTATTTTTAGTCGTTGACAGCCCTCACTGTCGGCGACGCGGCGAGTGATCCAATTCATTTTCACCCTTCGTTCACAGCCTTAACGCTCCGTTTGGCTTGCGCTGGAGTCGACGATGTCAGAGGGCCATAACTCATAATGTTTTGGCTAAGTAAAAAGCGGCTTTTCTAAATATCAAAGGAGTGTGCCTTCTGTGCTTGTACTGTTATCTATTCTGTGCCTCTAAATACTTTAGTTTATTAGAAAACACTATAATAGTAATGAACGCGACTGTACACCCGGCGTATGTGCGGCAGCCTTAACCGTGAACCAAGTTGCTGGAGTCTGGTGGAGAAAGGAGAGAGCTGACAAGCCACTCTAGCGCCATAGACCCTGGCCAGCGCATCGCGCATGATGACCTCCTTGAAGTCTACTGACCTTTAGCCAACTCTTCGGACAGAAGAGCTCTAGGGTCCAGCAGGACCGGATTCTGGGCCCTCTTAAATCCCGCTGCTGTTAAGCTGGCTAAAGGGTGGAGATATGATTTGATATGATGTGTACAGACAGGCTTCTCATCTTGCTTTCTAATTATAATCTATATAATTAATAAAATGTATGTATGTGATGTATGTAAACACTTTATTGTACAAAAGAAAAACCAAAACAATACAATGAATGAATGAATGAATCAATGAATGAAAAGATGTACAAAGGCGAACTTATCCTTTTAAGGGATCTCTTCCAGCTAACCCTTGAGAGATTGAGAAAAGTGAAAGGTTGTGTATCGAGTAAACAGGTGTACAATTTTTTTTAGAGCACCTATAAAACAAAAACTAACCAAAAAGACCATAAAAAAACCCAGTTAAAAACAAAACTAATGCATTCAAATACTTACATAAATAGATAGAAAGATATGTAATTATACATCAATAAACATACTAAAACTTACATAAACTACTTATATGTATGTATATATCAACTTTTGGATAGTTGATACAATATATAGGAAATAGTCAAGCCAGAACTACTAATATTGTTGTCATTATAACAGTTCTTATTCGCTTCTCAGTAAGGCTGCTTTTCCACCAGAGATGTGCGAGGTAGCCAAGCGGTGTGAGGATGCGTAGCGAGGTTATGTAACGGGCTCTTTTCAAATAAGTGCCGCCCCGCAACTCATTCCTCGCACACATCTTTCCCTTGTTTTGTATGTACGAAAACCTCGTTCCACTGAGCTGTTTCCACCAGAACTGAGCTCAGCGAGGATAGGTAAATGAAATGTTTCTATTGGTTCATGACAAACACATCCATCGCAACGCATACTCGCACATCTCTGGTGGAAGCTCAGCCTTAGAGCTGCAATAACATCAACGATATGAATACAATATGAAGCAAGATGGTATATCTTTTCCAGAGATGTAACAGAGCTCCGGTTCCGCTTCCGTTAAGTCGGAACTTGTTTGGTTTTAAACATCCGCTTCGGTTCTGGTTCTGTTACTTCCAAAACGGCTTTAAAGGCTGATGATTCATGTTTGGAATTTTTATTATGAATAGATAGATCCTACCCTTAACATCTCATCCACCTCCATCCAATCCACCTATCACTCTGGTTCCGCTTCCGCTTCTGGTTCCGTTAAACTAAATTTAAAACATCTGGTTCCGGTTCCGGTTCCGATATAACCACATCTGTTACATCCCTGATCTTTTCTATAGCTCAAAATGTATGGGAAGATAGTTGACCACGTGGTTCATCGTAACGCACGACAATGCCAGGCCCTCCCCAGGGGCTACCCTGGTAATGAGTACTGTAAATGGAATGCATCTATGCTAATAACTTCACTGGTAGTATTTCTCTCATACCAGAATATAACAATAATGTTATCTGTCAAGGGTTTGATGATAGAATCGATCCAAAAAGACCCTGGTCGAGTCCTACCCACCCTCATACATCTTCTTTACTATCGATGTCTGTTTTGGGTTTTATGTTAATGAGAAGGCACACGAGCACTCAGGCCACCTGATGGTAAGTGCAATCTCAGACCCATAGACATTTGAATTCTCAAGACTATAATCCTAAGACCTCAAACGCGTTGCCAACCCTGAGGACTAAGATGGGATGCCTCTATGCTAGTAATTTCACTGGTTGTCTTATCCCCACAGCGAAACACAACAATGCGAACATGTTGCTTGGCGGGTGGTTAATGGATAAGATGGTGGTAGCGATCCGGACGGACCCTGCACAGGGTCCTACCACAGGACCACCGGGTTTACTCACGTTCAGCCAGGAACCTCCGGAACAGGTTCTTGAACCCTCCGAACTCCTTCTCCACCAGCGGACGCCTGGTGTCGTGCACGGAGCCCAGCAGCCGCTCCAGCTCCACCTCGACCCTGGCCAGCGCATCGCGCTTGGTTGCCTCCTTGAAGTCCCGGGACCCTGATGGAGTACGCTGGTGGCTGCGGATCTAAAGGTTAAAACAAGTTAGAATGGCTGGAATGGATATTATTTAAATGGAAAAATATTCAGTTACAAATGGTATTAACAGTGTTTTGTATTGTATTATATTGTATTAATTAACAAATTGTATTAATTAACACCGTTCCATTTACTCCCCAAACTACCCTATAGTCATGTTTTATTTTCTCATTATGTTGGTGGAGGTGTGTTATGAATTAAATGTTTTTGTTTATTTCTTTCTATACAGCTGCATTACTGAAGTAGCCTGTCTAGTGTGCACTTGTTAGAATGAGAATAAGAAGATTTAAATATTCCGTTTCCGAAGGGTGTCAAACGCAACCCTATTACTAAGCCTATGCTGTCTGTCCGTCCGTCCTAGCATTAAAGAGCTGAATCTTTTGAACCGCAAGAGATACAATGGTAAAGTGTGAGAGGGGCTCGCACTGATTCTATTCGACATCGAATTCAAAATGAAAACTTCGGTGAGCGAGTCCGACTCGAGCTTGACCGATTTTTATTTAAGGGCCGTAAATACAAACATCGTACAGACTATAACATAGATAACAATATAAAACTTAAAACTAGCACGAGGTGACAAAACGGCGAGGTCCTGTTAGAACTGCACGCACTGCAGGCAATGCCAACCGCACTTTATATATACCGTGAAACGGGATAGGCACTAAAGGGTGAAAGGGACAACCTTAAATAAAGCATATGTTACTAATTAAAAGACTGAAATAATTTCCAATAGAACGTAACGTTATTTTCATTTAATACTTGTTCTTATTTGTAATAACAAGATATATGCTTTATTTTAAGTTGTGTCCCTATTCACCCCGTTTTACGGTATCTAGCTGGCAGTTTAAATACGGTCGGCATCGGTCCGTAATAACCATAAGAAGAAAAATAAATAGTGTGAGAAAAAAAAAATGGGTTCCTTCTACTGAAAGTCTATAAGTGTTGGTCGAGACTCTTCACTATAAGACCGTTCGCCGAAACAACTATCGGGACGATGATCGTCGAGTCAACATCCCACATAGCTGTCACCTCCTGAGCCAAGTCAAGGCACTTGCTGAGCTTGCCCTTCTCAACCTTCACGAGGTTCTCGTCATGCGGGATGGTGACGTCGACGAGCACTGCCCGGCGTTGAGGTCGATCTGTTAACACGATATCAGGCTTATTGACAACAATAGTCCTGTCCGTGATGACAGTTCGATTTCAATGGAGCGTAGCACGACCATTATCGAGAACTGGTAAAGAAAACTCACATAAACCGAAACGAAGCGAGGACGGGTCGCTAGTATTGAGATTATTTTTCTTTCGCGTTACTTGTTGTGACATAGCGCCGTTAATGCGACAGGGTTCTATAGTGACTCATTCATTATTGTTGACTGCGTTCATGCTAATGGTTAAGATTTACAATTAGATTTTTTTTTTATAGTTAGACAGAACAACGTCTGTCAGGTTAGCTAGTACATGTATTACGAGTATAATAAATTAATATCACGGGAGAATGTCACACAAATTGATCTACTTGGTCCGAACTAAACTCTAGACTTGTACTATGGGTACTAGACAACGATAAACCTACTTTAATGCATATAGATATATGTATACCTACTTAAATACATAGAAATCATCCAAGACAACCAACACTCAAATATCTGCCCTTACTGGGATTTGAACCCGGTACCATACGTTTGATTACAGAGGCCACAACAAATACGCAACAAATAAATTATACCACGAGTCACCTGTTTGGTAAAAACAAATATGAACTCATATGGACTACGTAATACATTTGCAAGTAAATAAGACGTATATTTCCGGTTTTTATAACAACATTCCTCGAATACTTAACATACTCTGCCTTGTAGATATGCCATTTCCGTAGTGGAATATAATAGGACGACACGTTAGCCTAGTTGGTAGTGACTTTGCCCTCGAAGCTAGGGGTCCTGGGTTCAAATCCCGGTAAGGGCAGATATTTGTGTGATGAGCGCCAGTATTTGTTCCTGAGTCTTGGATGTTTTCTATCTATTTAAGTATGTATTTCTCTATTTAAGTATGTTTATCGTTGTCTAGTACCCATAGTTCAAGCCTAGAGCTTAGTTTGGGACTAGGTCAATTTGTGTGACATTGTCCTGTGATATTTATATTATATTTGTATGAAGATGAGCGACCTTGAGATTCAAAATTACTAGCATAGTAGCATCCTATCTTAGTCCTCAGGGCTGGCAACGAGGTCTTAAGATTGCAGCCTCGAGAATTCTAATGTCTATGGGTCTTAAATCTCACTTATACGTAGTTCTACGAGAGTTGAGGTCACGCACAGAACAACACCGTCATGTAATGACAGCGGGATTTTAAAATTACTGTTCTTATATTGTGCCGATAGGAAGTTCAACAGTGAACTGCAAGAAAGACCAAACACTTTCGTGAAACTATTTTGTTAAGTAGAACAACTCTTCGACTTCAAACAAAACAGAGAATAATATATTTTGGCCGATTTTGTTTAAAATAAATTGGTTATATGAATAAATAAAGGTCAGATATGCGTGGTATGTGAATATAATGCCTTCTTTAATCGCTGTCTCGATTATTACAATAAAGAATTGTATAATATAGATATTTTCAAAACGAATAGTTGTAATAAGTTCAAAAATCAAGTGATCCGACACTTTAACTCTTGTCTCGCTTGATTACTTTGCACCCAGACATTATTATATGTATAAGTACCTAAAAAAAAGAAGTTTTATTTTTTATTGTTATTGGGTGTTTACTTAACACCACCACAGTAGGAAAGTTCACCATTTTCTTTATTATTACTGGTATTCTAATCTACGATCCTTGTAGTAAGGTTTACTATGTTTTTCTACCACTCTCATGTACAATTAATACATCCTTATTATTTCTCGTTACTTTATCTAAAAACAATATGTCATTTTGCGTTTCATTGTTTACCGCTTCCATTGTAAAATGCAATGCAATTAGTATATTTAAGTATGGCACTCAAGGTCATTTCATAAAATGTATTTTTTGTAATACTTACTTATAAGACTGTATGTTGCCTAAATAAATAAAAAAAAAAAAAAAAATATTAATAAATTGCCTTGTTTTAATGTATGTAGCTGTTAAAATAGTTGTATTTACCTATATTTATACTTTGTTATTAAATAATGCAATAATTAACATAACAATTGATATAATTAAGCGTTTTTATTTACATTTCCATTCACTCACTCGTTTCATTCATTCACTTTTTTGCATTCAGTACTTCATGTAGCTGCTCTGTGTGTGTTATCATTCACCTCAACTCTCAGGATAGTGCTCGTGAGTTATTTCCTTGTCAAAAAAAAACTTGCTATCCTGCTTTATTAGAGGAATTAGTTTCCCGCTACTCTCCCTATTTGAACCCCTTAGGGGATGAATTTCCGAAAATCCCCTCTCTGTGCACCCCTAGGATATCCAAGGAATATTCCCTCCTAATTTCAAGTCCCTAGATCCAGCGGTTTCGGCTGTGCGTCGATCGATCAGCCCGTCAGTTTCTTCTTTCATATCTAGCAGTACCTGGCCAACCGAGGTCTACTCGGGTGTATGTAGATCTATATATGTCAAATACCTCGGGAGCTGTTTCCGGGGTGAAAAGCATCCTATGTCCTTCCACGGGGCTTTAGTTATCTCAATACCAAATTTAATCTAAATCGGTTCAATAGATCCAGAGATTTGACGACTACGACCTCACAAACTCATAACGCTGACGGGTTTATAGCTAGCTATTAGTATAGATGTAAAGTTATTCCATATCGACTGACTATTAATAACTCGCTGTAAGCCGAATCCAGATAAAAATTACGATAATGTGTTTGATAGTGCCTACATTATTTAAATCGCTTATCACTAACGCAATCCGTCAAAATAAGCAAGGCCTCAGTTAAAAATATTGTCATACCCGATCAAAACTGTTTAAAATTTATAGAAACCCCAATAGCATCTAGTTAGTTAGGTTACCAACGGAACCTATTACTAAGACTCCGTCCAACTAGCACACTAGTGAAAATAGCAGCCTATTTTGTAGCTTTGAATTGTATAATAGCTGTATTGCATCCGTAGCTTCAAAAGTGACCATTAGTTACAAGACTCGAATCAAATACCACCCCAGCCTTTTCGACAGTACATTTATCTTATCGTATCTTATTAATGGGTTCCTTACGGATACACTTCGACCCTATGGGATCTTTTTTGTAACTACCCCTCAATACATTTTAGAACTCATTTGCCACTTATACCGTTTAATGAGAGTTCTGTGGCGTCGTGGTTTCCGAACGGATGGAACGATTCTGACGAGTTTTTTTTAACAGAACTAGGGCCCTGGCCAAGATGCAAACGCTCCTAACGTTTTGCTTTTGTAACGATCAAAATTTATGGGATAAATAAAACTGGGCAAGAGTATAACTCTTAACACTTAAAGCTGTAAGTGGGCTTCTATTGCCACTGTTACACGCCGCAAAACTGCATGAAAGAGTTAATTACAGACTTTTTAACGCAACTGTATAAAAGCCACAAAAGACATCTACAAGAGGAAAACAATCAGTTTCTTGTGATCAGATCACAAACTAAAACAAGCAAAAAAATGATTTACCGTTTTACGTATTAACATTGCCGATGACACACAGGTACGAGTGTGATCTCGATAATTTCGCGTGTAAGAGGGTAATTGCAAAAAAGCTCCTAAACCGTCGTAGTCTATGCGAAAGGGCCCCCTTTAGATAAGATAAGTCAACTAACGCTACCCAATGCTTACGCACACTCATCAAGTTATGATTGCCTAGTACCACGGTTAGCATATTCTATACTAAATAATTTAGCTGTTTCCCGCGGCTCGTTCCGCTATTCCCTCAGGAACACATTATTCAGAATCAAAATTACCCTGTGTCCTTCCCCGGGACTCAAACTATCTTCATACTAAATTTCATCTAAATCGGTTCAGCGGTTTATCCGTGAAAGCGTAACAAACAGACCGACAGAGTTACTTTCACATTTATAATATTAGAATAGATGTATGCTGCTAAGAATACGGTTTCTGTAAAATAATTGCTTCTTAATAGCATTTGAACCACCCTTAAAATGTAATTTTAACCAGTCAAAGGAGTGAAATAAATATCTTACCCACGACCTATGGAACTCTGTTTCGCCCGGCATCACTAACACAAACTATAAAAACAACTTTAAATAACAAACATGTATCACGAAGGCTCGTGTGCGCGTGCGGCGTACACCGTGCGTCTGTGGTGAGTCCACGTCGTTGACGTAAATTAGTTTGCTATCTAAGTCTACTGTCACACCGTCGCGTATCTACCTCTATGATTGGAGATAAAACGTTCGCAGGCGAATATGCGTCTCGTCTAACTTGTAGAAACGATTTTTTTCTATTCTATTGTCTGTTTGTGGCGTCGTGGTTTCCAAACGGATGGAACGATTCTGACGAGTTTTTTTTTAACAGTACCCTAGGGCCCTGGCCAAGATGCAAACGCTCCTAACTTTATTTGCTATCGTTGTTGGTATGGTTAACTACGCTTATTAACTATGGTCCAACTTATTGGTCCTCACCCATTTACATGATGTTTTGTATAACTAGACCTGCGATGCATTGAACTACTTATTATTATATTAGCTTAGCGGCTTTTGATGTTTTGGATTCGACTAACTTGTAATAAAGTTTATGAAAATATAATTATCACACTCAAGTTACATTGCTGTATTTTTAGAAATATTACTTACAGGTATTCACCAGGTATAGCCCTATTCCTAAGCGGTGATCATTTGCGGCATTTATTGGGGATATTGAAGGCAGTTGTTTTTACAAACTTTTTATTAACTTGAAAAAGTGTATATGTATGTTGGTTTGAATGTCAATTTAGATCAAATCTTGCACCGTTCAGTAATAGGGCGGTTTCCAAAAAAGTGTAAGTCGTTAAGGACAAAAATTAAAAAACTTTAACTTTTCCATTTCCTCACGAAAAATTAACGCATCTAAATGTACGACAAGTTTTCGTGACTAAATGGAAAAGTTTTAGTTTCTTAATTTTTGTCCATAGGGTGTTTTCCAAAAAAAATACCTATTGTTTAGGACTACAATTAACAACGGTAACTTTTCCATTACGTCACAAAAATTAACTATTACTGCTTTAAGAGAAATAGTGGCTTCCAGACTAAACTCCTGCAGCAAGTTCAACCATATTATTAACAGGTGAGGTTTGAATCTGCTATGCGTATTTAATTTGAAATACCGCCAATCGACTTATGAGGGCAGTAAATAAATATATGCCAAATTTTCGTGACGTAATGGAAATTTACCGTTGTTAATTTTAGTCCTTAACTATAGGTACTTTTTTGGAAAACGCCCCTTAACGATATACACTTTTTTTTTAAACCGCCCAACCCCGCCCGAACCGTTAATAGAATGGGATCACATATTATAACCCGATGACAACGCAATATTATGGTATCTAAGTGATGATCTGATAAGATAATGGAGTTAGGAGGTAGCGATAGGATCTCCGATATACTTAACGTAGGCCCATCACTCATGTGTAAGGACTCATTACTCATTAGGTCTGTCCTGATAAGCAAATAATGACTTTGCAAAAAAAAACAGTGAGAAACAGAAGCTTGGCCCAAAAATGATTTTATTACAGAAACCAGGGCTGGAATTCTACAAGGTAATAACGATTATTTATTTTATTTATTTCTTCATTGAAATTACACAGTATAACAGTAGAACTAAAGCACTGTGAATTTTAGACTACATTTACATAAGAACAAAGCAACACAAAGAGTAAACAAAAAAAGCATTAAAATACAGATGAATGCCGTTCATTCATCATCACACAAAAGCTCAAATATTCATCACGTACCGACACCCATCTGGATGCAAGTACGTCAGTATCAGGAGCCGCATCTAGAAATGCATTAAGCAGTTGCAGAGCGAACCAGCGGTGACTTGCGGCGGGACACGGTCCGCGAGGCAGGGATCGCCAGCAGGGGGTACTTTCTTTTCCGAAAAGCATATTTCGGCACAGAGGGAACGAACAGACACACCAGTTGTGATACCAAATCCGGACAGTCCGAGTCCCCACGCAAGATGCCACAAGCCAACGACATCAGCACGTAGTTTCGCCTCACCTCCAGCGAAAAGAAACCTAAGGTCCCC
The DNA here is from genome assembly GCA_949316455.1 of Acleris holmiana. Lineage (NCBI taxonomy): Eukaryota > Metazoa > Arthropoda > Insecta > Lepidoptera > Tortricidae > Acleris > Acleris holmiana. The sequence goes on from OX438781.1 coordinate 1,622,478, forward strand.
AGGAGAAATTTTGTTGGGTACAGGAACGGGTAGTACCCATAGACCTTTTTATATAAAAATCGCAAGAAAGTTTTCTGGACTTTTTCTAAGAGTAATATGTAAGAAGCTTCATGGGGATTCCAAACGGCTGAGGGTGCCTCCAGCGGTGTATAGGAGCTTTATGGCCCTAGAATCATTAAACTCTCTGGCGTTGCGGACAAACCTTAGTCTGCGGTGGCAATTTACAGCGAGCATTTTTATATGTCCGTGGAAATTAAGATGAGAATCTATCTAAACGATATCGTTTTTGACCTGTTTCCGTATTGTCAACGTTGTCATAACTCTTATGTCATTTACAATAATGGCGACTGTGACATAAACGATTCTTGAACGTGTCAAACACGATATCGTTTTAACGCACCTGAATAGAGGCCTTGACTGGTGAAGAAAAAGTTAAGTACATGCATGAAAATCAGAATTGAATTTCATTGGTACGATTTAGGAGAAATTTTATAAAAAGCATATAAATGCAAGACAATAAGTTTTGACCTGTTTATTAATACTTATATGGAATCAAAGCTTGTTAAAATTTTGAAACTTCTTTTAATGTTCAGATAGATTTTTACGGCATCCTCATTTTATATACGTAATATTTAAATTCAAAGATATTGGCTTCAACATAGTAATTTACGAAATAAATGCAAATTTCTTTCTAAGGTCCTTATAGTCTAAACATGGAACAACAGCTGTGACGTCATTCCCGTCTTCAATTTTGTACCTATAACTTTTTAAAGCTTCATATCTTAAGCAAAAATTACACGATAATTATTTCGCGCATACAGTTATTCCTCTCTTTCATAGCACTTTCCAGAGAGCGTAAGAAAAAAAATGCATGTTCCCTATTGTATGTATCGTTCTTTTTTCCTTCGTAGAGGCTGAATCAATACCCAGATTTCGGCGAACGAGGTTTCGTTAAATTCGTCTAACAGTCGCGAATGTGACAGTGTATGTACTTAAGAAAAGTAAAAGAGCAAATTAAAAAATACACGTCGCATCTACAGAACAATAGTGAACAAATTCAGAAATTTTAAATTTCGGAATAGGTCTCTATAGTAATCAATTTATGACTTGAAGTTTGAAAGCTGAAATTTTCTTCTGAAGCTGCGACGTATTAGAGTGTTTAGGGTGCGTTCACGCAGACCGGCTCGGAGAGCTTAAAATTGGTTTGTAGCCAAGTTTTGAATACAGGCAATAAACCTTGGCTGATTTTACACCTCCTTAAGTCTGAAATGATGAAATGGTTCTATATTTTAAAACTAAACCCATTACTCCCTTGGGAGGAAAATGGGGTATAATTGCCCTATAAGCCTGCGTTATAACTTTCCAAGCATGTGTGATGAAACGTATATTATAATGTTTTTGATAGAAAATCGGTGTGCATGCGCCCGCGTCGGCATCAGCCTTGATGGCACCGCAACTAGCCGTGTCACCCTGATCTGCTCAATTGGCTCTAAATATGAGAACCATTGTGAGTGCGCAATAAATTGACATCAAGCTTTAACCTCTTCAACGCCTTACGTCAAATACAAATACGTCACTCACACGCCAAACATGTGTTAAAAGTTATGCTAAATTAAACTTAATCCATACAACATAACGTCTCTTTTAAAATGTACCTGTGACAACTATAAGTGTCGGTGGCGTTGTAGGAAAGACAGCTCATGACTACTTTAGGCGTCGTTGGCGTTCAAATGGTTAAAACACACACTTTTGGAGACTGTAATTCTATTTAACACAGATGATAAACTAAAAATTAAATAACATTTCCCGATTTGGGCAATAATACGTTAAATGTTTAATGTGTATTATTTGTTTTTCCAGGTATCTGCAGAAGTCGTATCAATTTCCTTTTTTTTCTGATGAGGGCTTATATCTTTTCCAGAGTGTTAGATGTTTTATATCTAATTCGGGAATTAGGGTAACTTTTTAATAGGTGCACAAATCTTAATATTTGCTTCGCTATTATTAATCAATAACACATGTTGTGTTATTTTTACTCTAGCTTAAAAAATATTAGAGATATTGCCGATTCAATGATTCCACCAACTTAACGATATTCATGGACCCTCTAATGCAGAGGTGCGAGGAGAGGGGAGTGTTGTTAAGTAAGTTAATAAATAAAATTTCAAATTTAGAATATCTGTAGGAGAGGGGCGTGTTGTTTGATAAGCTGTACATGAAATTTCAAATTTCGAATATCAATACAGTGTATCGCATACCTACAGCTTGACAACCCATGTCATCATTTCTAGTGTGACTTTGTGTCCACACGAGAAGGTAAAAGAGACATAATTTGCAACAAAAAAAAATACCCTGTATAAGCATGCATATTCTTTTTTTTATGTGAAGAAGAAGGCACACGAGCACTCAGGCCACCTGATGGTAAGTGGAATCTCAGACCCATAGACATTTGAATTCCCAAGACTACAATCTTAAGACCTCAAATGCGTTGCCAACCCTGAGGACTAAGATGGAATGCCTCTATGCTCAGCTAGTAATTGATTGTTGTCTGACTGTATGTATATATTTTTTCTGTTATGTTCATATGCTTTTTACTAAACATATAGCATATACCCAGCATATACCCATGATAGGCCTAGAGCTTATTTTGGAAAAAAATATCAAGCAATTTTTCTTACATTATCCCTATTCTTGACATTTATTTATATTTATTTAAGTTGCAATAATATTCACTTGAAATATTAACCGTAGAAATACTAACTACGCAGCAACTATAACAGTACAATGTCAGTTACTTGAAATAATTTAACTAAGGCCTTACCCGGTTCTAATAGGGTCGGTATTACAATAAATACTAAGCAATAAATATCAGTACTCTGCAATTGTAAACAAAGTCGTTAAAGAGAATTCTTTGTTCTGTTTAAATAGTTAACCCTCTTATATATAAACGCGCACTAGTTCTTGAAATATGCTTTGTCATTATGACATTTGAATTAGACAGATAAATCACAGGACAATTTCACACAAATTGACCTAGTCCCAAACTAAGCTCTAGGCTTGTACTATGGGTACTAGACAACGATAAACATACTTATATAGAGAAATACACACTTAATAACATAGACAAAATCCAAGACTCAAGAACAAATACTCGTGCTCATCACACAAATATCTGCCCTTACCGGGATTTGAACCCAGGAAGCCTAGCTTCGAAGGCAGGGTCACTACCAACTAGGCTAGCGTGTCGTCAAATACAAATATTTATATCACTAAGTACAAACATTTGCTCGCGACTCCGTTCACATGAAAGTCATTTATACAATACAATACAATACAATACAAATACTCTTTATTAAACACCAAATAAAAACCGAACACGGAACAGTACATTTAAATCATAGGTATACAACGGGCTCACCGCTAAATAGCGATCTCTTTCAGACAACCTTGGATAGAGAAATTACTAAGAACATAAATTCATGGCAGGCGGTGTAAACGAATTCCTTTAGAACTCAAACTAAACAACGACAAGAAAGACTTAATTATATTTAAATTTCGAAATAAAATCTATTTATATATGTTTAAACTAAATATAGATACACCAAGTAAATAGCACTTCAGGTATGCGGGTGCTCACCTGCCTCGAGTTCTGGCAATGTTCTTTAATTTTTGCTTGGGTCACTCATACCTTCCGGAGGCTCTTATGAGGACGATTGTTGTGCCGGTGGTTAAAGACAGGACAGGTGACCTAACTAATAGGACGAACTATCGGCCTATTTCACTTGCCACTGCTGCCGCTAAAATATTTGACAGTATGCTTGACGGGGTTCTAGAAAAGCACTTGAGGATACATGACGCTCAGTTTGGGTTCAGACCCGGTTTGTCCACAGAAAGTGCGATACTCTGCCTCAAGCATGCTGTCAAGTACTACACGAACAGAAAAACACCAGTTTATGCCTGCTTTCTCGATTTGTCCAAAGCATTTGACCGAGTTGACTACGATCTGCTATGGCGTAAGCTGGGGGAGACTGGTTTGCCGGTTGAGTATGTGGCTGTCTTGAGGCACTGGTACAGCCATCAGACTAATCAGGTTAGGTGGGCCAACGCTCTGTCTGGTGAGTACAGGCTGGAATGCGGGGTTAGGCAGGGGGGGATCACGTCTCCAAGGCTGTTTAACATATATGTAAATAAGCTGATAGAAGGGCTTAGCAGCATGCATGCTGGCTGCTATGTAGGGAGCACCTGTATCAACAATATAAGTTACGCTGATGATATGGTGCTGCTCGGCCCTTCTGTCAGCGCAATTGAACAACTGCTAGCTACCTGCGAAGCGTATGCCCGAGAACATGGGCTAGTGTATAACCCCGCTAAAAGTGAGGTTATGGTTTTTACGGCGGGCAAAATAAAGCCATACTATGTACCTCCAATCACTTTGAGCGGTAGTCAGCTGTTGGTTGTGGACAAGGTTAAATACCTGGGACACATAATAACGAGAGATCTGAAAGATGATTTTGATATTGAGAGGGAGCGCAGGGCGCTAGCGGTTCGTAGTAATATGCTTGCTCGCAGGTTTGCTCGATGTTCAAGGGAAGTAAAAATAACGCTTTTTAAAGCCTATACGCAATCTTTTTACTCGAGCAGCCTGTGGGTTGAGTATACAAAGCGAGCCTATGGCGCCCTGCGCGTCCAATACAATAATGCGTTTAGAATGCTGTTGGGGCTGCCGAGGAGGTGCAGTGCATCGGGCATGTTCGCCGAAGCACGTGTAGACGGGTTTCAGGCGATCATGCGCAAGAAGATTGCATCACTGTTAGGCAGAGTGAGGGCGAGCGACAACAGCATTCTAAATGCGATAGCGGGAAGATTTGATTGTCCAATCCTATCTTTTTGGATTGGACAAATCAAGGGCGTAGCCCAATTTATTATTTAAAATTGTTTAGTCTACTAACTTAGTTTTAAGTCAATTGTTACTAACATACTATGGATCTCGGTCTGAAATAAAGAATTTTTATTTTTATTTTATTTTATTTAAATAATTTAATAAATACATCCTACTAATATTATAAGCGCGAAAGTTTGTAAGTATGGATGTTTGTTACTCTTCCACGCAAAAACTACTGGACGGATTTTGATGAAATTTGGAATGAAAACAGCTTATACCTTAGATTAACACAAAGGCTACCATTCATATTGCTATTCCCTCGGGAACTGATTTATAGTTACGTCTTCTAGTTAATAATATTATGTACAATATGCATGTAGGATTTACATCCTTATACTTAACTACTGCAACAGATGCAATAAATTTCATTTAAATTTCTAAATGGAGGTAGGTAACTCACGCATCTAGCAATTTTATGTGTGTAATGCAACATATCGTTACGATGTAGCCCGTAATTGAATTGCATACATAATTATTATATGCGCAGTATATCAAAAATATTGTAAAGTTTGAGTTTGCACTTACATCACGACGTAGGTGGATAAAATGTGAATCTGAAAGTAACTCTGTCTGTCTGTTTGTACGCTTTTACAGATAAACCGCTGAACCGATTTAGATAAAATTTGGTATGGCGATAGTTTGAGTCCCGGGGAAGGACATAGGGTACTTTTTATCCCGAACAATTGGACGGTTCCTAAGGGAATAGCGATCAATGACTTCTACGCGGACGGAGTCGCGCGAAACGGTGGTTTTTAACCCGTTCAAGTAAGAGCTATCGTGATATTAACGATATGGTAACATGTCAAAAGCAATGTCCTTTTCCGAGTAGAATCTAAATTCTATGCCTAAGCCCGCCCACCCATTTTTAACCGACTTCAAGATGTCCTTCCCTGGAACTCAAGTCTACTTCATAGCGAATTTCATCAAATTCGGTTTAGAATTTTATCAGAGCGATATTTACGAGTATAATATTACTTTCTCATTTATAATATTAAGTACTTACAGATTCTCGCCTTCGTACATACTGAAACTGATTTTAAACATAACACGACTCACTGGAGACAAAAAGTGGAAATAGACGACGAAACCATTTTTTTTAACCGCGGGAACCTCTTTGCGTGCTAATTATTTCTAGTTACAGATACACCCTACATTAGACTCGGCCGGCATTATATTTAACGTTTTTATAACTTAATTAGTTCTGAGATTTGTCTACAGGATTCAATTTAGTTGAATAAAAATACATAAAAACGATACTCGACTTTTCGAGCCCATTTTAATAGCTGATAAACCCGTTTTTTTTATGTGGTAGTAATTTATTGTTCTGTATTTTTTAGACTAGTTAGAAAACAGTCATATTTTTTATTAAATTGTATTAAAAATATAGTTTTGTTGTGTAGGTATGTTATAAAATATTAAAATAACGTTATGGTGCTCTATCTGTTTATCTTACATTTAATTTGTGGTAGTAATTACAGGTTCGTATTTAATTATCTTTTTTAAAGCATTTTACTTCTTCATAACAAAAGCATCCTCTCATAAATCACGATCAATGTAAATAACTAATTTAATTTTACCTTACTAAGAATATCCATATTTCACGAGCAGAAACGAAACGCACTTAAAAAACAAAATTAAGAAAAAACTATTTGGCGGGAGACGTCCTGTTGACGCGCGGCCCGGACACAACTGTAACAGCTGTTTTAAAAATGGCGTACAGAGGACGAAACGATTGCGACAGAAGTTCAGATAAGTTATCGCAAGAGGTCTGTGACCAACGGGAATTGAGATAATAGGGCTTAAATGTCTATTAATGATACAAACGTTAGTACTACAACATTAGTGGGTATTTTAAAAACGGAGCGAATTGCCCGCGACTCCGACCGCATAGAATAGAACGAAATAAAACGTACCCTATGACAAATAACGTGGCTTTCTATTGGTAAAATAATTTTCAAAATAGGTTCAGTAGATTCAGAGATTACCCCCTACAACCTCACAAACTCACAGACTACCTCTTTATAATATTTGTGATTAAACTGTCTACTATATAAGATTAAATAAGTATTTTTTATTAGGCGTCATTTTTTATCACCTGCATTTGAGAGATAATCTTAGTAAAAACAAGGGTTTTTTTGAAACCGACTACATGTGGATGTTCTAATGACTAAGTAAATGCTCAGGTACTTCCAAAATACGAGATTTAGTTCTCAACCTATACTAATATTATAAATGTGAAAGTAACTCTTGTCTATTTGGGCCTTATCATACTTGCGATTTGCAGGCGAGTTGAAAGCGAGGCGAGTGCGGAGCGAGTTCGCCGCGTCTAGAGTTAGGGTTTTCCCGCTCGCAGCGAACTCGATGCGCGTTCGCCTCGCTTTCAACTCGCCTGCAAATCGCAAGTGTGATACTTAAAGCCTTTAATTTCTACGCGGACGGAGTCGCATGATGATGTGTCAGCTATAGTTTTTATACAATCCAATCGTCCAGATTTATCATCCCAAAGCCAAGTCCATACGAAGTAATATATGTACCTATAAGTCTAAGGGAATTAATACGATATGCACAAGTTCTCGATAGCAGACAGGAAGTATTGAATGTATTTTAAGAAGTTAGACGTCGGTGAGTATGTTGATTTGAGATAAAGTTACAGGATGATTATCTATACTTTCATATGTTAGTGTGATGAGCGCAAGCATTTGTTCTTAGTCTTGGGTGTTTACTATGTATGTGTTGTTATCTATATAAGTATGTTTGTTGATGCATAGAAGGGACTAGGACCTGTGAGATTGTCCTCCGATCTTTACAGTTTCCCTGTATGGTTGCCGGGTTAGAATAGTGCCACTTCATGTCTTTCCGTGGATGTCGTAAGAGGCGACTGAGCGAATAAGGGCTTGTAGTATGTTAGGCGATGGGCTTGCAACCTGTCACTAATACACTAGTAAACTTCTTGGCATAATTGTGCAAAATGTGGTTACAGATTAGTGTTACCCCACTCTAGGAATGAAGGCGTGATGTTACGTTATGCAAGTCCTCCGATATTACTATTTTTACATAAAACTTCCGGAACTGACTGACAGACGAGGCACCGCATAAACCACGAAACGTAGAGATTTCAAATTTGGAGGGAATATTTCTTGGAGGTGCACTAAGAAAGGAATTTTCATGGATCCATAACGGGAACAAATAGGAGGATTCGGGAAACCGATTCTACGGGTTCGAATCGCGGCGACCTCTCTCTAGTTAGATATCTACCTAAACCGTTTAAACGAGCAATTCCTGATATCCCTAATATATCCGGAATGGCCAAAAGTGAATAAGATGGTCATACTGAACAACCTTTCCGATGGGACCAACCACGAAAATGCTAAAAAAAGCCTGCTGTTCCATACATTAACTCTCAATTAATTCACCGGTAATGTATGGAACAGCTGTTTTTATGGCGATTTCGTGGTTGGTCCCATCGGAAAAGTTGTTCAGTATGACCATCTTATTCACGATTGGCCATTCCGGATCATGACCCCAAAATCACCCAGTATAGATGAAACTATCAAATTGCGATTTAATAGTGTCGTCAACATTTTTTATAATTTAAGGATAAAATAAAACTCTTAATAATGTAAGTTAGATTGCAAAAAGTATATACTTATAAAAAAACTCATTTTCTCTTTAGTGCTGCCTTGCCTAAGTTATTTATAAGTATTTGATAGATTATTTGTAGACTTTGCTGGTCTCTATCTATCTGTATAGCCATAGTCTTGGTCATATAATTTATTGCCTTATATAATTGTAGCACGCTTTTTTATTTTTTATTTATTATTTTTTGCCCTGTTGTTGTATGTTTCGTTTCTACGGCACTGCCACTATAATAATTGTTAGAAGTCTTCGTGGGAATTGCCCCAGGATATAGGCTACACTTATTTTATATGTCCTATTTTGTATATTCTGTTTCTAATATCTGTATCTGTTTTTTTTTTCAATAAAGAAAAGAAAATAAAATAAAATAATACATACACCCGAATAAAGCTCGGTCGCCCAGGTAGGTACTATTTCTTTAACAGGACCCCCCTGATAAAGAAATAGTACATTATGTATGACCGAGCTATGCGGTTCATTTTACGGTGAGCGTAAAGGACAGAGCTATGGAAGTAATACAGCTCTGTCCTTTTCTCTGAGCGTAAACAGAACTGCATAGTTATGTCATAATAACCCCCCAGGGGCATAGTAAGACTCATTTGCATCAAAACAGGATGTAGAAACTTTCCTGAAAATTCCTTTTCTGTGAAAAAAATATTTCATGGTGTTTGCTGGACATAGTTATTTGCGCAACCAGACAGTAAAGTTGTTTTTTTCTGCGTGTGTTGATTTTGATTTCTGTGTTAGAATCCTGAGTATAATATATATTTGCCGGTTGTACACAGTTTTACAGAAACTCATTTCATAGAACCCCTGTGTGGTTGCCGGGTTAGAAAAGTGCCACTCCATGTCTTCCCGTGGATGTCGTAAGAGGCGACTAAGGGAATAAGGGCTTGTAGTACTGTTAGGCGATGGGCTTGCAACCTGTCACTAATACACTAGTTAACATCTTAGCCTACTTGTGCAAAATGTGGTTACAGAATCATCAAATTAAGTCGTTTTGGAATTGTTGGTATATCTGTAGCTCTGCCTACCCCACTCTGGGAATGAAGACGTGATGTTATGTGTGTGTCATTTCATAGAATGTGTCACTTCACAGATTTTTTTATTTCATAGAAAGCTAATTTCTGCTGTAACCTTACTGTCTTCAGATTATTTTTTAGTGGTCACAGGTCTAACCTAACCTAACTTAAGTAACTCATGCTTAAGGTTTCAGCAGAAATTAGCTTTCTACGAAATGAAAATTCTGCGAAGTGATAAATTCTAGTAAATGAGTTTCTGCAAAAAAGGGGACACCATATTTGCCAAGCCTACCACCATACCGCAGGCATCACCACCACATTTATGTTGTGAAATATAATTAAAAAGTTACTTCTCACGCTCGCGAAATCGAATTTTGCTCACTGTCTTTAAACAGGCTTCATTTTATATTCACCATAGTTACAAGAAAAAATTGCTGCACTTTAAGTACTTCTTTATCTTATGCAACAACCTTATCTATTACCATGTTTTATACTTCATTAACCTCTTAACGCTTGCTGCAAAACTGGTAATTGAAATTAGAACACAGTTATTTGTCATTATGAAGTTTGACAGAACGCCTTTAACCTTTTCAACGCTATGTCAATTACAAAACCAGAGCGAATGTCAACTTCGCCTCGAAGATACTAAGGTCTATTTTGCGCTGTCAACCATTTGAAAACGCCATTACGGGTATAAGCTAGTGATTCGGTAATACTAGATGACATATCATCCGTCGTCATCTCCTTAGACCAAAGCAAATGGGGAAGACTTGTTGTCGCCGTAAAAAAACACTACAATAATACGTGACGCAACACCTGCATACGAAACCTATACACACACAGTTGTAAAAGAATGGTATATACATACAGGCACTAAGGAGAAAGAGATAAATTAGTGGATAACAACAAAGGTTAATGGTTAAGTGAGACGGCAATATATCTCGCAATAACGACGCGGACGTATATCCAATCGTGTTACTACGCTATCTCGCTTAAACACGTCTTGACTGATCGGTGGCGGCCGGACAACTGAAACGGATTAGGCGCTCAGCGCCTATATTGAGGCGATCAAGCCCGCGCGCCTGGTCACATATCTTCCTCTTTTTGTTTTCATCTAAGATCATCTCCCCAAATCTTAAGGTGGGTATGAATTAGAGCAGCCTCGGGTTGAGGCACGCACGGTTCACCTATTTTGCTCAAATTCGTTCGCGCTCACGCGCTGTGTGTAACAATTCGGCTCGCGAGCAGCTCGCCGCGCGGGGCGAGCATGCCTCAGGCTGAGCCGCTTAGATTCGTACCCAACTTCAGACCTTCACGGCACACAGTCGGCCATCACCGCGCAAACCGATCACATTTAGGCGCTGACACCAGGAGCTCAATCAGCTGTATCACTCCCCATGGCAAGACGAAGCGCGCACCGCGATTTTAACTTTCGCGACACGATTTACTAAAATCGTGCCACTAACATTAAAATCGCGCGATTCTACTCGCGCTGTAAAATAACACAGTAAATTCACTGCGCGCACTGCAATGAAAAAGTCGATTCATACATACATACATAGCATCGCGCCTTCATTCCCAGAGTGTGGGGTAGGCAGAGCTACAGAAATACCAACAACTTTAAAAAGACTTGTTGATAATTCTGTAACCGCATTTTGCACAATCAGGCCAAGAAGTTCACTAGTGTACCTATTAGTGACAGGTTGCAAGCCCATCGCCTAACAATACTACAAGCCCTTATTCCCTTAGTCGTCTCTTACGACATCCACGGAAAGACATGGAGTGGCACTATTCTAACCCGGCAACCACACGGGCTTCAGTGTCGCCAAAGTCGATTCAGTGTCGCCAAAATCGTGGTGACGCTCGGCCTTAGGGCTGTATTAATAAACTCATCTTAAGATGCCTGTCAAAAGGATACGTCACATCATTGAAAATCTGAAAGTCTTGAAACGTGCATATCAGCAAAGATAGCTTTAATACAGCCCTAAGTTTCAATGCTTAACTATTAGTTAGCTACGCATGCGTAAACATTGCCCTTATCTAAGAACATACTTAATAATATTGACTGCTAAAGCATAATCGAATAATCTGTTTAAAGTCGACCTTATACTTAAACAAATAAGGAACTACTACTTAAGATAAGCACTGGTGAATAATGTTGTAAAACTATGAAGATAATAAAGGTGATTCAATATTATGGTAAGATTAAAGTAAGCATGGACACTTGTTCCTGACCCACATTGTTGTGTCTGTTTGTCACATCAAAGCTCGCAAATGGATGAAACGATTCCGACGTGTTTTAAGTATTTAACACTATAAAAAACTCAGCCAAATCTAACTTCTCTATAGTAAAAGGCATGCAATATACAAGGTTAGAGATAAGTATAGAAAAAAACTTGCACACTTGCACTTGTAAACTTTCTGTCAAATTGTACGAAGCGCCACACTTCACCGTACATATTTCAACCATATGCCGTGGAATTAAGGTGTTATGGGTAAGGAGTAAGGACCAAATAGTTGGACCACATTTAAGCGTAGTTAACCATACAAACAACAAAAGTGAAACAAAGTTATGTTGTGACACGAAAAGTATGCCTACAAATGTATGGCTAATTTTCGTGTCACAACAGAAAAGTTCCATAGAAAATTTAATTGAGTGAGCTAGCGTGGCCAACTTTTTGGTCCTTACCCTTATGCCCTTTCCACTGCAAGCGGAGCGGGCTCCGTACGGACTCCGTTTGGCTTACAATGGTGACTTTAAAGAGGTTAGCTCGCGTTGGAAACAATTGAAGTCACCGTTGTAAGCCAAAAGGGGTCCGTACGGAGCACCCTCCGCTCGCAGGCAATATTAATCAAGGCGCTTCGACAAAACGAGTGTTAGGTTTCTATAGCAAAAGCGTATTATTTACATTCTACCGGGTGTGGCCTGTAATAGGAGCAATAAATAAATTGATCGTTTCCACACCACAAACGTAACAACATTTATTCTACAACTTTTGAAAATAACTTATTGTTTACCAAATATTCATGAATTTAGATTTTCCAAGCAAGCAATGAATTGCGAAAACTACGAAGTTTGTAGGCTGACAGCTGATGTCAACTAGACTATTGGATGGAGTACATTGAAAATGCTATTAAGTTTGTTCGAAAAAATCCCAAATATTAAATTACATATTTTTTTTAAGTTGTAGAACAAATGTTGCTACGTTTATAGAGTAGAAACAATCCCTCAATTTATTGCTCCTATTACAGGCCACACCCGGTATACTGCCCTCGTTAGTCAAAATATCCCTTCTATAAAAGAAGCAATACCAATCCGTCAAACACGCAACCCGTCTAAAACTCTTCAAAACCCAACCAGTACCGCGACTACCGCGGCATAATAAGGTAGGCACTTAATGAAATGTGTCTGCTAAAGATGACATGTGATTTGGTCGTGCTGTCTGTATCGCTATCTTAAAGGTAATCTACGAAATCGACATATCGCTAACCCTAAAAGGGCTAATAAACCGAAAACTTTAGAAGTAAGCATTAGACAGCAATAGTTGCTAGCCACAAATTGCCGCAAGTTGATGGATACAGGATAACCCCTTCAGTTGCGTTATTTTTCCGATAGAGGGCAGTGTAATAAAAATAAAGGTTATAGTTAGTAATTCAAAACTACCCACATGCCAAAGAGTTTGAGACGTCTTACCGCAGGTCTCAGCTGATGGTTATTTGCCTGGAAGATTGAAGTATTAGGTCAGTCTAGGGAAAAAGCACTAGGGTTTGGTTCCCATAAGAATTAGTTGGCTGTTCAACTATCAATGATATCATGTTGTATTACATGATTTGGTCAATTTAATGATTAAAATCTGAGAACAAATTTTACTGCAAATACATAAATGAAATTTAATATATTTTTTATCTATTTTCCGAAGCAGAAATTTAAATAGTTTTTAAGGGACAGTGACATGTATATAGTAGAAATACAATATAATTATGGAAAACGCAGAAAAATAATAATATTGTTTTAGTATAAAAGATGATAGGCGTGATCAGGTCAGCCTTAAGAAAAAAAAACAGAATAGATTCATGAATGTAAGCATTTATTTGTTAGTAATATAATATGACTAATATGTAATACCATTCATTACAGTTTTATTTATTGATAGCTTTTTCCAAACTACTTAGGCAGTTAATAAATGTTATGTTAAAGGAAAAGATAACCTTCTGATTAGGCCAGCATAATATTGGGTTAATTAATATTTAGTATGATAAAAAAAAGTAAAACCATTCATAGCCATTTTTGCGTAAAAATGTCAAACAATTACTTTCAAATGTTGGTAAGGGATTCAAAACAGATTTGACAGAAGCGCGTGGAGCTAACCCCATGTGCTTCTGTTTAGTGCACAAGAGGAAATACTCTTTTACCGAACAACTGTCCTCGCATGTGATATCCATGGACTTACTTCTCTAATAAGTCCTTGGGAGTGTCTTTAAATAACTAAACTTTAGCAAAATAAACCTTAACAGGAGTAAAATCCAGTAATTAAAATTAGAATTAGACATGTTCAAAACCCTTGAAATAATGGGCATTTACTGTGAAATAAATACATGATTATCTTTTTACTATCTTTTATAATCTCAACTGTACATAAGTACGAGAATTACTTTGCAGTTTTTAGTGTCACAAGGGACAGGTTTTACATTATCTGTAATCAGAATGTAAATATCTTTACCTACATGACTAGTCATATTTTTTAAGGGTTATGCTCAGATTAGATTAGATCATTTATTGCTCAATGTAATGTTACAGCATAAATTGTACAGCATGTCAAATTATTATATATGTATAGATTTTACAAATAAAAATATGATAGCATAAAACAAAGAGGTAGCTTAAAAAAATAAAATACAAGTGATGTCATGATAATAGTAAAATAAGCAATAGTATAATGAATAATTTTCTCTGTAAGAATTGTCAAAAAAACATTGTCACATAAGTAAAAAAGAAAACATGACACAACTAAAATAACTAAGTAGAAAGTCATCAACCCTTGTTTCACCAACACTTGTTAAATTGAATGTATCACTTCTGAATTTTCATATCATAGACAGACTTTTCTAGACTCAGGAGTTTAGATTTTGTGAAAGTCACAAGTCTAACACAACCTAACATACGTAATAAAAGTTTAAGATAACCTGAAAACAACAGGGTTTTAGCAGAAAATAACTTTCGATGAAGTGAAATTCAGTGAAATAATACGTACTGAGAAATGACTGTCGGTGAAACAAGGGGGCACCATCAAGATCCATATACTCATTTACTAAGTAGAAAAAAAAGATAATGAAGTCTTGTAAACTACAAAGAACACAATTAAAGCCTAATTAATAAATTGATCTCAAGGCTGCGTCTCGACTTGAGACAAGCAACTCAAGAAACATCAGTTTATTATACGGCTTATAATCTATAAATAAAATACATTTTTTTTGGTGGATGATAGTTTATCTACAAATTAAGACTAAACCGAGAGTCCAGTGAAGTACTCTTACTAAATCTGATAATCTTTTATCAATATTTTGAATTCATTCTAAAATAAAACCGGAATAGAAGAGAAGTAAGGTCCACTGGTCCATTAGTTGCATAAAATAGACAAAATAAATTACACCCTCCGTTAAACAAGCTATAATTTACCACGTAATGACATAACATATAATTCTACAGTATTCTAGTTGTCGAGTCATCGGAGTAAATTGTATGCTAATTATTTCTTGACGTGCTCCGATCATCTCCCGTGTTTATTACTTCTAATCGTAATATTTTGACCTCTACGCGGCGGCAAGGTTAACTAAATGAATACAATAGATAACACACACCACTCCCTGTTATCAACTAAACGCGACATAAACATGTGTAGTTACCTTCTTATTTAAATCTCCCGTTTCAGCCATTATCACTGGTGTTGTATAACTCGATTATAAGTGGTTTTTATCAGTAAATAATTCCAGTATAGTAAATAGTCACTGACGCAGTGTTGCGAACTTTTTGACAGATGACAATTGATCAGGTGATTGTCAAAATGAGTAACTAAACGCAGTTAGCGCTTTTTTTTGGCCCTGATAATTAATTAAGCGCCAATAGGTATTTCTGTTGTTAAAAATGTTAAAAAGAGAGGTCATGACCTATCCGTCTCCTCTAGCTAAATTCGTAGCCTTGTAATTTTCGTAA
Source organism: Acleris holmiana (assembly GCA_949316455.1). Taxonomy (NCBI): domain Eukaryota; kingdom Metazoa; phylum Arthropoda; class Insecta; order Lepidoptera; family Tortricidae; genus Acleris; species Acleris holmiana. Next base: position 1,638,289 of record OX438781.1, read on the forward strand.
ATATATTGGATAAATGCATCACATACATAACTAGCTGTTGCCTGCGACACCGTCCGCGTTGAAAAATAACACATAGCTCCGTGATAATGTAACTTTAGGCGTTACGTACCGTACAATCAGTTTTAACTTTTTAACTGACTGTTACAATATCACCAAACTGTACCTACTGTTGACCTTTCGGACGCCTAGTGGCGGATCCAGGCCAAAATTTTGGATATCTTTCTCTATTCCTTTTATAGTTTAAATCGACTAGAACGTACCGTAAACTCGGGTTACTTTAGCCCTAGGGGGTAACATTGCCCACCCTTAAAACTATAAGTATTTTAGTGGTAATCATCTTCAATTGGTTAAATATTTGTAGAACCATATAAGTAGCTTAGTCCTGATGTATCATTTAACACAATATAACTAAACTAACTTAATTTAACAAAATAATTAAATATTAAAGGTGGTTTTTGGTGTGGGCAATGTTACCCTCTAGGGTTAAAATAACCCGAGTTTACGTAAAGTATTTTTTGTTTGGCCTTCGCAAGATTAAGAGGATTGTGAAGTTGTTACTATTTACACGACCGCCCAAAAAAAAAGTGTAATATTTTCGTGGAAAAGCATTTAACGATGGAATCGGAGGATAGGAACAGAATCTCCGCTGTATTTAACGTAGACCCACCGAGGTTGGAGTCGTTAGATTGGTCAGAAGCAGCTGCTAATAGTATAATAGACACAATTTATGAGTTACTTTTACACTTTTTATTAACTTGCAATGTTTGTATGTATGTTCGCGGGGATTTATAGAGTCTGGCAAACGAAAGCTGTCCCAGAGAACCAGCGGCAATTTCAAAAAAACCTGCAGCTGTTTACACTGACAATACACTGAATAAACGGAGTTGATACTATTTGATTTCCTGATCTTTTCACATCAGTGTTGGAGTATCAACTCCGTTTATTCAGTGTAGAGTCAGTGTTAAAAGCTGCAGGTTTCTTGAAATTGCCGCTCTTTCTCTGGGACAGCTTTCGTTTGCCAGACTATATCTCCGTAACTTCGGTGATATGATGATGATAGTATGGCATTATCGAGCTGTTCTGATGTGTTTGTTTGTTTGTATTTCTTCTTCAGTTGCGATCTCCTACTGGAGTTTGGCGGATGATTATGGCTATCTTGACTTTTGTTGTTGTTCATTTGTTGGTACAGTCAGCATCAAAAGTAGCTAAGCAGAATAACATGCTCAAAATAATCTAGACACGACGTACCTATTTTCTTGATAATAGAATCGAGTGCAGATCATTTCAAACTCTTCGGTTGCGTAGCTACTTCTGCTGCTGACTGTATGTATGTTCGGGTCAAATCTTGCAAGGAAACCACTTCCCCCGGACTGATCGAGTGGAAATTTAGTATACCTCCGTAACTTCGATGACAATACAATAATATGACATGACACTTTTGTCAGTTTTGTGACGAAATTAGCCATATAAATGTATGGCAAACAGTTCGTCACAAAACTGACAAAGTTAACGTTTCTTAATTTTCCTTAACTAGGGTACGCCTCATTTTGAAAATGCCCTGATAAGCAGTAAATTACTTTGCAAAGAACGTACAGTCGGCAACAAAGGTCTGTCCCAAACATGAAATTGTTGAAATACTTTTCTATGGTAAAAATAACACAACAAATAAATAAAGAGCTCTATTCAACTGATTCACTGATTACAATATATTACAACTACTGGCGCGCGGCCAGGGCGGAGAGGTCGGCGATGCAGCGGTCCAACGTCTGCTTCTCCTGGTCCGGGGTGATAGCCTTCGTCACGTTGGCCACGATCCAGTCCACCATGTGCTTTTGGGAGAGACGGCGCTCAGCATTGGTCTTCTCGAGCTGGTAGTCGAGGCGGCGTTTTACCTGTTAAGAAAAATAATAGTGTCATTAAATGCCATGACCATATCATGTATGGATGCGCGAATATCTCGCAAGTAAGGCTTTTTACAATATTTATAAATAATTGATATTTGCATGTTCCTTTTGTTAGCCTAAGAACCCATGTATTGTGTGAGATGAATAAAGATGTTTATCTATCTATCTATCTATCTAATATCGCTGTAAATTTCCGTGTCAACATTTTCTGCCATATCTGTTTTTCATCACAATATTAGAAAGTATAATTTGCACCCCGTGTGGTAGCCGGGTTAGAATAGTGCCATTCCAAGTCTGCGTGGATGTCGTAAGAGGCTGTTAGGCGATGGGATTGCAACCTGTCACTAATACACTACTAAACTTCATGGTCTGATTTTGTCTGTGGATACAGAACTATAATTGTCTTTTTAGAGTTGTTGGTGTTTCTGTGGCTCTGCCTACCCTCTAGGAATAAAAGCATGATGTTATGTATGTATAATTTGCAGTTCCGATCCTGAGTGCAAGTCATATTTTTATGGCAATGGCACACAAGCACTCAGGCCAACTGATGATGAAAGTTAATTCCGAGACTGCAATCCAAACATCTCAAATGCTGCCAATGCTGAGGTCTAAGGTGGAATGTGTCTATGCTATTAATTTCACCGGTTATCTTATCCCCTCACCGGATCAGAATTAATCAAACACTGCTACTTGGTGGTAGGTTAATGGAGAAGATGGTGGCAGCGATTTGGATGGACCCTGCAAAGGGTCCTACCACCACTAGTAAGCTGTCAAAGTAGTCGGAAGATACCTCGGAATAGACATTCATAAGCCGCTCCCTGTAGGCAGCCTCCAGCTGCAGCAGGACGTTCTCCTTCTTGGCCTGTATCAGCAGCTCCTGACCCTCAGCGCGCCACTGCGCCTTCTTCTCTTCAGCAATAGCCTTCTCCAGGTCGGAGATGGTTTGCGAACGACCCTCGTTCCAGCCCGACTCTACTGCCTGGAAAAAGGACATGAGTAATCAGAAAACTGGCTTTGACAATTTAGTTCTTTTTTGACGCAAGAAGAAAAACAAGCATGAAATCCCTTTGAAACATATAAAATTGATTGTGCTAATGTATTGTTTGGTTTGTTTTCGCGTAATTCTTTTAGGCTGAAATTACCGATTAGAAAATGTCACATCACATCAGTAGCACACTGATTCGTCATCAACAAACAAGTAGAGAAATCGCTTAATAACACGATTACAAGGCCTCTATTTAACATGGTAAAACCATATTGCTTTGGCATATTATGGTATTGTAAATAAGAAACGTTGAAAATACGGTTTTTACAGAGTTGAATAGAGGCTCTGTACCTCAGAGCATAGAATACTAGAGTGAGGACAAGCCGCGTCGCAGTTGTTAGCTAAATCTGCATACTCCGCCGCTAATTCACCCTCCATTTAACGAGTGTGCACGCGTGCTGGTCACAGAGAATATTACGATTCTTCCCAAAATGACATGGATATAATGCGCGTGTATTGTGCAATAGGAGCGTCGGTATACAAGTGTGTGTGCTTTAGATGTGTGCGTGCTTTGTCTTGTCAATTGCTTGTGCTTTGTGTGGGTTAGTGAACTTGCGACAGGCGTGCTCAATGGGGCATGTCCGATCTCCATATATTCATACATGTTTGCACTGGGGGGCAATTTCTGAAGCTCCCTGACGAAAAATTACTAACTGTAAAATCAATATATATATATTATCTTTTTTTCTATTAATGTAAATATGTATAGCCGTCCTAGCTTTTGAACTTGATATGATAAAGGCGAAATGATATCAAATCTAAAAGGTGGGCCCGCATTTCAAACTTAGTAATTTTTCGTCAGCGAGCTTTAAAAATCGATCCCCTTACAAAACGATTTGATTGCTACAAAGATTTCGAATCTGTAGTAATACTTAAGATAATTTATATTCTGTGGCATAATCTATCAGATGGGCGTTTTCCAAAAAAAGTTACCTATAGTTAAGAACAAAACATAACAATTTTAATTTTTCCATTATGTCACGAAAATTTGACATATTTTTATATACTGCCCTCATAGTATGGTTGAACTTGCTACAAGAGCATTGTCTGAAATGTCACTATTTGTCTTAAAACAGTGTTACTTAATTGTTAATTGTAGTCCTTAACTACAGGTTTTTTTTTGGAAAACGCCCAGATACGAAATAGACAAAAGTCATTGTACTTGTAATTATACCTACAAAATATATTGTTTAAATTGTGTCATTTAGGTGGCTATCTTTAGATATTAATATTCCTACACCCTAAAAGGGTCCATATACAGCACTTTAATTATTCTGTAAGACCAATATTGTAAATACCACAGATGCAATAATAAATAAATAAATCAAACTTACATCTACTTCCTTATCCAAATAAGAAGCGATTGGGGGTCCTAGTTTCTTGGCAGCCACGTAGACCATGACCGCCAGGGACAGACCGCTGTAGTACTCGTGCTCCATCACGTAGATCTCTTTGCTGCAGAGGTACGTGATCAGGCCCACGCCGAATGTGTATGGCCCGGTCACACCGGTTTTGGAGTGGAAGAACTGGAACCTGAAAGATTATTTGAAAAAGGTCATTTTTACAGGACAATCACAGGACAATGTCAAACAAATCGACTTAGTCCCAAACTAAGCTCTAGGCTTGTACTATGTATGGGTACTAGACAACGATAAACATACTTAAATAGAGAAATACATACTTAAATAGATAGAAAACATCCAAGACTCAGGAACAAATACTGGCGCTCATCACACAAATATCTGCCCTTACCGGGATTTGAACCCAGGACCCCTAGCTTCGAGGGCAAAGTCACTACCAACTAGGCTAACGTGTCGTCCTATTATATTCCACTACGGAAATGGCATATCTACAAGGCAGAGTATGTTAAGTATTCGAGGAATGTTGTTATAAAAACCGGAAATATACGTCTTATTTACTTGCAAATGTATTACGTAGTCCATATGAGTTCATATTTGTTTTTACTAAACAGGTGACTCGTGGTATAATTTATTTGTAGTTACGTCTTCTTTTGCGTATTTGTTGTGGCCTCTGTAATCAAACGTATGGTACCGGGTTCAAATCCCAGTAAGGGCAGATATTTGAGTACGGCCATTAAATACATAGGACACATCCCAAGACTAAGGAACAAATACTCGTGCTCATCACACAAATATCTGCCCTACCGAGATTTGAACCCAGGACCCCTAGCTTCGAAGGCAGGGTCACTACGAAGGCAGGGTCGTCAAAAAGAGTTTGTAAACAAAGATTAAAGGTTTGATCATACCGATGTTAAAAGTATGTCAAAATCGCAAATAGTAGTTTAGTGCCTGGGCGACCGAGCTTTACTCAGGAATGTAGACGACAATCAAACTTTGATCGTGTCGTCTATATATTATGTCAAATACCTCGGAACCCAATCTTTCGGCGTAACCCGAATTTTCCCGAAGTTGACTTACAAAACACCCCTATTCCACAATTTTCATCAAAATCATTAGAGCCGTTTTTGAGAACATGATCTAGCTGTTTTCCGCGACTGTCCTCCGTTTGCGTAGAAGTCGTTTATCGCTATTCTGTGTCGTGTCGTTGACAGCGTGCGGTGGACAAACGGTAAAAGAGTTTCACTGTGCCGGTGTCCTATTGGCTAGAAACTCGTGATCGCAAAGTACAGTCACCGGCATAGTATTATCAGCATTGGGCTCTAAAATATCTGACATGTCTTTAATACCGGAGGCATAGAGTGAGTCAGAAATTTTTGAGCACAATGTTGTATAATATATAATTGCTGGTGACTGTACCAAGTTTGGTACCCTATATGTTAAGGAACACAAGTTACTCATGTTAAGTACAGTAACTTAGGGTGAGGACCAAAAAGTTAACCATACAAACGACAAAGACGAAAAAAGTTCTGTTGTGCGACGAAAAGTATCCCTACAATTCGCACCTTCGGTAGGACAAGGGCGCAATTTCACTTTTAGTAACATTGTAAATTGTGCCTTTGTTCTACCGGACAAGAGCACAATTTCCCCTTTAGTCACATTGTACATTGTGCCCTTGTTCTACTGAAGGTGCGTATTGTATGGCTAATTTTCATTGCACCATGGAAAAGTTTCATGGAAAAGTTAATTGTGTGAGTCAGCGTGCCCAACTTTTTGGTCCTTACCTTAATGGTAGTAAAACATGCTTTTTTACTTAAGATACCTTGCAAATCTGCTAACTGAATGTGTAAGAAACCAAGAAGGTATGCGGCTTAATCAATTAGTATCTGTAGTGAAAAAAAGTTGTAGTATGTGACAGTACCTAGAGTCACATGTAAATGTACTGTTGAAAGTTTTTATTTTTGTTATTTTTGTTTTTGCTTCATCAAAATCAATGAATTGTACTTTTTAAGAAAACTTTAACTTGTTTCTTACCGCAACCCTAAAGATAAGATAGAATATGTTTTTTACATATATTAATTACCATTCTTCGGGAATGAAGCCAAGTCTGACTTTGCCAGGCTCCCCTCGCACAGGTCGGGGGAAGTTCTTCTCATCACGCACTCCTGAAACATCAGAGGCGGAACCCCGGGCTACTAGTGCTGTGGATGCAGACTGCCGGGCCGCAACTGTAATAATAAAAATAGAGGATCAGACACATTACAAATTTTTTATTATTTTCTTGGCTAACAGGAAGAACCATAAATGAAATTTTTTAGAGGTGATTCTGTTACCTTAAAAATTTGGGAACCCTTGCCTTAAGAGTGCCAGTACATGGTGGAAGCTAGTACAGAAGCTAACGGCGCGAAGACTACTCGGCTGTTATACCAAAGGAGGCGAACTGCATAATAATATTATAAGCATTAACAATTTAATGTGGCTACCAATAGAGCTTCGACAACTACTTTGCAGGCCTTCTTTCATATTACGGCAGTCTATATTTACCCAGAGACACGTGAAATACAGTTACAATAATCTACAATTGCCTTTTCTGTATAACTTAGCCCCATTTTTAACGTCAGTCCCAATATATCCAACTGGCTAACAAAATGTGAGGTTATGATAAAGATCAAAACATTTTAAGCCCATAAAACCTACAAAATTCACGACCACCATAATAATGTCCAGGTTGAAATACTGCCCCTATATTTTTTTTAATTTACTATATAATATGCAGGTAAAACCGATCTTCAATTGTCAAATTAGTGATTACATAAACTACGTAACTGAGGGTTAAGGTTAAAATAATAATTTTATTACATACCACAGTAACCTAGTTAGTATATTTAACATTTTCTACGCACCTGAACGCAAAGCTACGCGTGATAGCATATTTTACAGCGTATTTATGAGTTAATTTAATATTTTCGACAGTCCGCCACAAAATGTACTTTGCGCTAGTGTTGCGAAATTATATTATCGATAAGACAATTCGACAATCACCGATTTACCTCTGGTCGGGCGAGCTCACATTGTGTCTAGGGAAGTAGTGTAATTATCGATATTGTATTCTATTTTCTTAATACTAATACTAATACTACTACTTTTCTTTACTGTAATGGTAAAAATATGCGATGACCATTATTTCTGCGAAAAAAACCAGTTGTGCAGTTATACTTTTTTTTGGGATATCCATTTGTAGTATCGAGCCTTTGTCGAGCAATACAATCGATAAGAAATCATAACGATTCAACTTCCGTATTATCAAAACTTCCTCATAATTATAAATTACGGATTATTATAGTTCAAACCGTTACTTTAGCATTATTGATTTTGCAAAAGTGCTCATAATGAAAACTTACTATCTAATACCCTTTAATATCTGCAACACTGTGACCTATTTAGTTTTATTTTGATAGTTGGCTATCTTCTTGATATTATTGATTTATTCATTGCTAATCAAAACGTATGTTAGCAATTTTGCTAAGCGGTGCAAATTTGTTTTCAAACTGCGAGCACGTTTATTTGCAATCGCACTGTGGCATATCAGTTTATAGTTATCTAAAACATACCATATCAGTGAAAATGGCCAATGTTCAGTCTATCTGGAATAAAATGGTTAGTTATGTTTAAGCTTAATAACATACGTAAGTCAAAAATAATTTCGGAAAGTTTGGTAGTGTCAACAATTTCATTTCATCTATCAAAAATGGCATTGCATTGTATTTTTTTTTACCTTTGTTTCGTCTGTTCGTATTTTTCAAGAGCGGTTTTTAGTAAATTTCTAACTTAATCATTGAGTTTTTTGTCAAAAATAAAGCTTAGATTTCAAGACGTTTCAAAGATTTCCGAACAAAAGCATTTCTAAGATTGAATTTCTGAACGTAATGCCCAAAGTCATTTTTGTTGTTGACGTTTTTGATTTTTGATAAGGGAAAATTCGATTACCGTGATTTAAAGTGGTAATTTATTCTTTAATTTAAACGGTTTATTTCTTTTAAAATGGGTTTATCATGCTGTAAACCTTCGGCATCGGATGTGATGACCCCTGACGCCGTAAGTTCATCTTAATCTGTATATTTTTGTGTGGAAAAGTTGCAATCGGTTACGAAAATAACATTGCACTGTGTAGGCTTCTCATAAAAGTAATGAAAGATAAAATATGTCGATAGATTGCCTGCTTTCCATTTTTGCATTTCTTCTCCTTCTTCTTCAACGTTGCCTTCGTTTGATTCGTTTATTATTTATTACACATTACAGTGATTGTATTTAAAATAAATGCTTGCTGACTAACAGTTAGTGTTGAGTAACACACTAACAGCGTTGTTATTGCTGCGCTCTCGCAACACAAGCTAAGTCAGACCCTTTTTGTCCTTATTGAAATAAAGAAAAAGAAAGAAAATAAAATACATAATAATTACAAAACAAAACGAAACATTGCTGACTCTCATGCCTACACGACTTGAATTACTTAAATAACACAACACTTTTTTTGTTCTTAGCACCTTTCCTTTAAGTATGTATGATGTTTTTTGCTACAATGTATGTTCTGAATTAATGATTTTTTCTATCTTCTTTAACTTATTCCCATTTGTTGTTTTGCAAATTAATCAGCAAAATGTCACTGTGTTTTCTTTGTCAATTCTTATGATTTGATTTATAACATCACTGTGACGTAGTTCTATGGTAGGTCAGGGTTTCATTTTGCTGACTATTTGTATTAGCATGGTTATCGTTGGTGGTAAGGGTAACAAATAATTTTTTTTTTTTTTTTGGGTGTCGTATTTCCGCGATTCCGTGACCGCTGATTAGGTGACACCGCAAAGTGTGATGTGTTAGTTTCAAGTTCTAATCAATTGGAATGTTAGCTTGTAAAGGTGGGTACAAATTAGAGCAGTCTCGGGTTGACGCACGCACGGTTTGCCTATTTTGCTCAAATTCGTACGCACTAACGTGCTGTGCCCGAGTAGCGAGAGTCGGTCTTTTGACCGTGCTCATAGACGCCTCAGTATGCGTGCCTCGCGTAACTTAGACGTGTATCCGTGAGTGCCGCGGGCAGAAAGTTGCTGAGCTGTTCCACCACTGAGGCGATTTCTTTTTCTTTTAGTTAATGATTCGGTGAATTATGATAAACGCAGCCGCGGCTGTCACGCCGCTGGCTGGCGTGCGGCGGCGGGCACGCTGGCTGGCGTGCGGCGGCGGGCACGCTGGCTGGCGTGCGGCGGCGGGCACGCTGGCTGGCGTGCGGCGGCGGGCACGCTGCCTCACCCGCGCATGTTTATGTGCAACAATTTGGCTGGCGAGCAGTTCGCTGCGCGGAGCGGGCATGCCTCAGGCTGAGCCGCTCATATTCGTACCCAGCTTCACGTGTACATGGGCCTCGTTGCCTCAAGTAAAGCTATTCTATTCATATTTAATCACGACCTTGTAACAGGAGACCAGACGTCGGCAGCAGGTTGAGGCGGCAGAGAAGCGGCGCGCCACAGAGGCGAGCCGTGGCGTCAAGGAGGTCAGCCAGGACAAGGCGGCGCGGATGCAGCAGCGTCAGGAGGCCATGGAGAAAAGGGAGGCGGAGCTCGCCAGGGAGGGGGGGCCCACGCTGAAGGTGACCTTTAAATCTGACTGATAGACACCGCAACTAAATTTTTGGAGGAAATATTCTTTGGGCGTACTAAAGGAACAATAAAAAGATTTTTTCTCAAGTACCGTTGGCTTTTATAGGAGTTTTACGGATCAAGCTTGGGAATTATATCCAATCAACATGAAATTTGGAATAAAAGTTGTTGACCAAATGCTTCAAGGCACTACAGCCTCAGCCAAAGGTGTTGAGCATCCTTTTCCTTTGTAACTTATAAATGAAGTAGTATTTTTCAATTTCAAAAATAAAACAAGTGTTTGAACATGTGCAAATCATTACTGGATATCGTTTTAAAACAGCTATTTGCGTGTGAAAACTGAACCTAGAAAAAATCTGGTTTTACAATAAAATTATTAATTACCAGATTAAAATAGTGCCACTCCATGTCTTCCCGTAAATGTCGTAAGAGGCGACTAAGGGAATAAGGGCTTGTAGTACTGTTAGGCGATGGGCTTGCAACCTGTCACTAATACACTGGTAAACATCTTGGCCTGATTGTGCAAAATGTGGTTACAGAATTATAAACAAGTATTTTTAGAGTTGTTGGTGGTGGTGGTGCTGTTGTGTGGGATGTATGTATTTTTTCCACTGAATTTTCCTTAACGTCAATAAATTTGACTAATAATGAAGGGTACTTTTAAAGTTTGACTTTAATGTAAAAAATGCAGACGTACAACACTTTTGGCCTGCTGTATGAAGTAAGGGGTGGAAATCAGGTATCCGTTTGAGGCATTTGGTGAAGTAGCTAAAAGATTAGTTAAGTACCTAAAACTTTAACTACAGTTTATTAATATTTTTTTTCTTGTTTAAGTGGACATCTGGGTGAGATCCGGAGCAAGGTGGGAGCGGTATATCCAAAGAAGAGAGGTACAAATACAAAAACTGAGTTCCCACTTCAATATGTGTCTGTGTATGGACTGTCATGCATACTGAGTGTCGTATGTGGTACACAGCTTGGACTGTTTGTATGTCGGTGTTGCCAGTCGGAAACTTTGTAATATTTCCAAAATTACCATAAAGAAACTACTTGATGGAAACCTAACTTAGTTATAATGCGTTATGCCAGCTTTATATTACTTGCTTGTTCTTCATTATACCCTCGGCCACCTTCACTTTTTCGCATTAAAAATATCGTGTTTTAATTAACTTAGTACCATGTACATCCAAGATTGAATAGAGTGATGTTTAAAAAAAAACCGGTCAAGTGCGAGTGGGAATCGAGCACCGAGGGTTCCGTATAAACTTATAAAAATGTAAAATTGTATTGAGGGACAAACTTGACTTTGCCGTTGAAAAACTATCTCCGTACATCGACATAGGTCGCGATTAGTTTACCAACTGCAAACAACTTTGCAATTGCATTTTTTTGTTTTTTTATGTGATGGAGCAACAATTTTTTCCTTTACTTGTGCTGTAGGTCCTTCTTCCTTGCCTAATTTCAGTATAATAGAGCGTCGAAAGTAAGTTTTTTGTGGCATAAACGGCCGAATCTTTTTTTAGGTTAACTTAGTAGTTTGATTTTTTTTACAGATTCAAGAGACTAGACCATATGGTTTTAATTTTAAATCGATACCTGCACTCGTTTCTGAGACAAAGGGTCTTGACAGACAGACGAACGACGAAAACCGACGTTTTTTCCTCTTGAGGTACGGAACCCTAAAAGTTGTTCGGATTCCACTATGGCTGAATTAAATAATAAATTTAACTTGAAGGTATTGGTTAAATTATAAATACTTGTAAATAATTTAAAATATTTAGATTACACTCTTATTTAATAATTGTTTGGGTAGACAATTATACAGGTTGTCTCTGACCAATGCTACATCTTTTGTTCTACGACTTAGAAAATAACTTAATTTACAGTAAGTTAATAAGCAGTGATCGGAATAGGTAGTGCAATTTCGCGAGACTTCGGTGCGTAAGTTTAGTACGGATATAGCTTGTAACCCCGGGATTACATTTGCAAAGTGTTAAAGTTCGTGTTTAATTCAAAAAATGTTATTAAAATATGATTTTAACGATTACTTTGCTAGCATAGAATATCGCATTGACGAAATATGTCGACACTTGCAATGAAAAAAAGTAAAAAAGTATTTACAATAACATTTTTTTTTACATTTTTCGCATGTTCCTTCCTATTCCGATCACTATTTTAATAAGTGATCAAACTTTCAAACTTTACTAGTAAAATCAGTGGATTAATTAATTTTGTATGACAAATAAAAAATAAAAATTACCTCATTTTTTAAAGTTTTAGTACAAAAAGAGATCCATTTGAGGAGTAGAATCGATCCCTACATTTAAAGCCCCATGGTAAGAGACACCTTGTATACACATGTATATTGTGTAAGATTTGAAACTTAGATGTGCTTAATGTAATGTTCTATGTTAAATGTTGATGTACCTAAAAGCACTGTAACTTCAAATTAAAGCCAACTTATAGTCATGAATAAAACCACTTATACGTGTCGCGTTTGGCTACGCCCCGCGTTCTAACGCTGGCTCTAGGTTATCTATGGGCCTTATTAGCAGGGATCGAAAATTTGGATCGATATTTACTGCTCGCGAGCTATATTGTTGCATATAAACATGCGCGGGTGAGGCAGCGTGCTCGCCGCGAGCCGACATTTCAAAATGCTGTGTTTATCATAATTCACCGAATGATTAACAAAAAGAAGAAGAAATCGCCTCGGTGGTGAAAAGGCTTAGCAACTTTATCAAATTTGAACGCGCTTCGCCCACAGACAAGTTAGAACTTGTCGTTCTGCCCGCGGCACGCTCGGATTCACGTCCAAATTACGTGAGGCACGCACAGTGAGGCGCCTTTGAGCACGGTCGGCCTCAACCCGAGGCTGCTCTAATTCGTACCCATCTTAAAGTCGGGCGGTGTCAAAGGTATAGAGACGGACCCCATTTAATTTTCCAAATAAAATTCCCGGGATTTCTAAATTTAGTAACTAGGCCTCCACAATCCATATTTCGGTATTTATATAAGCTTATTGCTTATTTATTTGAAGTTATTTTCCATGCAACATTAAGAACCTAATATGTTATGTACTTAGCTGAACATATTTGTGTATTTTTACCTTCTCGTATCGTTCTATGCAATCCCGGAATCACGGAATATATTATTAAAATGATTTAATTAAGAAGTCACCTCCATATTTGCCTAACTTATTCCGGGATTTTGCCAACTTTAGCTTAATATCGATCCGAATTTCCGATCCTTTGTCATTAGATAACAGTTGCATAATTAACTATAGCCACTACTTTGAACAAACCTCGTATCTCATATTTAGTGATGTACGATTTTAAACTTAAACATGATGAGAAATGAGTTTAAAATAGTACATCACGAAATGTGAGATACGAGGTTTTTCAAAGTAGTCGCGCTATTTCGGTACCTACCTTATGTTTTTGGGTATGGAATATAATAATATGTTGTATACATGAATATGTATTGTTATAGGGGTTGTTATCAAGAAAAAATCGGTGACGCATCCACTGGCTGAATCATACCGTGCCATAATCTTATCGCAATATTACGTTCCAGCCGTTTCATATGTGATTCATAAGAAAGATTGATCTATGTAGTACCTACAAGATTACGAAATTGATTTTAACCATGTATCGACACAAAAACCGGTCATGTGCTAGTCCCCGAGCGATTAAGGATTATATGTCAAGTGTACATCACTAATTATATCTATTTGTAATGTAAGGGAGCCAAACGTGTATTCCAACTTCGCAATTCTTTATGAGTAGGTATCTTTTCATACCTGGGCACCGTTAATCAAATAGTTAACTTCGTTAATCGGTAATCCGTTACTAAAAAAGTTAGCCGTTAAAGCGTTACATTTCGCAAGATTTAACGCAGGTTAACGTTAATCGTTGATCCGTTAATACGTGACAGAAATTCCAATTTTTATATCGTTGCGTTAGTGATAAAAACGGGTGTCTACCATTTTATCGAAATACCTTTCATCGAATGTATCATTTCTCGAACGCTATTTTCTACTGAAACCATAATGTTTTCAGTGTATTTTAAACACCTAACTTAGTTTACGTGTATAAAATACGCACTGAACAGGTTAGGTTAGCCTAACCTACGTAATTAATGTTTAAGATACCCTGAAAACATTATGGTTTCAGCAGAAAATAGCGTTCGATGAAGTGATAAACTCATCACTTTATCGAATGTACCATTGAAGAGTTAACGAGCACGTTAACTCTTTGAAAAAGTTAACTTAAAAGTTAATCCGTCACTCGAAAAGTTCACTTAATTAATTAACGATTAACGGATTAACGAGTTAATGCCCAGCTATGTGTTTAAATAATGTTGTTTCTGATATGATGTGGGAGTTTTTGTTTCATTATAACACTGGCCAATCCTATATCCGATCGCCAAAATACATGATAGGTAGTTTCGGGAACGCGGGAAGACTTTAGTTTCAGTGATTGAGTTAGATTTTTAATTTGTGCGGGTTATGCAAAGTCATAGCTTCAGTCTCAAAATGGCTCTCTAAATGAATATGATAGCAGTTTGTTAAGTTTGTTAGTTATTTTATAAGCATTTCATTTAGAATGTAATTTGTAACATGTGCTTATGAAAGTGTTTACTGAATAAATGTATATCTACCATTATCTATAAAATCATACACAACATATTTTCTGGTCTATACATGTTTATACTTACTCATAAATGTATGCACTGATAGCATAAGAGATTTATATACTTAATATATTGTTGTAAAGTGAATGGAATAAAATATTTTGTGAAATGGAATAAAATGGCATTTTAGTGTTGTTCCTAGAAAATATAACTTGAGGCGTCGAGGCTTGTATTACTGTTAGGTGATGGGCTTGCAACCTGTCACTAATAGACTAGTAAACTTCTTGGCCTGATTGTGCAGTGTAGTTACAGAATTATCAACAAGTCGTTTAGGAGTTGTTGGTATTTCTGTAGCTCTGCCTGCCCCACTCTGGGAATGAAGGCGTGATGTTATGTAGTGTGTATGTGTATAGAGAGTTCCGTGCCCGAAGGAAGCCCCACCAGACCCTAATTATATGCCCAGTAGCGGGGATATTAACGGTTACGCGACCGCCCAGGGCGCCATTTAAAAAAGGCGCCTGCGGCTGGTTTTCTTTTCATGGCCATGAAAAGGGTCACGAGCACCCGGGCCACCTGATGGTAAGTGGAATCTGAGACCCATAGAGATTTGAATTCTCAAGACTAATCCTAAGACCTCAAATGCGTCGCCAACCCTGAGGACTAAGATGGAATGCTTCTATGCTAGTAATTTCACCGGTTGTCTTATCCCTACACAAACGTTGCTGTTTGGCGGTAGGTATATGGATAAGATGGTGGTAGCGTTCCGGACGGACCCTGCACAGGGTCCTACTACTAAAAAATGTATTCTAACTCTTGCCTTTTCTTCGTACGGGTTTGAATAGCAGATAAGGGATGCCGTGGAAAATTAGTAGAGTTTTGAGATGGTTTTTGTGCTGGTACTAACGGCGTCAGAGCCCTACACAGGGTCTCTATCGTTTCAAGTGCAATAATTTCATTTGCCCGAATTTCATATAACATAATTTTATATGCCATAGGAATCATGTGCCATGTGTGTTAGGCATTTTTTCTGAAACCGTAAACTATTTAGAATTGGAAGAAAAAAAAACCTAACTTAACTATGGGCTCTATACGATGGCATGTAAAAACGACCTGAAAGGTTTACGACTTCTGAAAAAATGTCTTTATGGCAAATTAAATTATGGTATGTGATATTAGGGAAAATGAAAAATAGGCAGTCACAATTATGGCAAATGAAATTATGAAAAATGAAGGGATACGCCTACACAGAGCATAGTCATAGTCATGCTTTTGCCTGGTATTTTACAAGTTTTAAGAACTTTGGGATATGCTCTTACGCTACTTCAGGGTTTTTGGACATATAAGACTGAGTTGTGTTTTTTTAGGGTTCTGTATTCAAGCTAAGAACACTTATAGTTTCGCCATATCCGTCCGTCCTTCTGCAGGCTAGCGCAGAGACTCTTAATACTAGAAAGATGTAATTTGGCATGAATATACATATAGTCACGTTGTAGGATAGGTACCTCCCCTACACGTAACGTGGGGATGTTTTTTTTGTCGTCTACCCCATCGTGTGGAGTATTGTTGGATAGGTCTTTCAAAAATATTGTGGGTTTGTGAAAACAATTTTTTGATCAAGGGATACGTTTATGAAATATTAAGCTTTAAAACGCTAATTTTTGCTAGAGTCAAGTGTCCTCCCCCCTGCAGCCAAAACTACAAATACTAAAAATCAGAAAAAATCTTGAATAAAAGCACATAATAACTAATTTAAAAGGAAAACTATCACGACTCAGTAGACATCATCTTGAGATACAGGTGATTAATGTGTTTATACCTACCAAAATCATCTAATGACTTTTAATAGAAAATTAGTTAAATATTACTTGGTGATTTTTATGTTGGTAGTAAGTATTTGACGGCTTCGGAACCCTATACTGAGCATGGTCCGACATGCTCTTGCCCGGTTTTTACTCTTTAGTAGCAGTAGTAGACACAAACATGTAGAAGTGCGCTACGTTTTTGCCACTTTAAAATTTTTAAATGCATTACTCATTTATTAGTTTACCTCGTGAGCTCAGTGTTTATATGACTCGCATCTGCATACGAAGATCATATAACACCTAAATTAAATAGATAACACCGACTATCGCTAGTTACATATTTCCCATAAGATAATACGAGAAAGATGTTATCGCGCAAGAACGCCGCCAACACCAATAGTAGAAGCGTCGGTGTGTAATTAAAATGACGCGAAGCTCCTCTTAGTTCCGATATTTTGCGCGCGTTAATATCTTGAATCATAAGCGAAGGGCACACGGACAGAACATGTAGATGTAGTTAGTTACTTTGAAATTAACGAGATTTTCTTCTAAATATTGAGTTCGCAATGAACAACTTACCTACTCGAAATATTAAATATTTATCTCTTATATTTTCAATTCTAACCTTTACATGAAAAATACGAAATTACATCATTACTAAACTTTTACATCGCGATGTCTCAAAAGGGTATTTTAACTTGACATTAGACATATTAGTCCTTTCCGTGTACCCTTGAAGTGCAGACGTTTAGTACCTTTAAATAGTGTACAGCAACTACTGTATTTTGTTGGTGATGTTTGTGTCACGATTTTATATATCACGATGTTTGTTTAGTCGTTACACTACAATAGACGTCCATGAATCTTACTCTATCAAATTATTTATGTTAAATTAATTAATAGTGCTGAAAATATTTGTGTGAAATGGCTTTCTTGGGTCAAGGTAAGTCTATTTTAAAATGTTTTTGGAAGTTTTTGTGTTGCGAGAGGCATTTAATTCTCGACTCTTTAGACAGAAAATGATAATTAATTCAATATAATTAATTGAACGAAGTAGATAATGCACTGCAGAGGTCATGGGTTCACGTAACAGACAGTATTCCAAGATTAATCTATTTCCTAACTTAAACGAATTGCAGCAAAACAAAAAACACGTACATTTAAAAGGATTGTGAAGCTAAAATTTTCCATATAAAATGCGATAACGATTCTTTCCCAAAATCAAAATCAAATTCAAATAATATTTATTCAGACAGCAAAGAGGCCGGATTTTTGCGATGTTTTAATAAGTCGTAGACATTATCACAAACTGCAGGTTTCCCTTTGCAAAAAAATGTTTCTTGAAAATAAAACGTAAACCTAGTTTTTCATAATAACTAAAGCCAAACCAAACCAAATTTGTATTGGAATAGGGCCAAATAGAATCTTGTCAGGGTTTACAACATATTATTATTATTAAACAAAAAACGTGGAAATCGGACTTGAATTACGGTTGAGAAACGCCCGGAGCTACATTTGTAGGGATCTTTTTGAAGAATCCTGTAAAAAGGTAAATTAGGTAGAAACCTATACTATTTTTACTTTTTGGGTTTTTATAAAATCTAGTCATTATGAAGTGTGTTTTATTTTAACTGGGACCGTATGAGGAAATCCGAAACCATAGGAGATAAACTTTCTTAGGAAACATTAGGTCTTTTTTGTTAAAACGTACATTTTTCGCGTAGTTACTTTTTTGGTCAAGAGTGAGTTGTCCATAAAAAATATCCTTTTTTTAAATGTAAATAGACTTTTTAGTATAGAAAGAAAAAAATGGAACTGCAGAAGTTGGTAAAATTTACTAATATTATTTTCATGCAATTTGTAAGTAGTCTGTTAATAGAACTATTTCCTTTCAGAATAAATTACCTTCAATTTAATAATGTGCCTAGAGGATAAAGTGCCTACTCGTATTTAGTGGTGGTAGGACCCTGTGCAGGGTCCGTCCGGATCGCTACCACCATCTTATCCATTAACCACCCGCCAAGCAACAGTGTCCGCATTGCTGTGTTCCGGTGTGGGGATAAGACAACCGGTGAAATTACTAGCATAGAGGCATTCCATCTTAGTCCTCAGGGTTGGCAACGCATTTGAGGTCTTAGGATTACAGTCTTGAGAATTCAAATGTCTATGGATCTCAGATTCCACTTACCATCAGGTGGCCTGAGTGCTCGTGTGCCTTCTCATTAACATAAAAAAAAAAAGAAAAATACTACAGGTGGTATGCAGAATTTCAACGTGGCCGTCTATCCCTCACGGACGACGTGCGTGAAGGTCGACCGAAATCGGCAGTCACGCAAGAAAACGTCGATGCTGTGCGTCAGCTGATAAAGGAAGACCGGCATGTGTCATATCGGGAGATTCAAGAGTGTTTGGGCATTGGAATGAGTCAGATACCTACAAAATCATTGTATAGGAACAATTAGGCGTGCGAAAGTTGTTTTCCCGTTGGATCCCTCACTTATTGTCTGAGGAGCAGAAAACGACTCGTGTCAATTGGCGCCTCAGAACTTTGAATAAATTCAACGGAGGAAGCTCAAATGCAGTTTTTAGCATTGTATTTGGTGACGAGTGTTGAATATATGCATATGAGCCTGAAAATAAAAACCAATCTCGAGTATGGGTCTACGAAGATGAGCTCAAGCCGACAAAAGTTATTCGTTCTCGCAGCACGGCCAAAAAGATGGTGGCTACGTTTGTCTCCAAATCGGGTCACGTGGCTACTATTCCTCTTGAAGATCGTAGAACGGTCAATGCCGATTGGTACACCACTATTTGTTTGCCGAGTATCTTTGCTGAACTCCGAAAAAAAAACCCTGTCGCCGCATTATCCTTCACCACGACAAGGCCAGCCCTCACACCGCTCGGAAAACAACTGAGTACCTGGACGGTGAAAAAGTCGAATTACTGGACCATCCTCCATACAGCCCCGACTTAAGCCCCAATGACTTTTTCACATTCCCCAAAATTAAGGATAAGTTGCGTGGTCAGCGGTTTCAGACGCCGGAAGCAGCAGTGGAGGCTTTTAAAATGGCCATTTTGTCGACCCACTTCAGACTTCAATAAGTGCTTTAATGACTGGTTTGATCGCATGGAAAAGTGATTAAAATATAAAAGAGAATACTTTGAAAAACAATAAAAATACTTTTCTTCAATTTAACTGCATATTTTTTTCTATTCCCGAAACTTTCAGTTTGACCCTCGTAGTTTGACTACGGAACCCTAAAAACGAGGACAAGTAATGATACGAGCTTATAATACTATTGTGTCACACATTTCGTATAATTTCCATATCATGTCGTTATCTTCAATAGAACTACATGCTTAAATGTATCAACCGGCATATATTATTCGAGTCCAAGCTAGCATATCGATGCCGATGTTTGGTGATATCACTAGTTTATCAGTTGAGAGAATAGTGTGCATTTCTCGTCGGTTAGAGTGAAATTAAGTGAATATAAGTCAGGGAAGAATCCAAAATGGACAGCACCACCGGATTGTTAGAAAAAATTAACAGTATTAAAGGTATTTTTTGTGTTACTTACACATTGATGAAACCCCATTCATTGACGAAAACCTGCCATCATTATACTATTATTGTGTTTTCTAATAAACTAAAGTATTATCTTAACCTTTTCAACGCCATTGACGGATATTTCCGTCATGGTTGACAGCGAAAAATAGACCTATGTGTCTATGAGACAAAGTTGACATTCGCTCTGATTTTGTATTTGACGTAGCGTTGAACAGATTAAATTTGAAGGATAGTTTTTTAGGGTTCCGTAGTTTCGCCATGTCAGTCCGTCCGTCCGTCCGCGGCTTAGCTCATACTAAGGTACTAGAAAGCTGCTATTTTGCATGAATATCGTACATAGATACATATGTCTTCAGCTTCATCATCACTTTCCATAGTCCGACTAGATCGAGTTCAAATGCTTGCCTATCATACAATAAAAACCGGGCAAGAACATGTCGGAGCATGCTCAGTGTAGGGTTCCGTTAAGTAACAAACATAAAAAACAACAAGTAGTAACAAATTTTCTATTTATAGTCATGTGGTGCCGTCTTAGATGATTTTAGTAGCTATATATCACTTTAATCGCCTGTATTTCAAGAATCAATGATGTCTACTTAGTTGAGATAGTTTTCCTTTTAAATACGTGATATATGCGCTTTTGTTGAAGATTGTTTTTAGATTTTTAGGGGGACATAAACGAATCCCTTAATCGAAAAGTTGTTTTCACAAACCCGTAATATTTTTGAAAGACCTATCCAACGACACCCTACACTATGGGTTAGACGAGAAAAAGAAAAACATCCCCACCGTAGAGGAGGTAAATTAATAGTATTTTTATAGGATTTTATTCTACCACTTTGTTGTCGTGACTAATATGTATATTCATGCCAAATTACAGCTTTCTACTACAAAGATTCTCTGCGCTAGACTGCGGACGGACGGACATGGCGAAACCATGTGGGTTCCTATTTATAGTTTGACTACGGAACCCTAAAAATAAGGAAGTAGATGTAACTATCTATGCATGTTGCTAGGCCAAATCGAAGATTAAAAAAATAGCCAATTAACCACTCTTGCTCTGTTTACGCCAAACCAAAGTACCAAAGTTACCAAAGTTATATTTTCTTTCATTACAATATTACATTTTAAACACTTTCTGTTGCTATAATTTAAGACTTATAATTTAAATAGTTCAAGTAAACTCATAACATTAATTACTTGACAAAAATAAACACGGCAAAACAACGGACGTAGTATAAAAAAGCCATATTAGAGCAAATCGACTAATTATGAATTTAAATTGGGTTAGTATCAGATGGTCGTAAACGCAACTGGTCTACGGCATCAACTCATCCTAAAATCATCTTGACGAAATTGCAACTAGCTTAAAAAGTAACTCGCCTATGAAGCAGCTCGTTCGTATCGTTTTTGACGTGTTTCCGTATAGTCAACGTTTTGATGACTAAGTATTATGTCATTTACAATAATCGCGACCGAATCATATTCGGTACTAAAACACGCCAAACGCGTTATCGTTATAACGCAGTAGAATCGATGCCCAGTTATAAACCGTGATATCACATCATAAATCATTTTAAAACACGACATTCCACAAATATCAAGAATACTGTCGTTTCAAAATCTATAGGTACTATGGTAAACTCGGCTAATGACATGACTGGTAAATCCGTGATATCCTCTGTTTACGCCAAACTAGTCGATAGTCACGTGTTTTACGTACCTGTCCATCATTCAATAGTGAAACAATTGAACATGTTGTTGTTTCTATATTTTCACACGCAATGTACTAGGGTAACATAATTATGTATATCTATACTCTGTAATATCATTGTTTTAGCCGAAATCGAATTTGGCACCGGTTTGGAGGCAGGGGTCATTACAGCTTGGCTAACGGCGAGGCGCGCGGCCAATTCAGGGCCTCGCCAAAATTGTTAGGTAATTTTTGCTCATGGTAATTTGAAAGAAAAAGCGAACGAGTCATAAACAATACGATAGCAATGGGGGAAACAACTATTAAACAGTTAACCTCGATATAAGATGACCTCTACTTTCAGTATGGCTGGCACAAGTTATACATATCGCACTGCTAGATCGAAACAGTAGCAACTCAAAATGGAACTGTATTTTAAAATCAACTTTAACTCAACTTCTATTGAGTTTTATACAAAACTAGCGGTATTTTGACTTGATACTGTTTTGATCTAGTAATGCGATATTATCTCGCTTCTCGCTCAGTGCGTGTGCGTCTCTATCGTAACAGACCAGATAAAAACCTATCTTAGAACCGCGATTCATTTATTACTCATAACTTATTCCAAGATTTGACTTACACTGACATACCTACATACAAACATTGCAAATTAAGACGACGGGTGATTTTCTTTTCTACACCCAAGAGCATTAATATCTATTAATATACATGGGCCTTATTGCGAGTGGCATAAAGGTGTATAGATATTTTTGACGTCTTGGGAACGTATGTATCGACTGTACCTAACTTTATGTATGTTTTTTTGTAACATTACAAAAACTTTTTTTTCGCAGGTATCTTTGGTTAAATTAGCTCGTCAACTTAATTTTACGGTTGCTTTCTTAAAAATAAAATAAAATACAAAGTAAAATACAAAATAAAAACTAAGTAAAGAGATATTAAATATACCTATCCGTGATAGTAATATCCATTTTGAACCACTGCAAACCAAGAAAAACTTGCACCAAGTTAGTATGGAAACATTGCCCTATCCGTCTAAAAATATGGGCCTCTATTCAACTGGGTTAAAACGATATTGCGTTTGACGTGTTTTAGTATTGTTTTTAGTTCGGCCGCCGTTACTGTCGAGTTGATAAGTTATCAAAACGTTGACAATACGGAAACACGTCGAAGGCTTATCTTATTCTTTGTGTTATCTTTATTTTTGATTTCATCTTGGCCACTCTTACGTTTCTATTACTGATCTAAATCCTTCAAAATTAAAATTATTACGATCAATTCAGATATCGATCAATATTCGTTCACAACCTTGCAGTATCAAAATTATATGAGTGCCGTATTGCCTCGGGGCGGTCTATCGTCCTACATACCAAAACGTAATAACTAGAATATCAGTGACATTAAATTTGAACCTTAATACTATGACAATACCGTTCGTTTTACAATATGAATGTTGTAGTGGCACGTGCTAACTCGGTAGCTAGCGGTTTTGTGATAATAGAGACAACGGCCTTTGTTTGAAAGGTTAGGGCTCGAAGCGAAAAATTCACCTGGGAAGATTCATACTATAACTGTGACTCATGGTATACCGAAAACCTTACCATGTGTACTGTAGAATATCAGCCGTATTATTTATAATTTCCGCACGCGACTTCGTACGCGTATAAATCAGTTTCCGAGGGAATAGTGATATGAAAGGTACCCTATGTGTTAATCCAAGGTATAAGCTGTTTGCATTCCAAATTTCATAAAAATCCGTCCAGTAGTTTTTGCGTGAAAGAGTAACCAACATCCATACTTACAAACTTTCGCGTTTATAATATTAGTAGGATTATCTTTTCCAGTTCCTTGTTTGTCTTTTCCAGTCCGTGACCGCGTGCGGTCGTTCTTCAGCCCTGATGGTTTCGACGCGCTGGCTTTCCGCGCCACGGCACAGATGGCGCTGATGGCCATGGTCTTGGGGGAAGTCTCTGTGTACATCTTGCTGCAGCAGAGCGCGCGGCTTGGGGAACTGCCTACTTACATACCTGGTATAAGGTTATTTATGGTGATGCTATTTAAAATGAGTTATTTTTTCTGAAATTGTTTTATCACTATCACTACATATTATAAAACAAAGTCGCTTCCCGCTGTATGTCCCTATAACTACACTACGGAATTTTGATGGGGTTTTTATTATAGATAGCGAGATTCAAGAGGAAGGTTTATATGTATACTTTAACAAGAAACGAAGCCGGTGGGTCGCTAGTTAAATGTATAAAAATGCAACAGTTTTACGGTTATCTCAAACAATTCCTAAACAAAAATTGCCTGATACTTAATTCTACTAATCAATAATGATGCCGTGTAACACTGCTTAATATCATGTCTCGACGAACAGTTGTTCGGTAAACTGAAACAAATACTTGGCGAAATTAACCATAAGTGTAAGGCCGCTTCCTGACTTGGCGGTATGCTTGCAGTAAAACGTTCAGGCGGCGTAAACGCTACATTGATTGGTAGATGCCACTGGTGGCCTAGAAACCCTTGCCGATTCGGTGTTTTACTGCAAGCATAGCATAGTCAAGAAGCGGCCTAACGGAATTGTACCAAACGTTACTGGGTCAAAAGAAAGGTCTGACAATAGCGAACAAAAATCTACGTAATTAAACTCAGCGAAACGATAGGTTACCGAAGGAACTACTTAAAATAATTGAAAGAAAGCTTGAAAAACCTGAGGCCGCTGTCGTTTTTAAACCAATAGATCAAGTGACTTTTCGTATGGCGTGATCCAGTGACGTGATAGGTTTAAAACAAAACGAATAGACGCTAGTTAGCGAACGCATCTTGGCTAGGGCCTCTGCTTGCATTTTTTGATATTGTCGTCAACATAATGTATTTTCTTTAAATCTCTTTAATCTTATTATCTTCATCACTTTTATTGAAATATTATAGCCTATTAGATTCGCCTTGGCTGTGGGAGTGATTCACAACCAAGGCGAATCTAACGACACCTCACTCTTCAAAATCGATCAAGCAGTTTAGGCTACAGAAGGTCACAATGAAATGGACATAGGTACTTACTGATAAACATACACACGAAAGACCTCCTCCTCCTTCTGGGTCAGTTGGGTAAAAAGCAGCTACAGTTACATGAAGCACTTTGGATCCTTATTTCTAACAAGATAGGATTTAATCTGCTTTGGCTATTGAATTTGAGTTACTGCTGATTGGCTTAGGAGGGCAGTATTAAGACGCTTTCTCTTCCTTTCAGACGTGCTAATCATCAGCATATCGACGCTGGAGTTCATCCTGGGCCCGTTCATCGGCTGGCTCGGCTCCAACCGGCGCCGCACCATTATGGTGATGTGGGTGCTCATCGCTCTGGTCTGCATGCTGCCCGTGATCGGGACTCCGAGCCCTGTCACCGAGGCAGACACTGGTGAGGGAACAGACGGAAAATTTGGATCAGCCAAAGAGCTGTTCGATTGTTTGGTCAACGTACGAGTTAGCATTGGAAATGCTGCTAGCATCTTTGGCTCCTGTTTAGTTTTGTATTTTATACGTTTTTATCCATCCATATCCATCTATGCTAATATTATAAATGTGATTATTGTCTGTCTGTTACGCTTCCACGACTAAACCACTGAACCGATGCTATGAAATTTAATATGGAGATAGCTCATAGGGTCCTTTCCGCTAGTAGCCACCCACCGCCCGATACTCGCCACCGGAGTAAAATTCAATCATACTACCTGGAACCATTAAAATCGACTAATTTCCAAAAGTCCTTTTTCTTCGCACTTTGATACTATGGAATAAACTTCGTTTATATGCGGCTTGAAAAGAGTATTCACTGAAAGCAACCACTTGACTGTGCCCCTGCCATTGCTGGTGTTTATGATCGACGGTAACTGCTTACCATTAGGAGGTCCGTTTGCTCGTTTGCCTTTTATGATTAAAAAAAAACACTTCCACGCAGACGGAGTTTAAAAAGTCATAAGTAAAGATTTCAACACACGAATTTGAACAATTTTCCAAACGTGCTGGTAGGACCTTAATGCCCTGCATTAAGTTCACCTTTTGTTTATCAAGTGTGTACTATCGTGCAATAAGATTTAAAAAAAAAGATATTTGTCCCCAGCTCTCTGCACCTCGCGGTACCCCTTTCTACCTTCCACCATCCCCCCTCAGACAGCGATTCGCCTCTCCATCTTGGTGCTGGCTGGGCTCTCCTGCGCACCAGGCCGGCTGGCCATCATGGCGCATGCGCTGGCTTACTTGGACGAGGATAAACCTTCGGCGAACACGCACATGGACCTCGGTAAGGCGCCATGAACTAAAGAACTTACATATTCACAAGGGCGGTATATAATATATAAAGTTCAAAATACATAATGGTCATAATCTATAATGGTTTTATTTCTGAAATCGTAAACTTTTCAGGAGTGTTTTAAAACAAACCTAACCTAACCTAATGGGTTACAATGACCTTATAAAAAATCCTGAACCAAAATTTGAACTTTATACATTATGATACGAAAACGCCCAAAATACGAGAATCGTAACCTACTTACTATATCACCAGGGCTGGAATTCTACAAGGTAATAACGTTTTTGACCGGTTTCCGTATTGTCAACGTTTTGATAACTCTTATGTCATTTACAATAATTGCGACTGTGACATAAACGATTCTTAAACGTGTCAAACACGATATCGTTTTAACGCACTAGGCCCAGTAGTTTGTATTTGTAAACTTTGTAATGTTTTGGTATGGAGTTTTTAATAATAAGTGATTGTGTCTTAATGGGTCCAGCTGAAAATCAGCGCTGTGACTTTTAGTCGCAGCGTGTTGCTGAGCTGATCGCCCTTTTGGTGCTTATTAGTAATACGTTTTTTGTCAACTAAAACCAATGTAATACTGTATTAGCACTAAATAAATGTTTCTTCTTCTTATGACAAAAATCAAAAAAAATACTTGTACCTATCATAGCTCAAAGGGGATGACTCCCGTGTCATCATCATCAGCATATAGATCAGCCATGCAGCTGCTGGACAGTGATTAAATTTGTCTCGACTTACTTGTATACTCTTTTCAGGGATCTTTCTAATAACCCGTGTGGTGGCACTCCACGTGGGCAAGACCTTGTTGGGCTCCATGACGGAGAAGATGCCCTGGCTCCAGGCAATATTCATCGTCATCAAGCTGGTCATAGTCCTGGTGAAGTTCCACAAGTATCCTATGGTGCCCGCTGCGGTGGACAAGAGACTTGGCAGCGAGAGATGTGAGCGTTTGGTGTTTTGGTGCAAATATTTGCTATGACCGGGACTACAAACTAGGCTTACTGCGTCGTCGTCTATTATAAATTGTGAACTTTTGCTATTATAAACAGCAGTATGTATTATGATACATAACTCTGCACACTTTTGTACCTTGTCGCTTTAATGCCTTTGACAGATTAGTACAGAAGTTCAAACATTACGTTAAAGTAACAAAGCACTTAATTATGCAGCCACTTATAAGCTTTCGTGTGCTAACTCGGGGCACGTTCTAGGGATTTGATATCGATAAATAAGATGTCGATATAAATCTTTACACTTGTATATAAAAAATGGGATCCTATCATCTCATAACCAACGTTTCACAAATGCTTCATTTCATGGCATTTGACAACCCGCGGTTTTTTCCGAGACTGTAAATAATTCTGGATTTATTTCAGGACCATCAAAGCGGGTTGGCAATTGAATAGGTTGCGAAACGATGCATTTGTTAAAGATTTGTCGGCGAAAAGGCAGAGAACCATAAAAAATGCCTGCTACTCTGAAGATAAAAAGTCTATGTCCAAAAGTCCACTGTCATTTACTCATAGTTTTATAAAGGGTAAATAAATCATACTATCGTTCACGATTCTGAAAACGGGGTTCACTCTTTTTTAATATTTGAAGAATGTCCCGTTTACCACACTGGTCGTTGGAAAACTGTTTTATAATTTAAATTGGAAATTTTCATCGTTTCGGACAACTCTGAAAAAAAAACATTGATTATTTACTGTGACGCTTATTGTTTTTATTATAAAATGTCAAGAGAAAAAAAATAATTGATTTATGTTGAATAACATCCTGATCTTGACTGTAATATCGATATATTTTTGTGTCGCAAAATATTTTGCTACGTCACTTTAGTATTCGTGCCCCGATAGCACACGTATGCTTAATAGTGCATAAAGCCCACCGTTCTAAAACAGCGGTATTTTCTGCAGCCTTGTTCCAGAGCATACGCCGGGTGCTCCGAAGTAGGATGGCCATGGCTCAGATTCTGGCCATGTCGCTCCTGGCTGCAGCTGTGTGGGGCTTCGGGAGCCAGGAGGAATTCTTTGCTAAGGCAAGGCTCGTTCTCACAGACCGAAAGCATTTTGCAGCATCAAAGGGCCTAGCCAAGATGCAAACGCAGCCAATTCTCTTTTCTATCGACTCGAAATGTATGGAGTTGATATCAGCTTACGTCTAATTATTTTTTTAATTAATGGCTTACACTTATTTTAGTTGCATTTCGCCAATGTCGAGTTATTTGTAGACACTCCCACGGACTTATACTTGTAAAGACTAGCTGTTGCCCGCGACTCAAAATAAAACATAGCCTATTTAGCAGTGACCAGGCGCGTGGGCTTGAGCGCCTCAGTATAGGCGCTGAGCGCCTAATCCGAATCAGTTGTCCAGCCGCCACCGATCAGTCAACACGTGTTTGAGCGAGATATATTTACGCTAGTAACACGATTGCAAATACGCGTCCTGTAATCTTTCGGGTCATTATTTACAGCTGTGTGTGTGTGATTTGCGAATGTAGGTGTTGCGTCACGCATTATTTTAGTGTTTTCTAGTCTCAGGGTAATGTAAAGTTAAGTTTGTTCTTACTGTTTTTTTTAAGATCTTTAAAACATAGCCCGTAGAATATGGGTTCTTTTTATTTCATATAACACATATGTAAATGATTACAAAACGTCTTAAAATACCAACTGTAAATAAAATAACCTTTGCAGTTTATCCGCTTGTGGCATAGTCCCTAAAATGCTGACCGCGTTCCCCCTTTGCACAGCCAGACTAGCCGCTCTAGGATCACCTGCCAAAATAAGTCTTTTCGACATCTCTTTCACAAACTTCTTCTCTCCTTTTTCTTCTGACTTCGATACTTAGCATATCTGTTGGAGCTCGAAACTATGAAAGACGGCCTTCAAGGTAAACATTCAATCTGTTTGCAGGTGAAGTTTCACACCGTGGCCGGAGAGGATAAAATCTGGGAAATGGTAGGGCCGATCCGCATCGGTACTATCGTCGCCGCCGTGATTGTGAGTATCCCACAGTCCACTTGCACCCTTACCACGAGTTACAGTTATATACGATACTCGCTAGAGATTTAAATGCTATGTCCCTCTCATTCTACTACAATACTGTGAGGGACAGAGCTTTCGACTCCGATGGTGACTGGCTCCAATACCGTGAGCCTCTGAGGGTCCATGAGAGACCACGGACCCCTGGTCTTCTAATGAGAAATATACCTAATTGCCATTCTAAAATTTGGGTTCCTATTATTTTATCGAAAAACCTTTCAACAGAATTTTCATTTCAAGGAAACGCATTTCTTGCCGATTGTGTTTTTTTTTTGCAGTCCCAAGTTTAACTTAACTTATGTAATCAATGTTTAAGACATCCTAAACATCACGGTGTCGGCAGAAAATAGCGTTCGATGAAATGATACAATAGGAGAGGTCAACCTTTTTAGGGTTCCGTAGTCAAAGTAGGAACCCTTATAGTTTCGCCATGTCCGTCCGTCCGTTCGTCCGCCCGTCCGTCCGCAGCCTAGCGTAGAGACTCTTAGTACTAGAAAGCTGTAATTTAGCATGAATATGTATATTAGTCACGCCAACAAAGTGGTACAATAATAAGGTTTTTTAGTGTACGTACGTAACGTGGGGATGTATTTTTTTTCCTCGTCTACCCTATAGTTTGTCGTTGAATAGGTCTTTCAAAAATATTATGGGTTTGTAAAAACAGTTTTTCGATTAAGTAATCTGTTTATGAAATATTAAGCTTTAAAGCGCTAATTTTTGTTAGACTCAAGTGTGTCCGAACAGCCAAAACTACAAATACTGAAAATCGCAAAAAAAACTTAAATGAAAGAGCATATAACGAATTTTAAAGGAAAACTATCACGTCTAAGTAGACATCATTTGTTCTTGAGATACAGGCGATTAAAGTGTTTATACCTACTAAAATCATCTAAGACGGCTTTGACTTTAAATAGAAAATTAGTTATTACTTGTTGATTTTTATATTTGTAGTAGTTAGTTGGTCCGACATGCTCTTGCACGGTTTTTTTTCCTGAATTGTTCTTTTAATTATACATTTGCTTGAAATGTATTGGTACTAGACATGTGCACCGCGCCGCCACGCCGCCGCCGCCGATGATTTGCCTCACGCCGCCGCCGCCGGTTCAACCGTCGGCGTAAAATCGGCATGAAATATTCTTTAATCTTCCTCAACAGATTGTTTATTCCCCATATGAAGTTTTTATTTTTAATGATGAAGTATTTTCTAACGTGATTTTAAATTACTGTTATCAATTCATTTTTTTTTTAACCGTGGATGAGCGATCAGTAAGGTAATGCTACCTATGCTAACTATCGATGGCTACCGGCAATGTATTTTTTAAACTTATCTTACGAGTGCTGATTGAAAAGTTCGTGGCCGGACCATTAAAAAAAAAAACTGCCGCCATTTTGAACAGTCATTACTCAGTTTTCATCCCGCGAAATTTTAATAGGAAGACAATATTTGATATAAATTTGACGTCTGATTTAAAAATACGTGTAAACAGATTTTTCATAATGGACGATTTGGAGCAGCGTGCCGTAATTAAATATCTTCATAAAAACGGATTGACTCCAAAACCAATTTATGAAGATATCCAGTGTACATTGGGGCAATCCTGTCCATCATATACGATGGTAAAAAAGTGGGCAGCTGAATTTAAACGGGGGCGAGTTAGTATCGCAGATGACCCTCGTCCCGGAAGGCCAACCACTGCGACCAATCCACATAATGTGGCAATTATATGCGACATGATAATGAAAGACCGACGGTTAAAAGTAAGA
Organism: Acleris holmiana; assembly: GCA_949316455.1. Lineage (NCBI taxonomy): Eukaryota > Metazoa > Arthropoda > Insecta > Lepidoptera > Tortricidae > Acleris > Acleris holmiana. The sequence continues at coordinate 1,669,101 of OX438781.1, forward strand.
GAAATAGCTGACATCGTGGACATCTCCTATGATCTTTCATAGGAGATGCTCACGATGTCAGCTAGCTCCCAAAACATTATAGTCAACTAATTAGGTTTTTCGAAGGTGTCCAAAGCTCCTTTCAGTGGAACAAAAAATCACTCGACTAACAATTTCACGCGACTGTCTAGACCTGTATGAAGCTGACCCTTAAGACTTTTGGCCAGATATGTTACTATGAATGAGACATGGGTCCACCGCTACACGCCCGAGACTAAACAGCAATCGAAGCAGTGGGTTCGTGCTGGATCTCCGCCTCCCAAAAAGGCAAAGGCCATTTTGTCGGCGAATAAAGTCATGGCATCAGTCTTCTGCGACGCAAAGGGAGTAATCATGGTTGACTATCTCCAGAAAGGTACCACTATAAACTCGACTATTATTGCGAACTTTTACGGCGATTATGAGAGGAACTGAAAGTAAAAAGACCTGGATTGTTGACAAAAATTTCTCTTTCACCAGGTCAACGCACGTGTGCACACGTCACTTAAATCGATGGCAGAAATTCACAACTGTGGGTTTGAACTATTGCCCCACCCGCCTTATTCGCCCGATTTGGCACCGTCGGACTTCCACCTATTTCCAAACTTAAAAAAACACATGGGCGGTAAGAAATTTTCGGCCAACGACGAGGTCCAAGCTGAAGTGGACACCTATTTTGAAGACCTAGAGGAAAGTTTCTTTAAAAGTGGTGTATTGGCTTTGGAATCCAGATGGAACAAGTGCAAAGACCTCGACGGGGACTACGTAATATAAAAAAAACCTTTTAATTTGATTTCATACTTAGACCGCGAATTTTCCAATCACCCCTCGTAAATTTCCCTTATTCCTGCCTTTTTTTAAACATTATACCTCACGCCGATTTCACGCCGATGACGCCGCCGCCGCCGATTTTTTTTTAACCAGACGCCGCCGCCGGTCTTTTGACCGTCGGCGCACATGTCTAATTGGTACTGAGCTAGGCTGCGGACGGACGGACGGACGGGAGGACGGATGGACGAACATGGCGAAACTATAAGGGTACTTACCTAGTTTGACTACGGAACCCTAAATATCTCGTTTAACGAAATTCCCTCCTTCCTTGATTTGACATATGAAAAACATTGACCTCCTATGACAGTAGGGTAAGAAAGGTCTTATTAATAAAAAACATTTTTTCCTAGTTGTCTGGCTTCCTCTTCACGGCCCCAGTGATGCCAGTATACGATAAGATGCGCGCCCTTGGCAACGTGGTGCGTGTGACCATCATCTGCATGATTATCCTGGTGGTGATGACGGCATACATCAGCTGCAACAAGGGCCCGCTCGCTGGCATGGCGGAGACGTACAACCAGCCTGCTTGCGGGCTGCAGTGTGGGTATGCACTTTAAAACTTGAGATATCATCATCACAGTCGACCAAGACAACTTTATTTAGCCCGAGATCAAAAATTGGCCAAGGAGATTATTAGTTGATTAAAAAAAAAGCCCGTCATGTGGGAGTCGGACTCGCGCACCGAGGGTTCCGTACATACTTATAAACGTTTATATGGTTTTAATTTCAACTCGATACCTCCACGCGTTCCCGAGATAAAGGCGGACGGATGGACGGACGGACAGCAAAGTAATCCTATGAGGGTTCCGTTTTTTCCTTTTGAGGTACTGAACCCTAAAAATGCAGTAGTAATATTCACTTAGGTACCTACATACAATAGGTACAAGACCAGGATCAGGAGCAAGACCCGCTGTTTTTTTAAAACTAATTATCATTTTATTTGCCAGTTGTGATCGTCCCTGGACTTCCTTCTCGCCGGTATGCGACCCTGGGAATATGACGACGTACTTCTCGCCATGCCACGCTGGCTGCTCCACGGCCGAGACCGCGGGCGAAGTCAGGTGAGGATACTATAGTTATTAGTCCAACAACTTCGAGCGCGACCGTCCCGCGGGGTGACATATTGGGGGAGTAAGTGTGAAGAACAATCGGTCTAATGAATAGCACATTTTAGTGTTTTGTCTCTTTCACGTCACGTTTGAACTGCTGCCACTTTAACGTTAAACACATTAACGTTAATCGTTTTTTCTTATGTTAAGGAGAATGCACACGAGCACTCAGGCCACCTGATGGTAAGTGGAATCTGAGACCCATAGACATTTGAATTCTCAAGACTATAATCCTAAGACCTCAAATGCGGTGCCAACCCTAAGGGCTACGATGGAATGCCTCTATGCTAGTAATTTCACCGGTTGTCTTATCGCCACACCGGAACACAACAATGCGAATGCTGTTGCTTGCCGGGTGGTTAATGGATAAGATGGTGGTAGCAATCCGGACGGACCCTGCACAGGGTCCTACCACCACTAAAACGCTAAAACGTTAACACGAAATAAATATTGCATTTTTAGTGGAAGTTAACAGGCAGGAACAAAAAAAAAGTATGTACTTATTTATTTATTATTTTGTAGGAAATCCAACAGTTACAATTAAAACATATGATATGAAACATGAATAGGAAGTGCAAAACCTATTAAAGGATTTCACTTGTTATAGTGACTAAGTAGCTAATTTTAAGTTTAGTACAAACTTCAAAATAACACGCACTTACACACATATGCGCAAGTAAAGATATTTAAAATTAAAATTACTGCTAAATACTAGGCAGAGGAAAAACGCCAACATTCTTAGGTACTAATATTATAAATGTGAAAGCGTGGATGTTTGTTACGCTTTCACACAAAAACTATTTGACGGATCATCATTAAACTTTGTACACATATTCTGGGAGGTACTAAGAAGTAACATAGGAACTTTTTATTATTATTATTTTTTACAAAAAAATTTAAAAAAAAAATGCAGCGGGCGAAGTCGCTGGCGAGTCGCTAGCATAATGTGGATATTTCCCTTCAAGGACATTATTATGTTGAAGCTCTCGTCTGAAAGCGAGGCTGGACGCGTTTTTTGGGGCGCAGCGTGGTGGGGTCATTATTTGGGCGTTTGTTCCTAATCACTTTCGTGGTCACATTTTTGTAGAAGTGGCTGCAGATTCCGATTTCGTTTCACTGGACTGGACTATCCAAAAATATGTCCACAAAAGTGAGGCAGTCGAAACGCTCGTGCAGTATCTTTTTAGTAAAATAGTAGGTAACGATTAACGGACCTGGCGAAATCTAGCGAAAGTTATTTTTTCTTAATGTTTCCGTTTATCGAAATATTAACTTCGTTAATTAACAAATAACGGAGTAACGAGTCAATGCCCAGCTACGCGCTTACCTGTTAAAGGGGTTAAAGCGACAAGGTACAAGTGTGCAGCTATTTATAAGGCCTTGTTCGCGACACGGAGTTTTCGACCCATACAATGGGCTCTAGCAAGAAGCTTAATATATGACACTGGAGATTGCACGGCGAACAACGAATTGAAGCCAAGAAAAATGACCTTGAATGTCACGTATGGTTTTTTTTCATCCTAAAGAAAGGGACAGAAATAAGCGACGTCATTCATGGTCACTTTTCTTGGCTTCAAGGCGTTCTTCGCTGTGCAATCTCCAGTGTCATAATATATGTATACAGGGTGACATCGAATATGTGATCAGAAACCAGTTTTTCAGACTCAGTAATTGATGGTCATTTTCAAGCAATGTTAGTTGCAAGAAAAAAAAAGCTATTTATTTTTTGCTAATTTTCCCCTTAATTAAATCACTGATTTAGTAAATCATGGTTACCCCATTTTTCGAACCATCCCCTTTGAATCCTATTCAGACTATTTTATTTTAATGTCACTTCGAATCAGTCATTGTCATTTATTTGTTTTGTTTTTCTGTTTATCTTTGCATTACTTTCTGTCAAGTTGGGTGATCACACCGTTTACAATAAAATATTTAATTTTGATCATTGCGTGATTAAGTCTGAATACTACATCTTACCACCTACATACGTATATTATTAGGATCCCGCTTTAATGCTCCATTAAGTCATATTACTTTGATGTCACCCTGTATAAGCTTCACAAATTTTAACATATGATTTTGTATCGTTAATATAATATATTACGACAATAAAACGAGTTAAAAAAATTAAAAAAATGTTGCAAATTATCTCTCTTTTACCTTCTCGTGTGGACACAAAGTCACACTAGAAATGATGTCATGGGTTGTCAAGCTGTAGGTATGCGATACACTGTATTGATATTCGAAATTCTAAATTTCATGTACAGCTTATCAGACAACAAGCCCCTCTCCTAGTGATATTCTAAATTTGAAATTTCATTTATTAACTTACTTAACAACACTCCCCTCTCCTCGCACCCCTGCATTAGAGGGTCCATGAATATCGTTAAGTTAGTGGAATCATTGAATCGGTAATATATCTCTAATATTTTTTAAGCTAGAGTAAAAATAACACAACATGTTTTATTGATTAACAATAGCGAAGCAAATATTAAAATTTGTGCACCTATTACAAAATTACCCTGTATAATATAACCGCTTTCATTTGTTTGTAGATTTTACTCGAACTGCAGTTGCGCGGCGGGCGGGCGCGCCACGATCGGCGCGTGCGACGATGGGTCCTGCAGCACTGCGTACGCGCTGCACACGCTGCTCTTTACTTGTATAACGCTCGCTTCTGGTAAGACTTTAACAATGATTCGGGGGCATCCATTAATTCTGTTTTTCCACTCCAATCAACTAAACAGACCAACTGAAACAGGTCAACCATTTTTCTATCCTAACGGCTCAACTATTTGGTGGGTTCGATAAGAATTTTTTTTTACTTTTGAATGTTTCCTGTCTATACAACCATCTTTACTTACCGGTGTTGGCCTGGCCATTTACAATAAATAAATGAAAATTATAATATTATTATGTTTAGTGTTTTTTTTTAACCTAAGGCAATAGTGGCGATTTTTTTGCCCTTTGAGATGTTGTGAGATTTTGCTCGACCGCTTCCCTTAATTTTACGTGAGATTTTTTAAAATGTGCATGATTCCAAGGGAGTTATTCAAAAAATATGTTTTTTTTTTAAATATATCTAAGACCAGTTTAATCGCAAGTTTACACTGTTTCTTTCGGAAAAAGAATACGTGAGCTCCCCTCCCCCCATGTGAAACACTTCCAGTAATTAATGGATGCTCTTTTACTTAAATAGATAAAAACTTGCGGTATTTTATATTATTTTACATATACCTTTCGGATACACTTCAACTAATCTAGCATTTTTCGTGCAATTATCCGGAAACACACTTAGCTGTTCAAATATGCATTATTCACGATGTTTTTTCTTGAACGTAAGAGCATCGGGTATTACTTAAGTTAGAAAAACTCATTGGTACACGGTGACCTTAACTTAAAACAGTCATTATTTAGAGATGGGGGTTGAGAAAAACATGAATTCATACGTACAAACAAACACACACTGCTATACTCAGAATTGGCCTATAATGACTGAAGCCTGATTGTATTCGGCTTTATCCGGACACCTGGCAACCCTAAAGGCTCAGTTTTATTGGTCGTTAGCTCGCATGCTACCCGAATGCTCGCAGCGTTAACGGTCGGAAGCTATTGCAACGACGCAATGTAACGCTACAAGTATGTGGGATAATTCACAACGAAACTGAGCGTCGCTGGTGCCTTACCACCGATCGTGGTCGCCAGCGGAATCATAACTTATAACTTACTTGCAGTTCTTGGGCTAACATGGCAAGGCACGGTGATGTTGGAGTCAGTGGACAGACGAGACAAGTCTGTGGCCATCGGGCTGGCGTCAGGCACTGTGTCACTCTTCACCTTTGTCGGAGGTCACTCGTTGTACATGTGGATCAGCGGTAAGTCAGGGTTGACTCATGATAGACGAGAGAAGTCTGAGCTATCGAGCGGCCGCATCCCGCACTATATACGTGAGTAAGTCAGTCAGACGAGTCATGACAGACGACATAAATCTGCGTTGATCAAAATCATGTCAAAATATACGTAATATGGGTATGACTATAATTGGTTTAAAAAAGAGAACGTAATTGCAAAATAGTTATATAATTTTATTGTTGTAATTAATAATCACATTTTTTTTCTATTTTACATATTTCCAGTCCATTTCTTTTATGGTTCATTATCCACTTATAAAGGTAAAATTTACTAGCGGCCAGTACTTTCTTAGTATACGAATTATGTACTATGGAGGATAGAGGTATTATGTTATTAATAAAATCTTTTACTATTCGTAATGTAATAAAAGTCTTATCCATCGTATGCTTTCGTCACCATATTGCATCCATCGTCCGCCCTCTGGTGATGTGTACACGTGAGAGGTACATTAGTGTAACTGGCTAAAAAATATCCAACGACTCTAATACTAAATTCATACAGCATATAGCTATTTTTAAACCCAATATAAGAATATAATATATGATTGACGGTTGCTGTACTACTACGAGAGCTACGACTGTCTATTTTCAAGAGCGCACGATGCGTACTTATTTAGTTTTTCTTTTCAGATTACACTTGCGTTAGCCTCCAAGGCAGCAGGTGCCTCTGGCACAGCTCCCAGTTCGTCCCACTAGTGGGCTACACGAGCACCGGCCTCGCTGGCGCTTCCCTGCTCATCACCATCGGGACTGCCGTCTTTGTATATCGCCAGAAGAAAGAAGAGAAGCAAGAGTTCGAAGAATTGGATTTGACCAGAGGCTGAGTTTCGCAACCGATAGATAGCGCTGTACATTAAGTAAATAAGTCTATAAGGATATTGACGGAATATCAAATCATCTGCATAAAACCGCGAGGTGTCCGTTCGTAGCAAACTACTAGTTGTTTTGTATTACTGTCAATATCGAAAATACAGTGACTCAGCGAAAGCGGGTGGCCATACTTTTAGTTGTATTGTAATGCGTATAGATACTCACACTACGGCGACGTTCAGTGATGACAGCTATGTACTCAGAGCACACGCACGTGCGTCTACACACACTAGCATGGCCTACCCGCGTTCGTGAGATAGAACAACTGTAATATTATTTTTAAATGTGGTTTTCACGGCTAAACCGGTAACCAATTTCGATGGAATTTGGTATAGAGATAGCTTGAAATTTGGGTACTTTTAATCCTAAAATTTGGACTAGAGGATAGCGATAAATGACTTTTCGTTGAATGAAGTAGCGGGCAACAGCTAGTCATTATTAAGAAAGATTTAGGACTAACGTTAATTTGGGTAAATGTAAAGAACTGAGGTTGATTAACTTATTTCTGACAGCGTGTCGATATAAACAGTAGTTCCTCTTCAAACAAAGGTATATCGCGTGGCTTACATGTGTGCGTGGCTTGACCGTACGCACAACGAGCCACCACAAGCAAACTCAACAAGACGGACCAAGCCGATTTAGTCGGGGCCGCGCTGTCGTCGCATAATTATGGTTGCGTGCGCATCAAGCTTTAGCGCCGCGCATGGACGTAAATGTCATACATGTACAGTTTTAACGCCCAAGCGGTAATAGTTAACAGAAACTCCTAAAAGATGATCTACATTTATATTTATACTATGACAGAGTACAAACGAAGACACTGTTAACTTACCACCCAAAGACTTTAATACGTTGCTATAAGGATTATGTTGGATTGTAAATGTACAGTTAACAGTGTCTTCGATTGTACAAACAGCAAAACTCTTAACTGTAAATCGGTGGACGTTATTACAAAAGGAATAATATTAGCATTTAATGGCATTATTACTAATGGCATTATTAGTTCTACCGATGGGCAGTTAACAGTGCGGGCGATGGTATGTACTCATGTTAAATTAAATTATCGTTAATATAAAATTTTAAAAAACTCATTTCACTAGCTGTCTTTTTCTCTAGCCTTCTAAAGAGACTTGTTTGAAAAATTGTACGTATTAATATTGAAATCAAGAAAGAAAGTGAATTACTTTTGTTTTATAACATAGAATCAAATTAGAAAATTGACTTTATTTCATTTACAATAGGTTCATATTCTACTGACGTATCTATTTCGTTGTACGGTAGGCCTTAAAACGCTAGAGTTCATTATTAAATGGAAATTAAATGTTTTGGTTACTTTGGTGTGCTTCCAATCAACGAAGTAGCATCTAACATATACGTTCCCAAGACGTCAAAAATATCTATACACCTTTATGCCACTGGCAATAAGGTCCAAGTATACATATATTTGACGCGATGGCTGTATGGATATTAATGCCCTTGACTGTACGTTAAAGAAACCGCACAACTTTAATTAAGGTGGCCGGGCGCTCCTTCGTTGATAAATACACTATAAATCCACTATGGTATTTTTCTACTTAGTTCAATAATGCCAAAGATCACAAACGAGTTAAGTTTAATAAACACACGTAGACACTAAGTAATTCGTAAGTATTTTTGTATTTTTGTGAGTTAAGAACTTGTAAAAAAAGGCGTCAGTTTTATATGACAATAAATATTATCTATTATTTTAAATAAAACATTTACAATCAATTATTTATGAGGTTTTTCTTTACATTTTTTTAAAATTTCGTGAAATCCCACGCAACCCAACCCGAAACGGGTAGATAATAATAAATAAATATCGAAAGAAAGAAAGAAAGAAAAGAAATAGTATAAAACAAAGTCGCTTTTTCTGTCCCTATATACCTATGTATGCTTAAATCTTTAAAACTACGCAACGGATTTTGATGCGGTTTTTTTTAATAGATAGAGTGATTGAAGAGGAATGTTTATATGTATAATACTTTAATCCGGAGCGAAGCGAGGGCGGGTCGCTGGTACAATATAAATAAAAATAACATGCAAGCACTTAAAGGCGACCGGCTCAGCAAGATGCTGCAACTTTAAGTCACAGCGCTGATTTTCAGCTGGACCACGGAGTTTATGCGGAGAGAAGTCCGTGTCTACATACATTTATATACTGGGCCTGTAATAGGAGGAATAAATTGAGGGATCGTTTCTACTGTATAAACGTAGCGACATCTGTTCTACAACTTTTACAAAATATGTAATTTATTATTTGGGAATTTTTCCAACCAACTAAATAGCATTTTCAAACTTACAACAACAACAAGCCTACAAACTTCCTAGTTTTCGCAATACATTGCTGGCTTGGAAAATCTAAATTCATTCATATTTAGTAAACAACAAGTTATTTTCATAAGATGTAGAATAAATGTTGTTACGTTTGTGGTGTGGAAACGATCCCTAAATTTATTGCTCCTATTACAGGCAACACCCGGTATTCGATAAAGTAAAACCACAATATAAAATAAAAACAGATAATAATCATAATTAAAGGCATGGCAGACTGACACTGGCAGATATGTAGGGTCGCAGGCTTCAGTACAAAGCAGTTAAGTAGGTATATCATAAAAACTCGACTGCATTATAAATATCAACTGACAAGAGAAAACAAGCTCTATAATGGATACCTTATGAGAGCATGCAATACTTATAATATGAAATAATCTCATATTGATTTTTTCGCACTTAAGTATCATCAATTAAGGATGAAATTGAATAGTTTGTAAACTTTAGGGTATATATTGGTACAGTTTCTTACACTATTGGATTACTAATTTACTTTCCTAATTTATATCTCAAAATTCAAAGTTTAGTTTTAAGTTGTAGTATTAGTTTATGTTTTCTACGTCAATATATTTACTCTTTATAATAATGTTAACTCTTTGAGCAAAATTAATCTTAGTTGTAATATATCTGCCGTATGTTTCCCTTAACAATAAAAAAATAAAAAAATATATACATTTGTAAGAGCAATCAATGTTTTTATATAATTTGAATATTGGAAAAGGTATAACAGGCAGGGGACAAGCTAAAATATAATTTATTTTTTATTTAATTTTTTACATAGTTTTAACAAAGTAGCTTTCCGCGCCTGTCTGTTTGTCTGTATATCCGCTAACTCCTAAACGACGCAACGGATTTTGATGCGGTTTTCACCATCAGATAGATCACTTTTTACTGAAGTTTGGTATGGCTAATTAATTTTGGTTTTATGTACATAAAACACACAAAAACCAAAGCAGAGCGAACGCGGGTAGTAAAAAACAACAACAGTTGACCTAGTCTTCAAAAGTCTTCTTAGTTTTTTTTTTTTTTATGTTAAGGAGAAGGCACACGAGCACTCAGGCCACCTGATGGTAAGTGGAATCTGAGACCCATAGACATTTGAATTCTCAAGACTATAATCCTAAGACCTCAAATGCGTTGCCAACCCTAAGGACTAAGATGGAATGCCTCTATGCTAGTAAATTCACCGGTTGTCTTATCCCCACACCGGAACACAACAATGCGAACACTGTTGCTTGGCGGGTGGTTAATGGATAAGATGGTGGTAGCGATCCGGACGGACCCTGCACAGGGTCCTACCACCACTAAATTAACCGAATAACATAATCTAATATTAACCGAATTTCATAAACATGAATTTCAATATTCTGGTTCTGAAAGATACGAATCACGCGCTGTTGTGGTCACAACCCAACGTAACGCTCCCGCTGCGCTCGTCGTCGCACCTTATTTATTGAAGAATATCGAACGATAGATGCTTATACATTTCGGAGGAAAGTAAATACGATGATTGTCAATATTCGAACAAATAATATTCGGAAAACTAGTTTTCATGATTTCAATCCTCGGTAATATAGAATTCGGGATTTTGATAATTCAGACTTGTATTATTAGGTTTTGTAAAAATCGGAATTATAAAATTAGGTATTTTCAAATTCGATATTCTAGCGTGTTCCCCTAATATAAACAATATGAACCTTTTTAGACTTGACGAATAACTTATAGCACAAACATCGCTTCTTATTAAAAGTCTCATTTTAATAAGACAATCGAAAGGCCTTATGCCAAATTTTCTGGTTTTCTAACTTAAGCAGCTTTGGTTCTGCGGAGACGAATCAGTTTATAAGAAACTAGCGACCCGCCCTCGCTTCGCTCCGGATTAAAGTATTATACATATAAACCTTCCTCTTCAATCACTCTATCTATTAAAAAAAACCGCATCAAAATCCGTTGCGTAGTTTTAAAGATTTAAGCATACATAGGGATATAGGGACAGAAAAAGCGACTTTGTTTTATACTATGTACTGATACTCTTTACAATATTAATAAGAATAAGACAACCTTTATTGCCACACACCAAGAAAATTTACAACAAAACAGTATTTACAACTCAGTTTTATTAATTTAGTCCGTACAGTTTCCATAAACTTTTTCGGGTACTTTCCTCCATTCTTTTCCTTTCCTCAAATTTCTTATTTTCCTCAATCACCCAAAGGATAGCTGGAAGAGATCCCTTAAAGGGTCAAGCTCGCCTTTCTACGTTCCCATTCCTTGAATAATGCATTTGAATTTCTGTGTTTAGTACAATAAAGTGTTTATATACATACATAACATCATGCCTTCATTCCCAGAGTGGGGTAGGCAGAGCTACAGAAATACCAACAACTCTATAAAGACTACTTGACAATTCTGTAACCACATTTTGCACAATCAGGCTATGATGTTTACCAGTGTATTAGTGACAGGTTGCAAGCCCATCGCCTAACAGTACTACAAGCCTTTATCCCCTTAGTCGCCTCTTACGACACCCACGAGAAGACATGGAGTGGCACTATTCTAACCCGGCAACCACACGGGATACATACATAGATACATTTTAGAAAATGGTATTGCAAAATTATCCGGGTCGTGTGACAAAAGGAGCGGGCTCAGCATGTGCTACATGCGTCTGCGCAGCGGGTTTTCAGTCTGCTCCTTTCCCACAATACCTGTAGTACAGATAGTACAGTGACCTTACCACGAGTTACAGTTACGATACGCGCTAGAGATTCTAATGCTCAGTCCCTTTCAATCTACTACAATACTGCCCTGGAGGTCGATTTTCTCAACACAGCGCTGTGTCGATCTCAAAGGCGAAGTTCTATCCGGGCAGTTTAAGAAGCTCCGTCGGAGAGTACAAAACACATTTTAGCGCGGGCCTTCAATTAGGCAGCAGGCAGGTCAGTCGAATTCAGTGTCGTATACAGCTGCCTAATTAAGAAGGCACGCGCTAAAATGTGTTTTGTACACTCCGACGGGACTTCTTAAACTTCGCCTTTGAGATCGACACAGCGCTATTCTCTAATCACCCCCCCCCCCTCTAACATAAAAGGCAATATCTCAGACAAAGCTCCAGTAGTAAATGCAACCTTATTACTAACATTATATGATTGAATCTACTTTGGCCATTGAATTGGAGATACTGCATATTGGCTTAGGAGGGCAGAATACTGCGAGGGACAGAGCATTCGACTCGCTAGCGAGTACTGTAATTGCAACTCATGGTAAGGGCCCTGATATAGTATAGATAGTATAGATAACCAACACACCTTTAAGTCTTAGCGATATAAGGTGATCAAATTGTTAACGGGATAGTGTATATTTCTCGTTGATAAGAGTAGGTAACATTTAGTTTATTTAGCGAGTATAATTGGTGAGAGAAAACGACAATGGACACGCATGGACAGTCAGTAGGGTTGTTGGAGCATATTAGGAATACGGGAGGTATGTTTCAGGCATGGGCCTTTATTCCTTCTATTCTACTGAGTAAAACCATATCGCTTTTCAAATGTTATCATATTGTTATTAGGTGGGTCATTCTTCTTTTTTACCGACAATTGCCTGTCCTCATTTTTACCATGCGTTATCAGTTAGAGTATTGATTGTTAATGTTTTAGTGTTTGAATATACGTCCAAAAATTTATTCATCTATCCAGTGTTTTTTTTTGTAAGTTTGTTTTTCATAGAATCGCGTGACAGTAATACAAAATTCAGTCTCCTCTGAAAACAGCCACTCTGTCACAGTATATTCTGAAAAACCACCATAAAGAAAAAAACATTATCGCCACCGAAATAATCATTAATTAGTCCAAATAAAAATTCACCAAACCATAAGTAATTATCAATAGTTGAAAAACGCAAAATATAGAAAAATGACGATGTATTGTCGATGAAATAGTAGAACGACCCAGGTATGTATTCAACTATTGGATCAAAAACCATCGTAATAAATCGTACAAAAAAAAGGTGTCTAATTTTGCTTCTAATCGTGTTTTCACGTTTAACAGTCTCAAGGAAATATCCTAAGAACAGACACACAGGCGTTATAATTCTTGAGATTCAGATCGAGGAACACCGTCGACTTTAGCATAAGAGCCTCTTCAAAAAAAAAGTATATCCCGTTTTCATAAGTGGGCATTAATTCGTTAGTCTGTTAATAATTAACTAACGAAGTTAACAGCTTGAGTAACGGATTATCTTTTAGTTTAAAAAATGTCACCCGTACTCGTTAACTTCCGCAAAATTTCCCCAAGTCCATTAATTGTTAATCCAGTAGCTGCTATTGCCTAAAAAGATACCGCACGCTACGTTGAGCGCCGCGAAAAATACGTTCAGCCTCGCTTTTAGATGAGAATTTCAATAAAAAAAAAAGCGGAATATCCACCTTATTCCAAATGACTAAATTACACACTCCAATTATACACGTCTTTTTTTTTAAACCTGTTAACTTCCAAAATCCAAACCAACAGTTTTTAAAAGTAGATCACTTAAGTAACGCAACGATACAAATATGCAATTACATCACGGATTAACGATTAACTTTACCTTGCGTTAAATCTTCTGAAATTTAACGCTTTAACGTCTAACGAAGTTAACTTTTTTAGTTGATTTAGCGATTAACGAATTAAACTATTCGATTAACGGCGCCCAGCTAAGGTAACAGGTTAGTCCACCTAGTTATACTATTAGAAATACGATATAACAAAATGGTAAAAAAAAACCAATTAGTTATACTGCTCAGTATGTGTTAAGTAGGTAGGTTAGGTTAGGTTCGTTTTTATATCGGGCCCGGAGGGCCAAAACAACCCAGAAACAGGAGCTCCGTCGACTCTAATGCAGACAGTGCTTTTGGGAAATTACGACCCATCCTCGACGGAGTATAACTAATTGGTTTTTTTGACCATATTGTTATATCGTATAACTATTAGTATAACTAGATGGACTAACCCAAGGTAACGACACCAGGGACGACGACGACAGTCGACCACGTGATTTAACGAAACGCACGAGAATGTCATCCCATACATTTTGATCGATAGAAAAGAAAAATGTTAGGAGCGTTTGCATCTTAGCTAGGGCCCCAGTACTCGACAAAGGACCAATGTTCGACACTGACTCTTATTCAAAGAAGATAAGAACTCTATGATCGTTGAATTAAAAGCTTCTGTCCATGATTGGTGCATGCCAGCTTAAAGTGTCGAACACTTGTTGTTTTCTCTCCCGCAGTCCGAGATGGGATGCGGTCGTACTTCAAACCGTCAAGTACCGTCAACGCGCATAGCTTCCTCACCACGACGCAGATCGCAGTGATGGCCATGGTCCTGGCTGAAATCTCAGTCTACATCCTGCTGCAGCAGAGCGCACGCCTGGGGGAAATTCCTGCTTACATACCTGGTAAGTACAGGTTTCTGATTTATGATAGTAGTAGATTTTTTGCGCGACTTCGTCCGATTCGTAGTCGTCCATCGCTATTCCCTCTAGAACTGCCCAATTTTTCGGCGTAAAGAGAAGCCTTTGCCTATTCCGGACTATATCTATATGTGGGCCAAATTTCATTCAGATTCAGCCGTTCTGGCGTGTTTGAGTAAAAAATATTCATCCATCCATCCAAACATTCACATTTATAATATTAGCAGGATATTAGTACATACATACATACATAACATCACGCCTTCATTCCCAGAGTGGGGTAGGCAGAGCTACAGAAATACCAACAACTCTAAAAAGACTTGTTGATAATTCTGTAACCACATTTTGCACAATCAGGCCAAGAAGTTTACTAGTGTATTAGTGACAGGTTGCAAGCCCATCGCCTAACAATACAACAAGCCCTTATTCCCTGAGTCGCCTCTTACGACATCCACGGGAAGACATGGAGTGGCACTATTCTAACCCGGCAACCACACGGGCTCACGGGGATAGACGGGAGTAGGATGGGTATATAGACGATTCCCGTTTTTATTAGGGTTCCGTAGTAAACTAGGAACCCTTATAGTTTCGCCATGTCAGTCCGTCCGTCCGCAGCCTAGCGCAAAGACTCTTACTACTAGTAAGCTGCAATTCGGCATGAATATGCATATTATTAGTCACGTCGACAAAGTGGTACAATAAAATGTAGGTAATAAAAAAAAAACGGGAAACACGTCTTTTTTGGAATAAAAGGTACCTAGTAGGTAGTTTCGCCAAGTCCGTCCGTCCGTCCGTCCGTTCGCAGCCTAGCTGAGAGACTCTTAGTGCTAGAAAGCTGTAATTTTGCATGAATATACATATTAATCACGCAAATAAGCGGCAATTTTTTAATTTTTTATTTTTATTGTTCCTCCCCTACGCGTAACGTGGGGATATCATTTTTTTCTCATCTACCCTATAGTGTGGGGTGTCGTTGCATAGGTCTTAATCTCAAATATTATAGGTATCAATAGAATTAAAGGCATAAAACACAAAGAAATAATTTTGACAATTGTTTTACGCTATAAGTAATTAGATTTCAGTTTGAACGAGCGAGTATATATGTACATTTTACACTGAAAGAAAACAATATTCTGAATGGCGTACGTAAATAGGTATTTACTAAAATCAGAATTCGGTTCAACTGTATTGCAGATATAATTCATTCATTAGATTTAATATGTCTATCTATCCATCTGTAGGTACATCACAATCATTACATCGAAGTCAATTTTAAAATAAAAAGAGCAGGTTTCTCTTATTTGTTAGTAAACTATGAGCATTAAATATTATAAAAGGTTAATTTAACATATAGTTAAGAAGCCGTCTTAGATTTTCAACCATTGTAAAATTAGTCTATAAATGATTTTTTAAGTTTCTTGTACGGATGGGATGGGGATATTATTTATTATTTTTAAGACGTATTCTGAATTTCTTGGAAAACTTCAGCTGGCAACCTATTACGGTTAAAAAGATACCGCCATGATGTGAGCTTACTGAATCGTTTAGGAACGCGCACCACTGCTAGGAAATTAAAAAGAAAAATCAAGGAAGAAAAGTGTCACTTTAGTGTTATAGTAATTAATGTAAAATTTTAAAATGTTGTTATCATATCAGTAAAATAAAAATGATAATTATGTCGGAGTTACGAATATTATGAATGTTTCAACAATTTTTTTACTTGGTATCTATATATTTTTAAACAGTCATGGTGACATTCCTACTTGAGTAGCAGATAAATGACGCACGAAGCTTGAAAAAACGTTCAGTTGATGTCACTGTAATCGTAGTTCTACTGTAATCGTAGTTCTTAAGTTGCTAGACCTAAGGACTACCGTCTTGACGCCATCTAGCGCTGAATACTCACGAATATACTCTTCGCCACAGAATAAGTAATAGTACAAGATATTGCAGCTAAGTAAACCAGTAAGCGCTACCTTACGTTGAGTAGCTAAACAACGATGGAAAAAAAAAAACCTTCCAGCATTTCTCGACCTTGCCAAATGAGCATAAAGCTGAATTTTGTGCTACTATCAGAAATGATGCTACGGCGTTTTCATTTCGTAAACTATAACCAATTATGATAAAGTTGTTTTTGTAGTAGTGCATAGAGCGTAAACGTAAGCCGCACACATATTTAAAAGGGGCGACACCGGGTCACGAATGCATTTGCGCTCATGACATATCTCCCTTGTTTCTATGATCTGAGAAATTAAATAAAAATAAATAAATAAATATCAGGGGACAATCTCACACAAATTGACTTAGTCCCAAACTAAGCTCTAGGCTTGTACCTACTATGGGTACTAGACAACGATAAATATACTTATATAGATTAATAAATACTTACTTTACTTACTTTACCTGCCTTACTTATTGGACAGTAAGAGCTGTTACAGCGTTAACGGTACGGTTAAAGAATTTTCTTTAGTAATGCAGCGTCAGGAACTGAGGGCTTATTGTCTAACGCACTCGCAATCACGATCGTTTTCATTTTAAAAATCGAACGCTCGTCTGCATACAATATGAAAACAATTGCTCCATTTTGAAGCCGGTTGCGATTGCGAATGCGTTAGACAATAGCCCCTCTGGTTCAAAATTGACTTAGCAATGAGCAAAAAAATTCTCAAACAGAGGTTGCCATGGAAAAATACTGTACAAATAACTGACGCTCTCTTACAGATGTACTCATCATGAGCATAGCAACGCTGGAGTTCTTCCTAGGCCCATTTATCGGCTGGGTCGGCTTCCATCGCCGACGTAACATCATGGTCATGTGGGTCACCATCGCCCTGGTCTGCACGCTGCCCCTGTTCGGAATCATGAATCCTGTGACCAAAGCAGAAACTGGTAAGCGTTTACATCGTAAGGTAAGATATCTTTGACTACCGTAGTTTGTACAACAAAGCCTAGTTTGGGAGGTAAATATATGTAATCTCACCTGATATTTTTGTATGAATCAACTTTTTGTTGTTGTTATTCTTTACCTTAAGCCAGAATACTAAAAAAAATGAAAAATTGTTTTGTAATTGCCACAAAAACTGATGTTTGGTAATTAAAATCATGGTTTTAAAGACTTACCTAAAGCTGGGTGGGTACGACTCTGGGCGGCTCAGCCTGAGGCATGCTCGCCCCACGCAACGAGCTGCTCGCAACCCAAATTGTTGCACATAAACATGCGCGGGTGAGGCAGCTTGATTGCCGCAAGCTGACATTTTAAAATGGCGTTGGACACGATGACAGCCGCAGCTGCGTTTGTCATAATTCACCGAATTATTAACAAAAAGAAGAAGAAAAAGCCGCGGTTGTGAACCGCTCCGCAACTTTATCAAATATGTACGCACCTCGCCCACACACAAGTTAGAATTTGTAGTTCTGCCCGCGGCACGCTCGGATACACGTCCAAATTACGCGAGGCACGCACACCGAGGCGACTTTGAGCACGGTCAGAAGACCGACCCTCGACGGCTCGCCGCGCGCCGCTGGCTCGCTACTCGCGCACAGCGCGTGAGCGCTTACGAATTTGAGTAAAATAGGTGAGCCGTGCGTACCTGCTCTAATTCGTACCCACCTTAAGAAACGTCACCATGGCCACGACGTACGAGGAATATTTGATTGACCTTCATTTATTTTGTCCCCAGCTCTCTGCACCATACAGAACCACTTCCTGCCGTCCGGCATCACAGCGCGGGTGGCCATCCGGCTCTCCATTCTTGTGCTGGCCGCGTTGGCCTGCGCGCTGGGCCGGCTGGCCGTCACGGCGCATGCACTGGCCTACCTGGACGAGGATCAGCCTTCGTTCAACACACATATGAATCTCGGTAAAGCACCAGAAACAGAATACTGAGACCTTTTTCACATACGATCAGTGACACAGTGGCAGCTCTTTCATTTGTGAAGGGAGCTTCGTCCATATTCGACGACACGTTGGCCTAGTTGGTATTGGTGCCTTCGAAGCTAGCGGTCTATATAAGTAAGTTTATCGCTGTCTAGTACCCATAGTATAAGCCTAGAGCTTAGACCTGGTCCCAAACCAGGTCAATCTGTGTGACATTATCCAGTTATAAAATTTTCTTTACGTCTCCTCTCGAACATTTTTCTAGTTTCATCGGGGGCCCCACAAGTTGGGATTGGTACAATCGAGTTCTTAAATTTATATACCTGCACCTTATTTCAATGGTATAAGGTCCAAAAGTATAAATATTTGAGAAATCGACTGCACATGTTTTCTTCTTTCAATCTCATCTTTCCCCTGTTAATGCTTCTCACAATCCATCCAAACCTGTTTCGGCTTCCTCTACCCTTACGTATATCCATCTACATTCATAATCTACATAATTAAATAATACCCTGATGGTGCATCCTAAAATATTTGTGTGATGAGCGCGACTATTTGTTCCTGGGTATTTAATTATCATTTATGTACCTGTTTATTCCTCTATAGGTATACGTAAGAATGTTGATCTTTGTCTAGTACCTTATGAGTTTAGATCTAGGACTAGGTCAATTAAATAAAGTTATATAACGTATCAAAATGCTACGGATTCCCATATAGCAACTTTATATTCTCTTTTCAGCTGTGTTACTCCTGACCCGATTGGTGTCGATTTACGTGGGTACCAGCTTGTTCGGCGCCGTGGTGGAGACCATGCCCTGGTTCCAGAACGTCCCCATCGTTGTCAAGTTAATCCTGGCGCTGATCCAGTTGGCCAAGTACCCTGAGATGCCGGCTGCGGTGACCAGGAGTTATGATAGCGAGAGATGTGAGTATTCTGCCGTATAACCACAAATTGTACTTACCCATAAGGAAGAGCGGCTGCCTCTTAGCACAGGTAAGTTCTATACTTAAAAAGAAGTAGCCAACTACTGTAATTACTATGTACCTACTTATGGAAACTCATTTTTTTTTTGAGGGCTTTAACTAGAGGACTCTCGCATTTTTTACGTATAGAATTAGTTTATTTATTTGACGACACGGTGGCCTAGTTGGGAGTGACCCTGCCTCCGAAGCCAGCGGTCCTGGGTTCAAATCCCGGTAAGAGCAAATATTTGTGTGATGAGCGTTAATATTTGCTCCTGAGTCTTGGATGTTTTCTATGTATTTAAGTATGTATTTCTCTAAATAAGTATGTTTATCGTTGTCTAGACCCATATTACAAGCCTAGAGCTTAGTTTGGGACGAGGTCAATTTGTGTGAGATTGACCCCTGATATTTATTTATTTAATATATAAGAAAGAATACACTTAATATACAAAAGGCGAAATTTATGCCGTTAGTCATTCTCTACCAGTTGGTCTTTGGGCAAAGCAGAGATTGTAATGGCGGTGCAACATTAAGGTCTTACTATACCTATATACTTACTACTCTTTTTTAATACCTCCCATTTCTTCCCGGTGGAGATACATGTTTAATACACATGACTTTTAGGATTAGAGCATTATTACACGGAAAAGTACAAATTATTAGTTTACAATAAATATAAAAGTAGAAGTGTAAGAGAAGAAAAGATAGTACAGCCGAAAATGAAAAACTATTATGAAAAAGAACTAAAAATACTTGTACAAGACAGACGGACAAGGCGCATTTATAAGTCTTCCTTGTTGACTTCGGAACCATAAAAACAAATGCCAATAGTTTTAAACAACACAATTTCTTCTTCCTAGTGGTGGTAGGATCCTGTGCAGGGTCCGTCCGGATCG
Source organism: Acleris holmiana (assembly GCA_949316455.1). Classification (NCBI taxonomy): domain Eukaryota; kingdom Metazoa; phylum Arthropoda; class Insecta; order Lepidoptera; family Tortricidae; genus Acleris; species Acleris holmiana. The sequence goes on from OX438781.1 coordinate 1,689,379, forward strand.
CTACCACCATCTTATCCATTAACCACCCGCCAAGCAACAGTGTTGGCATTGTTGTGTTCCGGTGTGGGGATAAGATAACCGGTGATATTACTAGCATAGAGGCATTCCATCTTCGTCCTCAGGGTTGGCAACGCATTGACTTAGGATTATAGTCTTGACAATTCAAATGTCTATGGGTCTCAGATTCCACTTACCATCAGGTGGCCTGAGTGATCGTGTGGCTTCTCCTTAACATAAAAAAAAACCTTGATCTGTTTTTGTGGGTTGACCGATTATTGCTTATCATCATCTTATCTCCGTTGCTAAACTACAAGTGTTTGTAATCAGCAGTAGCATAGGAATGTTGTATGGATTTCCGATTTCGGCAACAGCGACCATACTTCGAATGCTCAAGAGATTTGGTGATTCGCTCTGGTATGGGAATACGCAGGAACACTGAAACCAATTCAATGTCCTATTATTATATAACTAGCGGCCCGCCCTCGCTTCGCTCCGGATTAAAGTATTATACATATAAACCTTCCTCTTCAATCACTCTATCTATAAAAACCGCATCAAAATCCGTTGCGTAGTTTTAAAGATTCAAGCATACATAAGGATGTAGGGACAGAAAAAGCGACTTTGTTTTATACTATGTAGTGATTTTTCTTGTGTTTTATCTCAAACCAAAGTAAAAGAAACTATAAAAATAAACGAACTTAGCTACTTAAAACAACACTAGGTAGTCTAGGTACGTCATATAACAAACCGCTACCAGTGTAGTTCGGAAAATGCAAATATAAATATGTCTAGTGGCCACAGATCCCACCCACCATTAGTGGCCCGTTTCACGCAGCTACAAGATACAAATTACAAGCGGAACTCCCTTTCTAGCAAAATGAGTAAGAAAGAGACTTCCACTTGTATTTTTTAATTTGTAGCTTTAAAAAACAGGGCCTAGGTGCCGGTGTGCTCGTTTACCTTCTTCATGCCATGAAATAAAATAACTAAACAAATAATTCCCAAGTCTGTCAATCCGCCTGACAGTCCTAAATCCGTTAGTCTATGTTTTAATATGAAGATAAGCTAATCTAAGCCGCACCAAGAAGCTTATTTATGATATGACACTGGAGATTGCGCGGCGAACAAGGCTTTGAAGCCAAGAAAAGTGACCTTGAATGACGTCGCTTATATTGTTGGTCCCTTTCTTTTCATCCTAAAGAAAGGGACAAAAACATAAGCGACGTCATTCAAGGTCACTTTTCTGGGCGTCAAGGCGTTGTTCACCGTGCAATCTCCAGCGTCATATATAAGCTTCTTGGGCCGCACGGACTGTAGTGGTGATTTGAAGTAACACGCATGCATGCAAACGGGATTAACATGCTGGCTCGTATCAGGAAGATATAGTTCACATCTCTGTACGTCTCTCTAATTCAATTTAAGTCTTTGAACCCGTTCCCGCTATTAGAATGAGCTAAAACCTGGAATAAGTACATTTGAAAGCCTAATGACAATGTAATATAATCGAGTCGGACGGTGGAAGGTGATCCACTTTAGATACTTAATGTAGACCCATCAAGCTGTTTTGGTTTCAAAGAGGGTGGTAAACTGCATAGTATTAGAAATATTAGAATAAGCATTTTAAATTCAATGTGTTTACTTTGTGTATAGAGAATTAAATATTTCAAGTAAGTACATACATACCTACATAACGTCACGCCTTCATTCCCAGAGCGGGGAAGGCAGAGCTACAGAAAAGGTACAAGCAACTCGTTGATAATTATTTAACCACATTTTGCACAATCAGGCTAAGATTTTTCCACTACGGCATTTACCCACCATCTTTGATACGTCAGCAAGTTTGGAAACTTTAATTTGTTATTAATAAACAGATGAATATGCAAATAAAGTACAATAAAGCTGGCAACAAAGCTTATATCAAAAATGTTTCTTAAACAAAAACTTATTGTACCATAAACTCCTCCTTGTTTCTGCAGCCCTGTTCCGCAGCATGGGCCGGGTGCTCCGAAGCAAGATTGCGCTGCTCCTGATCATAGCCATGGGGCTCCTGGGGGCGGCCGTGTGGGGCTTCGGGTTCCAGGAGGCTGATGTTGCCAAGGTAAGGCTAGTTTCGGTGGACAAAATAAAAGCCTTGATGCTGTAAGTACACCCTATGGCACTCTTACTTGTCAGTTTACCAGCACTTCCCAATGGGAGACCACTATCGACAAGAATCGCCATTATACATTTACAAAATTTCATTTGTTACAATTGTTAGACCTTTACCTCAAAAGCATAAACTTGTAGCGATTCACCGATTCGCATTTCGCCTCAATCGTGTATTTTATTTTCGCTTTGTGTCAAAGTCGTCATTTTTTTTGTTCGCCAATAGCTTTAGTCACATTTTACCTCGGTCGCTTTTTTACTGTTTCATTTGTTCTCGATCGTCAATTTTATTATTAGCAAAATATTTAAAATCACAAAATCAAACCTCAATCGCATATTTATTTATTTTGTAATAGCATTTCGTTGCGATCGCTTAATATCATAGTTCGCCGATCTACTAATAAGTACCTCATTAAATCTTATTGTTTTATTTAGTCAAAGTAAAGTAGGTACAATACTAAAGATAGCAAAAGTCTTCGCGCCCACTGCAGGAGACGGTCGCGTCACGGTAAAAATACGATGATGATATTTCAATAAATTTGATAGCACTTAAAACATGAAACTTCAGGTAAAAAACACGTTTTAAAACAAATGTTACAGAAATTTAGTTAGAACATCAATTAACTCGTGACATTAAATAAAGTCCCAAACAAACATCGATCGCGACGAAACGCGTACCTATAGGGTAAAATAATACACGAAAAATTTTATGCCACAAAATAATTAAACTGATGTAAAAAGCCACGCGAAAAATTGCTCCAAGTAAAAGATTCTATTGAAGTTCTTTTTACACACATAACATCACGGCTTCATTCCCAGAGTGGGGTAAGCAGAGCTACAGAAATACCAACAACTCCAAAGAGACTTTATTTGATGATTCTGTAACCAAATTTTGCACAAATAGGCTAAGAAGTTTACTAGTGTATTAGTGACAGGTTGCAAGCCCATCGCCTAACATAGGTACTACAAGCCTGTATTCCCTTTCTTTATTATTGAAGTTTTTTTCATTCGAGGTGAAATGCGATTCGGTGAATCGCTACAAGGAATTAAATTTATGCTTTTGAGGTAAAGGACTAACAAATGCATTGACCGTGGCAATGGCAAAATTTAATTAATTCCCATTCTTTTATGGTTCCTTCTTCAGCAAAGTTAGTGTTTCTACATATTGAGACCTTGTATTACAAAAGCGATGACCTTAGACTTGAATTCGATTAACACCGTTTACAATCGCGACGTCCTTGGGCCCTAGCCAAGATGCAAACGCTCCTAACGTTTTTCTTTTCTATCGCTCAAAATGTATGGGATGACATTCTCGTGCGTTTCGATAAACCACGTGGTCGACTGTCATCCCATACATTTTGAGCGATAGAAAAGAAAAACGTTAGGAGCGTTTGCATCTTGGCTAGGGCCCCTTGGATCACGGGTGTCATTTCTAAGCCCACGGTGCCCCCGAAAATAGCAGGCGGACTTAAACGCCAGAGTGGTTTTAGACTTAGGCTGCTCCATCTACTCTCGTGCGAGAGTGGGGGAGGAGAGAGTCCGTCGGCCCCCTTATAGCATGGCCAACCCTAGGCCGAGGGACGATGTGTAACGCATTTTCACTCCGCAAAAAAAAGAGGTTAGGTCAGGTTTGGTTAGCTATATAACGTCATGGAAATCTGTTGAATCCTGAAGCAGATTTGCGATAGCAGTGGGCCGAGCACGCTGCCACGGGACAATTTTTGACATAGGGTCGGGACTTTAATTCGACTATTCCATATTCCAACGTAAGTATAAAGAACTAAGGTTTAAAATAAAAGTGTGTTTTGTGTGATTTGAGTCCTTTTATTACTAAGCAACTTAACCCCTGGGTGGCTGTCATAATAATAGACTCGAAAAGACTCCGCCAAGCAACAGTGTTCGCATTGTTGTGTTCCGGTGTGGGGATAAGACAACCGGTGAAATTACTAGCATAGCGCAACGCATTTGAGGTCTTAAGATTATAGTCTTGAGAATTCAAATATCTATGGGTCTCAGATTCCACTTACCATCAGGTGGTCTGAGTGCTCGTGTGCCTTCTCCTTAACATAAAATTACTTTCCCTTATAAGTTTTAGAAGTAAATTCAATGCACGTAACCCCTCGCCTAAAATATTTATCCTTCAAATTTATAATAATTAACACATCCTACTATAACCCTATAACCCGGATGTGCCGATTGTAAATGTTAATGATACCGTGACTGAGAATTATTCTTTGGATATTTTTAATAGTATTTTGTGATTAATTATTATACTATAAGATACTTGAGAAACCTGTAAACTAACATAATTTTAGCTAACTTTGTATAAGATACCTAACTAATACTACTAACCACCAAACATTTAGATACACTAATCATTTTGTGCACACATAGTCTAGTTATAGTCTGGATCCTTACATTTTCGTCATGATGTTTGCGTTGTTTATGTAATGACTGTAACTTGTTTTTTGAATCATGAATAAATAAATAAATATTTGACACTAGTTCCCGTTTGACGGCATTTGACACTAAGTCCCGTGGCAGCGTACTCGGACCACAGAAGACAGATGGCGCTATAAAACCTTTTATTTTCTTGCAGGTGAAGTTCCACAGCGTGGCAGCAGAGGAGAGGTTGTGGCAGCTGATAGCGCCGATCCGGGCCATCCTCATCGTTCTCGCCGTTGTTGTGAGTCCTGGGTCTTCTCTAGCCGTGGTGGAGGCAAACGAGCACACAAGGTGGTGCTATAGCAAAAGAAAGATAAAGTCAACGTTGACCTGTCATCCCAGTCCAGTCCGTATCAATAACCTACCGCCAAACAGTTCGCATTGTAGTATTCCGGTGTGGGGATAAGACAACCGGTGAAATTAGTAGCATAGAGGCATTCCATCTTATTCCCCAGGGTTGGCATTTGAGCTATCTTATCAATCGTATCTCTTTCCCAGTTGTCAGGTTACCTGTACACTGCCCCAGTGATGCCGGTATACGAGAAGAAACACGCTCTCAGCAGTGCGACGCGATTGATCATCATCGGAGTGCTGTTCCTCGTGATAATGATGACGATCGCCTCTTGCTCCAAGGTCTCGCTCATAGGCATGGGGGAGAGGAACTATACCCAGCCTGCTTGCGGACTGCAGTGTGGGTATGTACTTAAGGATAACCCTGGCCTGGTTTTTTCTATTTTGGATAATTCATTTTGGTGATGATAAAAATAATGTTAAAATCTGTTGCGTTATAAGTTATAACGCACAAACCGATTGACAGAAATATCTAGTTATTAATTTTGTTTCACATGTTATTCAGGATTAGTTAGCAGTATTTTTTGTAAATTTCTTCCGGGGACAGAAAATACTCTATTTAACGTACGAGTCCATTTGTTGCACTTTCTGCTGAGGCAGACAGTGCTTTTCTCAACTAATACAAGTTTTATTTTAAATTAGTTATTTACAACCCGCCCGTGCGCCCGTGTGCACTCCATGTCTTCCCGTGGATGTCGTAAGAGGCGACTAAGGGATTGAGGGCTTCTAGTACTGTTAGGCGATGGGCTTGCAACCTGTCACTATTTCACTGGTAAACATCTTAGCCTTTTTGTGCAAAATGTGGTTGCAGAATTGCCAACAACTCTTGTTGTAGTTGTTGGTATTTCTGCAGCTCTGCCTACCCCACTCTGGGAATGAAGGCGTGATAATATGTATGTAAGTATGTAGTTATTTACATAAATAGTATGTCTCCCCGTGGATGTCGTAAGAGGCGATTAAGGGAATAAGGGCTGAAAGTACTGTTAGACGATGTGCTTGCAACCTGTCACTAATCCACTTGTAAATATCTTTGCCTGATTGTGCAAAATGTGATTACAAAACTATCAATCAGTTTTTTTTAGAGTTGTTGGCATTTCTATAGCTCTGCCTACTCCACTTTAGGAATAAAAGCGTGATGTTATGTACGAGTATGTTATGTACCTAGTATGAAAAGACCTGTCATATAAAAGTCATATTTTCGGACCCCAAACCAGACCAAAAATGTTCATATTTCTTCGCAGGGTAAGAAAAGTAATATATTTACCTACCTGCATATTTAGAGCTAAGTGTATGCTATTTCAAAACAAAACCACCTTCAAATGACGTAGCCTGTCATTGAACAACAACTGCGTTAAACGCGAAGACATCTTCTCTACGGGAACTACTGGTTCTACTTTTCGTGACTAATCATCTTTTTTTTTCCAGTTGTGATCGCCCTTGGACTTCCTTCTCCCCGGTGTGTGATTCCCAGGGTATGACAACGTACTTCTCGCCGTGCCACGCTGGCTGCTCCACGGCTGGGACAACGAGCAACGTCGGGTGAGGATACTGTATTTTATTTCCAGGCTCTTCAATATAGCGCTACAAGTCCGGTCAACTCGTCATTCATTAGGAGCGACTGTCCCAGCTATGGGTGACACCTAATGAGGCAAGTCCCAGTTTTTATATGACTAGGAGAAGGCAAACGAGCTCGCAAGCCACCTGATGGTATAAATGGAACTTGACACCCATACTATTTCGCATTCTCATTTGCAAACTGCAATCCTAAGACTGCAAATGCGTTGCCGACCCCGAGGACTAAGGTGGAATGCCTCTAAGCCAGTAATTTCACCGGTTGTCTTATCCCCACACCAGAACAGTTGTTTGGTAAGACGGTGGTAGCGTTCAGGACGGACCCTGCACAAGGTCCTTCTACCACTTAAATGCCATTGTAGAAATTTGAAAACTGCTAAGTTGTGGAAACTTAAAGTTTTAAATCCAGGAGTGTACCATGACACGCCTAAGCCTACGCGTAATTCAGTTTAGGATGAGTGTAAGGGACAGAGCTATAGCAGTAGCATGGCTCTGTCTCTCTCTCTCACCGTAAATTGAATTGCTTACCCATGTCATGGTAGCCTTATCGGAACGTACAAAACACATTTTAGCGCGCGCCTTCTCAATTAGGCAGATGAGCTCGGTCGTCCAGCGGATCTTTACATTCATCTTTGCGTTCGACGCAACGCTGTGTTAAGACAACCCCCCTGGGTTCGAATGGGATGTTTTAGTGGTGATAGGACCCTGTGCAGGGTCCGTCCGGATCGCTACCACCATCTTATCCATTAACCACCCGCCAAGCAACAGTGTTCGCATTGTTGTGTTCCGGTGTGGGGATAAGGCAACCGGTGAAATTACTAGCATAGAGGCATTCCATCTTAGTCCTCAGGGTTGGCAACACATTTGAGGTCTTAGGATTATAGTCTTGAGAATTTAAATGTTTATGGGTCTCAGATTCCACTTACCATCAGGTGGCCCGAGTGCTTGCGTGTTTTCTCCTTAACATAAAAAAAAAAAAAAAAAAACCCGGTAAGGGCAAATATAATTGTCTGATGAGCGCGAATATTTGTTCCTGAGTCTTGGATGTCTATTCTATCGTTGTATTTAAGTATGTATTTGTCTATTTAAGTGTGTTTATCGTTGTCTAGTACCCATAGTACAAGCCTAGAGCTTAGTTTGGGACTAGGTCAGTTTGTGTGAGATTGTCCCCTGATATTTATTTATTTATTGCCAACGCAGACCTACAGACTTTGGACTTGTTACTTTAGTCTTAGTAAAAACAGCCAAAAGAAGCTGGTCGCTTGATATATTTTTTAGGGATCTGTATTCAAACTAGGAACTCGATCGTCTACCCTATAGTGTGGGATGTCGTTGGATAGGTCTTTCAAAAATATTAGGGGTTTGCGAAAACAATTTTTCGATTAGGTACTCCGTTCAAGAAATATTAAGCTTTAAAGCGCAAATTTTTGTTAGATTCCAGTGAATTTTAAAGGAAAACTATCACGACTAAGTAGACATCATTGGTTCTTGAGATGCAGGCGATTAAAGTGTGTATCCACTAAAATCATCTAAGACGGCACCAATTGACATTAAATAGAAAATTAGTTATTACTTGTTGATTTTTATGTTTGTAGTACTTAACGGCTTCGGAAACCTACACTGAGCATGGTCCGACATGTTCTTGTCCGGTTTTTAAATACATGCATTTTATTGGCAGTTACTACTCCAACTGTACATGCGCGGCGGGCGGGCGCGTCACCATCGGCGCGTGCGAGGATGGTGGCTGCAGCGCTGCGTACGCGCTGCATTCGCTGCTCTTCTCTTGTGTTATGCTCTGTGCTGGTAAGGATTTAACTATATGTAACTAGTAGGTTTTTCACTGTTTCTATAAGCAACTATTCAAAACACATACACAAGTAATACAGGGTGGCTAGTGGCAGATTTCCGATTTCAAAATTTTATTAAAAAAAAACTAAAGTATATTAAGCAATACATTTTATTTCATTAAAAAGGTAATAAATGCGGATTTCATTTTTTGAAAATCACATTTTCTAAATGTTGACCTCCGTTGTGAACGCACTCTTCCAACCTATTTCGCATATTTTCAAAAACTCTGCTACAAAGTGCACTAGAAATTAAGTTTATTTCAGATCGAATATTGTCTTTTAACTCAGCGATGTTCGCAGGTTGGTTTTTGTAGACGACATTTTTGAGATAGCCCCACAGAAAAAAATCACACGGACTGAGATCGGGTGATCTTGGGGGCCAGGCTATGTCGCCAAACCTGGAGATCAATTTTCCTGGGAATAATGCCCTAACTGCATTCATTGATGGGCGGGCTGTGTGGGCAGTTGCACCATCTTGTTGAAACCATGTGTTTCGATTGAAGAAAGAATCATCTTCAACGTGTTGTCTAAAAAAACCGTCAATCATTTTACAGTATCTTTCTGAATTGATGGTTACAGCTGTACCACGTTCGTTTTGAAAAAAATAAGGCCCTATAATGCATCTTGCTGAAATTGCACACCAAACAGTCACTTTTTCACTATGCAACGGCATCTCATGCATTGTTTTCGGGTTTTCCGTAGCCCAGTAACGACAATTTTGTTTGTTGACATAGCCGTCGAGATTAAAATGTGCTTCATCGCTGAAAAAGATGTTCCCCATACGATGATTTGACGAAAATCTGTCCAATATTTGTTCGGCATACGATTTTCTCAATTCATAGTCAGTATTCTGTAACTTCTGGACTATTTGAATTTTGTAAGGATGGAACTTTAATTTTTTTTTGAGGATTGTTTGCAATGTCGACCTGAGGATATCTAAGACCGTAGAGCGTTTACGGGTGGAAAGTCTCGGATTTTCGAGTACCGATTGCTTGACGCGTTCCAAGTTTTGTTCAGTTGTAACCGTTGGTTGCGGGCCCGGTCCTGGCTTATTTACTGCTGAACCTGTAGTTCTAAATCGTGTTACCCAGCTCTCAATCAGTTTAGTTGACGGTCCATCACAAATACGCCGTATATTGAAGCGAACACAAAACTTGCGCCTTGCGATAATGGGCGAAAAACCGTTGGTTAAGTACGCCTCTATAGCATATGCACGCTGCTCAGCTGGCCAGCGATCCATTTTCACTTTATTAATCCGCAAATCTCGCGATACTAAAACACCCGCCCGCATCTCCCTCACTCTTCGCGTTCGAAAATTATTTGAATTTGAAATCGGAATTCTGCCACTGGCCACCTTGTAGTTATTTATGCTAGTGACATAATGAAGCCTCTAAATTCACTTCATCGATACACCGAGTTTCATTTCATCTATTCGCTATAAAATGATCTAAAATACCTCACCTTGGTCTCGGCAAGAAACTCATCATTCGGGTTTTTTTAACCTACAGTACTTTTATACGGTTTACGGGTTACCGGTTGTGTGTGTGAAGGTAACTTATCACTTCATCGAATTTCGTTTCATCGAACGCTATTTTCTGCTGAAACCATAATGTTTTCAGGGTATCTTAAACATCTAACCTAACACAGTTTCAGCAGAAAATGAAATGAAATTCGATGAAATGATACATTCGATGAAAGGGGTTTCGGTGAAATAATAGACACCCGTGTGTGAAAGGTGTTGAAAACCCGCGCATTTTTCAAAACAATAAGGGTACAGTAGAAATTAGTTTTCCATGAAATTAAAATTCTGCGAAGTGATACGTTCTTTGAAATGAGTGCTGTTCGAACAAGGGGACACCCTTTTATATACAAACTGGATATTTCAAAAACCTTCAAAACTTATTTACAGTTCTGGCGTTCACGTGGCAAAGCACCGTACTGTTGGAGTCAGTGGACCGACGAGACAAGTCTGTGGCCATCGGGCTGGCGTCAGGCACTGTGTCACTCTTCACCTTTGTCGGAGGTCACGCGTTATACAAGTGGTTCAGTGGTGAGTGTTCAGTGATGAGTCAGAGAAGTAGAAGTCAGTAGTCAGAGAAGTTTGTGGCCGTTGGGCTTTCTTAGGGGAGTGTACTCTTCACCTTCGTCCAAGGACACGCATTATAATTGTGGTTCAGTGGTGAGTTAGTGTTGAGTGATGAGTCAGTGGTCAGAGAAGTTTGTTGCCATTGGGCTTGTTACGGGGAGTGTACTCTTCACTTCACCCTTTGACACGCTTTATAATTGTGGTTCAGTGGTGAGTTAGTTTTCAGGCATGAGTCAGAGGTCAGAGAAGTTTGTGGCCATTGGGCTTACTTCGGGGAGTGTACTCTTCACCTTTGTCGAAGGACATCCATACTGTACTTACGAGTACTATGAATACTATCCATACTTTAATATTATAATTGTAAAATTAACTCCGTCTGTCTGTTTGTTATGCTTTCTCGGATAAACCGCTAAACCAATTTAGATGAATTTTGCTATGGAGAATCAGAATCAGAATCAGAATAATCTTTATTCAAGTAGGTTTACAAATAATAAACTCTTTTGAAACGTCATAGTAGCGACTTAGCCTAAATTGACTGCGGGTTCAAATCGCGACCGATCAGAGAAGAACCTGTAAGAAACTCTGTCGGGTGTCTTTTTTTTTTTTCGACGAGATAATTATATATATACATAACATCACGCCTTTATTCCCAGAGTGGGGTAGGCAGAGCTACAGAAAAACCAACAACTCTAAAAAGACTTGTTGATAATTCTGTAACCACATTTTGCACAATCAGGCCAAGAAGTTTACTAGTGTATTAGTGACAGGTTGCAAGCCCATCGCCTAACAGTACTACAAGCCCTTATTCTAATTAAGATAATTTTAATAATTTGGAGATAATTCTAGTCCAGGAAAAGGACATATGGTACTTTTACTCTGAAAAATTGGACGTTTAAACGATTTCTATGCGGACAGAGTCGCAGGGAACAGCTAGTACAGTATAAATGAAAATCAGTGGTGAGTCAGTGTTTAGTATTGAGTCAGAGGCTAGACAAATTTATGGCAGTTGGGCTTGCCTCAGGGACTCTATCTCTCTTTCTCTCTCATGAGTTGTACATATGGATCAAAGGAGAGACAGTGATCAGTAATAAGGCATGATCGTGATTTGTGTAATTTGGAACATCCTTCGCTACTTACACTAGCTTTCTCCATTACTTACGGAAGCGGTTTTTAAGGAAATATGCAAAGATAATCACATACAGAAAGTTAACGCGATAATGCCGATACTTTCAAAAGGATTTCTTATTTACCTTTGCCAGCCTATAGTCAGAAAGATTTTAAATTAGACAGACAGATAGACAGAGTTGTTTTCACATTTGTAATATATTGTAACGTACGTGGGGGTAGGTAACTGATAGAAATGCACGAACACACCAGAAGAGCAGACTCACCCAATCGCCGAACGTTCCAGAATGCCTTCTCGAATGACCGATGGACCTTGACCCGCCAGGGACGTTCTCGATACTTCGATAGTGGAAGGTTCTACTCATTGCGGCCTCGTATTACAATAGTGACGGCCTTGGCCTTGAACTCGATTGAACCTGTTAACAATAGAAGAAGAAGAAGAAGAAGAAAATCGTTTATTTGATGCAAAACACAAACTACTAAACTACTAATAAATGAAATACATTTGGAGATTAATCAGGAGTACTAAACTTAAAACTATTTTATTATGCACCAAATTGGGTGCCGCTCAGCATAGTGTCAGACACTTGGTGTCGTGACGCTGATTTTCAGGGCAACCATACGGGAAGAAAGCGCTGCTAGTCCTTTCATAAGTACAGTAAGAGCGTATACTAATATGTGGAGTAATGGGAACTGTAAACGAAATTATATGCATACTTATATGGAAATAGAGGATAAATAAACATAGGTAGAGGTACTTAAATAAAATAGGGTGAAAGCGAGAGTGTAATAAAGATACCGTACAACCGCTAGGTGTTGGACAATTGTAGGCCAATCAGATACTCTTTGAGGTTGTTTTTAAAAGAAGAAAGAGACTTGGAGTTTCTGATTGGTGGCGGAAGATTATTCCAACACTTCGTGGCTGCATAACGAAAGCTGCCTCGAAAAGCAGCTGTTTTGTGTCGAGGGCAAAGCAGGCGTGGCGCTCCTCGAACTCTCGAATTAGGGAACTTGAGCTTTTCAAAAAGGTAAGACGGTTGACCCTTGCCTATAACTCCAAATAGCAAGGTAGCTAGGTGAGAGAAACGCCGCGCTGACATGTTTAAAAGCTTGCTTCTGTTCAAAAAAGGTGTAATATGGGAGCGGCAAGGAACATCAAAACAATAGCGCACGCAGGCATTTTGAACACGCTGTACCATCTTGCTCGTACGAGCTAATAGACAACCACTAAACACAACATCAGCGTAACTTAATTTTGAGAGAATCAGGGAATCACATAGTTTAATACGCAGGTCAACGCTTATGTGGTTGCGAACTTGATATAATACCTTAAGCCTATAAAAGCAATTACGAACTAGTTCCAACACATGTCCCTCAAAACGTAGCCTGCTATCCATCAAGAGGCCGAGATTGCGAGTCTCAGAAACGATCTCCAGACGATCACCCATTATAGAGACATGCGGGTCACAAAAGGTAATGTCCCGTATGTGTTTTTTGGAACCAAACAGTAGCAATTTGGACTTACTACCATTGAGAACCAAGTTATTTTTCTCGCACCACTCAGCCACGTTACCTAGATCAATGTTAAGTTTATTCACTGTTGAGTTTGTTTCCGCGGGCTTAAAAGATATATATAATTGAAGGTCGTCTGCATACAAATGGTAATTACAATTAGAAATATTATTTATTATATCACTGCTGTAAAGAATAAAGATAAGCGGTCCCAAAATCGACCCCTGAGGGACTCCTCTAACAATCGGCATAATATTCGAAGCCAGTGTTATACCCGACTCATTACGTACCTCGACAAACTGTTTACGGCCGACGAGATAGCTAAAGAACCAATTCACTGTTCGGGTGTCAAACCCATAATATAAAAGTTTTGCTAACAACAATGTCGTATTAATCGTGTCGAAAGCTCGTGAAAAATCCAACAAGACTAGTAAAGTGCCCTCACCATTATCCTGAGCAACTAAAATATCATCCACTACGTCGAGCAAGGCGGTCGTAGTACTGCGAGATTTTCTAAACCCCGATTGTTTTTTAGGCAGCAGGTTATTGTTTTCCAAATACTTTATCAGTTGGAGGCAATAGAGGTGTCCTTGAGTCGGCGCGTCGATTCTAATCTACCTACCCATCTAACCATACCTACTCGTAACAATATGTATAGAAGATACTCATAGTATAGATTTATTTCTCTTTATAAGTATGATTATCGTTATATTATTGGGTACCCATAGTACAAGCCTAAAGCTTACTTTAGGACTGGGTAATTTTGTGTGAGATTTTCCGCCGATTTTTATTTATTACTTCATTTCAGAACAAACCTGCGCTAGCTTCCAAGGTAACAGGTGCCTCTTGCACAGCTCCCGGTTTGTCCCACTAGTGGGCTACACGACCATCGGCCTCGCTGGCGGGTCCCTGCTCATCACCATTTTGGCTGCCGTCATTCTTGATCGGCAGAGGAAAGATAAGCGAGAGATCGAAGAAATCGATTTGTCTAGAGACGGAGTTCCGTTACCGATAGATGGCGCTAGGATCTAAGGAAAACCAAAGATATTTGAATATATTGACGTTATAGGAATGTTGACTTATTGTAATCAGCTATTTGGGTTGTGTAAATGATACCTTGTATAGACCTGTGTCGATACCCGTCTCTATTGTCAAATACTTTGTGTAATTTGAAATAATTTTAAAACCCTCAAACAACAACAGCAAGTTTAGTCTTGATATTAATTTGTAGTTTGTGTAAAGTACCTAATTGATTATGCCAATGTTTGTATTGAGAAAAAGTTAGACCTAACTCAACATTATTTTAATTGTAAAGCCCCAGTATTAGGATTAAATAATGAATTAGTTCTCCTATTTTTTATTTATTTAATCTTTGTTGCACAAATTACAGAATTTGAGTACAAAAGGTGAACTTAATGCCTAATGGCATTCTCTACCAGTTGAGCTTTAGGCAAATCATAAAGTTGTTGTGGGCGGTGCAATATTGTACGAATGTAAAAAAAAAACATTAACAGCATGCATCGAAAATAAATAGATAAACATACATAGAGATAAATACATACGTGAATGTCTATATAAATACAAAATAATATAAATACTTAATACACTAAAAGATAAATTAAAAGATGTCAGTTCTGTGAAATGTGTGCTCGAACTAATTTCTTGAACGCGAATTTATTAGGCGCTTGCCTGATTTTTGATGTCGGTTAAAAAGTGATAAGTATTGACGACACGGTGGCCTAGTTGGGAGTGACCCTGCCTCCGAAGCCAGCGGTCCTGGGTTCAAATCCCGGTAAGGGCAGATATTTGTGTGATGAGCGCGAATATTTGTTCCTGAGTCTTGCATGTTTCTATCGATTTAAGTATTTATTTCTCAATATAAGTATGTTTATCGTTGTCTAGGGACTAGGTCAATTTGTGTGAGATTGTCCCCTGATATTTATTATTTATTATTTTTTATTTATTTAAGTAGGTCAAGTAGAGGGAGGATCATATTACGGCTAACATAATAAACCTTAACAGCATTTGACGTTATGTATTGTATAAAACACGAGAGTGAGATATGTATATTAATAAATCAATACAAAGCAATTCTAGTGTTTTCTTGGTTAGTCGTATTTTACAAGCTTTTTATCAACTCGCAATGTATGTATGTATTGTGAAATAAGACCAAAATATGATGCTAACAATGTTTAATTTCGTTAATGAGCTCAACAGTACGCGTGACGTGAGGGTACTTCTGAAAGCGTTCGCCGGGCAAATGGCTGAGTATCCCGATCAGGGAATGCAAATAACCGGTTAATAACCGAGTTTAGTATGCAAAAGACGGTTAATAACCGGCTTTAACCGGTTATTTGCATTCCCTAATCCCGATGCGATGCAGCTTCCACCACGACGCCGCACGCTGTCCATGTGTGCGTGAGGCTGCGTCGGTGTGAGGGGTCTTTCTTACAGTGTGTAGTATGTTCGGGTCAAATCTTGCATTGAAGAAATTAACCACTTCACGGGGACCGATTGCGCTGTAATTTGGAATAACAACATTACAGCAGCTTGCGCTTATAGGAGGAGGGAGATCATTCCAGCACTTGGACGCGGCAAACCTGAAACTACCTCTGAATGCCGCGGTCCGGTGCATGGGCACGATAGCAACTGCCTTAAACCTGCGCGCACTTCTCGACCATTTAAGCTTTATAAAGAGGTTGGGTGGAGTCTCGCTTTGAACAACACCAAAAAGCAGAGTGGCAAGATGCAGGCGCCTGCGTGCAGGCATGTTCAACAGGTGTGCGGCGTTCAAGTACAGAGTGCTGTAGGACCGGGGAGGGAGGGACTCGAAAACATTAACGTGCGCATGCGTTTTGCTCACGTTGTATCAACCTCTTAGATCTACCAATAATGCAGCCAGATTCACAAAGGTCAACACGCAAATCGGCACTTAGGTAATCACGTATATTGTATAGAACTTTAAGGCGATAGAAGCAGTTGCTCACTACTCAGTACAATAAGGGAATGAGCTAAGGTAATTTTTGTGTGAATGGGAAGACAATTCCAAAGGCGCCAGAGGGAGTGAAGAGAAGCAAAGATTCTGCGACTGATCTCGGCGACTTCATATGTCATATGACTAATAATGTAATGAGTCTGATTCATCGTGAGTGTCGTGACCCAAAGTCAGTAGTTTTTTACGAAGGAATAAAAATGAATCGTGGCTGTATCAAAACTTGAACTGGGAACCACGAGATCAGACAGCTTTGAAATGAAGTAGGTAGTTTGAGGTGAAGTAGTAATACAGAAGAAGATTATTCGATTCCTAGCATACAAATTTAATTTATCACAATACAGCTACTTAACTTGAGTTCTTGCCGTAGTCTACCTCGTCCCTCTGTTCAAAAGACGGCTTGCTAATGATGCGAGTCTGCTAATGAAGGTTGCTCAGGGACTTGCACTTGTGGACAGTCCAAACTTCCAAAGCAAGCTAGTTTTTTATACACCCGCCTCTCAACTCAGAAAAAGAGGATCATTTCACATCCCCCTTTCTCACACTAATATCCGGGCGTCTCCAAAAAAGTACCTATTGTTAGGACAAAAATTAACAACTTTAATTTTTCCATTACGTCACGAACATTTGTCATATTTTTATATACTGCCCTCATAAGCCAATAGGCGGTATTTCAAATTAAATAAGCATAGCAAATTCAAACCTCATCTGTTAGTAATTTGGTCGAACTTGCTACAGGAGTTTTGTCTGAAATGCCACTATTTCTCTTAAAAGTAATAGTTAATTATCGTGACGTAATGGAAAAGTTACCGTTGTTAATTGTAGTCTTTAACTACAGGTATTTTTTTTATTGTTTTTCCCCCGCCCTGCTAAAGTGTTCAATGAATTGAATCCTGACTCATGTAAGTAATATAACACTCTTTCTTTGTCAATAATATTTAATTTAGCATCTTTTTTATAATAGTAGTCTCTGTCAAAAATATTTTGTATTGTCGGTATAGCATTACATCGTTATTGTGTTTTCGCATCTTTATTTTTGCGTCATTGTGTTCTTTGATTTTCTATCTGCTTGTTTTTTGTGAATCTAAACTCATGACTGTTGTAGTTATGGCTTGTTCTGATGCTTTAGAAGTAAATTTGCTATCTTATACATCTTTATTCGCGACTTTGCATGTTATTTTTTAAGTGAGGTGAGTGAGGTGTTCCGTCCGTGAGTTTTTTGATGAAAAACGATCAGTATTGTAACATTGCATGCCTAATTAAGGCGAAGGGTACGGCAAAATTATGAATTCGAGGTGTTTTCGGATAAATTTCTTGGTAAAACTATAGGAAGTGGTAGGTTTAAATGATAACAATCTGAAGACACATATCCTCAAGTTTGGCTCTAGCTCATTTATATAGTTATCTTACTCATAGTAAGCTCTATATACAACTTTGAATAAACCGTTTTTAAAAAGTTTATATTGGTTTTATTCCGGCTGGGCGATTTAGTCTGTTGCCAAACTTTCCACACTTCTTTTTAAAGGCTTAATGTGTGGCGTGAGCTGAAATATTATTAGTTTTAATAAGAATTTCCATGTTATATACTCAAAACATATATGCTCCTAATGAAACAATCAACTAAATGTTTGCTCTTAAACTATGACTAGGCGTTTTGAAGCATTTTGTTGAATGTGGCCAAAAAAAATATATACAAACTAAAAAAAAAGAGTTTAAAATACTCAAAAAATAAACAAAACTATTTTAAACAAAAGCTAAAATAATTTGAATAAAAATTGTTTTTAGTGTTATATAATGGATTTGAACTTGCATTCACGTTGGATCAGTAAAATTTCGTAAAAGTTATAACTACGTATATAGGTACCTAGGTACTCAAAACTTCAAAGCGATGAAAGCGACGTTGCGAGCTCGGTTTGGGTTGGCGTGTGGCGGCCGGCCGCGGCGTTGCCAGATCGTTGGATGTATTTGTTTCCTTGGTTGACAGTTTGAATGTTTCAAACTTTGTTTTGCTCCTACGGTCAGTTGTCACTACTTTCAGTTGTGAGTCAGTCAGTTGCGTTCTAGTTCTACTATTCCGTGCGAACAAGTAGCTACTGTAGTTTTTTTTATATTTTGTCCTTTGCGTTGTTTGGTTTCAATTGTGTTAATTATTTCTTTTGATTGAACTTCGTGTTTTATACGTGTGAAAATGGGGAATAAGCGGGGCAGAAAACCTTCTGCCTCAATCAAGTTGCTTCGGAAACGTCGCGGTCGATGTGGGCAACAAGCTAAACAGCAGCGAGATTCCGCTGTACAGTAAGTACTTACAAAGTGTCCATAATATGCATTTCAAAAGTAAAGTACATTACTTACGTGCCTACATAAAGACCTCATGGTTGCGGGTTTCACATGGGCAGCAGTGTATCAACTGGGAATAGCATAATTGATTTACCAACTATGAGAGTTTTTGGCTCTTTTATTATACTTGGATTGGCAGTTACTATAAATATAAGTTTTAATTTTTGTTTTAGGCCTTCTACCATTCATATTGAAAATCATAATCCAGTTTTTACTTATACTTTAGACATCTTTAAATTAATACTTTTTTCTCTTAAGTACGTCTAACATAATAAAGAAAGTTTAGAGTGTATGAATGGTTCTTTATACTTGGCATTATACAAAGGTAGATTTGTAAACTTCTGTATGTTTTGTTTGATCTATGATCTATTACAAACTACTAAACTAGTTCCAAAGCCAGCTGTCCTGGGTTCAAATCCTGGTAAGGGCAAATATTTATGTGATGAGCATGAGTATTTGTTCCTGAGTCTTGGTTGTTTTCTATGTAGGTATTTCTCTATCTAAGTATGTTACCATTGTCTAGTACCCATAGTACAAGCCTAGAGCTTAGTTTCGGACTAGGTCAATTTGTGTGAAATTGTCCCCTGATATTTATTTATTTATTATATTTATTTAGTTCTCTTTATTGTTGCAGGTCGACATCTGGTCATGGTCATTTTGATAATGATTTTGATGTAGTGTATGGTGATAATATATCCAATGGTTCTGAACAGTAAGAAAAATATATATTGTGAATATACATGCTATACAGGATGGCCAATGTAGATCGGTCAGTTTGGGCAAGTATGAAACTATAAGACATGATTTTATTGCCAAGAAAAACTGCATTCATATATTTAAAAGAACTAAATCTCTGGTTGGGAATCATAAGCAAAAGTTTTGGAAAATAAAACATACATTATTTCTATTTTAATATTGATTGTGTAGGTGTTAAGCAGT
Source organism: Acleris holmiana (assembly GCA_949316455.1). Lineage (NCBI taxonomy): Eukaryota > Metazoa > Arthropoda > Insecta > Lepidoptera > Tortricidae > Acleris > Acleris holmiana. The sequence continues at coordinate 1,708,730 of OX438781.1, forward strand.
AAATGTTACTATGAAACATTTGTATGATGAGCACGAGTCTTGGATGTTTTCTATGTATTTAAGTATATATTTACATACATACCTACATATATACATAACGTCACGCCTTTATTCCCAGAGTGGGGTAGGCAGAGCAACAGAATACCAACAACTCTAAACTTGTTAATAATTCTGTACCTAACCACATTTTGCATAGTCAGGCTAAGATGTTTACCAGTGTATTAGTGACAGGTCGCAAGCCCATCACCTAACAGTACTACAAGCCTTTATTCCCTTAGTCGCCTCTCACAACATCCACAGGAAGACATGGAGTGGCACTATTCTAACCCGGCAACAACATGGGGGGTATATATTTCTCTTTATTGTTGTCTAGTATCCATAAGTACAAGCCTAGAGCTTAGTTTGGGACTAGGTCAATTTGTGTGACATTTTCCTGTGATATTTATTAATTTAGTAGGTGTTTGAAAGTACAGCCATTTTTTTTATACAAAATTGAACTCGTTTAGGTTAGATTTTACTATTGCGTTTTGTATCTTTAAGTGTCGAATTTGTGTTGGTTGTCATTTCAAACACCTACTAAATTGAATTAAACTATAGGGTCGAGGATTATCTAACAGACAAAAATGCTTGGCCTAAGATACATAACGTAACATAACTAGATTGATACTTAGATACATAACGTAGCTTACTAACAATCTAGTCTTGGGGACATGGTTTCTGTGTTTCTGTAGGAGAATGTATCAAAACTTTATTTAATATTTTTTTTCATTTAGTTTTGCACCGCCATGGGTAGGTATAAATATTATTATTATTTTATTTATTTGCTCCTGTGTTTATTAGAAGTTTCGACACGTTTTCCTGCTTAACTGTGCATGATGTATATATTTTGAAATTTTATTAATTGGTTGATATAATGCTAGGTTAAGTTCTATCATTGTCATAAGCAATATTAAAAAAAAATACTGACTGTTGAGTCTTGTGGCGCTTCTTCTCAGCATTGGTCTCCTCTTGGGAACCGCTGGTAGAATTTTGACGTTTAAAAGTGCCCGTGCGGCCTACTTACTGAATAAACAACTTTTATCTGTTATCTTTTTTATCTTTAAAGGATATGGTGAACAATGCATTTTATTCATTTTAGATAACATATTTCATAGTAACATTTACTGCTTAAGTCCTACACAATTGATATCTAATTAGAAATAATGCAAATTTAACTTTTTAAAACTTCCGGGTTTGTTTCCCAAACTGAGTACCTACTAGTGTTTGTTAAATCTAGGCATGCAGTTTTTCTTGTCACTAAAATCGATGATATGGATCCTAAGAACAGATCTTTGTATATCTTACAGTTTCAGACTTGCCCATACTGACCGGTCTACTACATGGGCCACCTCTCCAAATTAACATAATACAATTTAATCTGCTCTTTAATTATATGCCGTAATAATTAATTTTGAATCAATTATGAACATGATTGTATACTTATGTTTTTTAATCTGCTATTTCAGTGACAAAAGCAATGAAACAAAGTATGGGAGAAGAATAGTTAATGTATTGCAGTTTTTTACTCAATTGCAAGAAATATCGTCCCATGGCCCGTTGAATTGCGGGTTACAAGCAGTTGAAATTATATCGCAAACTCGGAGTGGGCTCATCTCACTATATGCACTTAAGTGCAAAATGTGCAATATGACATTTCAAATGAACAATGATATCCCTACTGATGTAATGGATCTCAATACTAGTGCAGTAGCAGGCACAGTGGCCATTGGATGTGGATTCACTCAGCGTACTGATTTATCAGCTGCTGTTGGCCTAGTTCCCATGTCCAAAAACTTTGTATAAAAAACATGTAAAAAAAAGATTGTTTACTGCGAGAAATTATCGACCCAAGGTTTACCCGAAAAATGGCAATAAGGGATCCAGACTATATAATAGGGGCCATGAAGGAACAGAAAAAGAAAGAAAAAATAAGAAAATGAAAGCTATGAAGCTTAAAGGAAAGAAAAAACAAGCCCAAAAAAAGAGAAAACCGGACCACGAAATTCTCGACGAATCGCCGCCTTGCCGTAGACCACGTCGAAAATAAAATATTTGAATACTTTAAAAGTACCTAGTATTATTGAAAAAGTTTATTCCCCTACTCCTGGGCCTCTATTCTACTGCGTTATAACGAAATCGCGTTTGAGGTTTATGCCACAGTCTCCATTATTGTCAATGATAATTATAAGAGTCATCAAAACGTTCACAATACGGAACCAAGTAAAATTAGATACACGGTAATGACGACATTACCGTGTAGAATCTCAGCCCTGTCGGGTATGGCTAGCACATCTTGTTTTTTCTAGCTCACTCATTGCGTCTGTATCGTAACAGACTAGTAGTACGATTACAGGGCTGCGATTCTACACGGTAATAACGATATCGTTTTTGACCTGTTTCCGTATTGTCAACGTTGTGATAACTTTTTTGTCATTTACAATAATGGCGACTGTGACATAAACGATTCTAAAACACGTCAAACGCGATATCGTTATAACGCAGTAGAATGGAGGCCCTGTAAGTTTACCATTGACAGAGAGTTTGCCTTAATTTAATTTTCAATTTTCAATACCCACGTCTACCGATTTAGTAATAAGTATTTTATTTGTATGAGATTAATATGAAGGCAATCCATCTGTCAGTGGTAAACTCAACATAATTCTACTGTAGTAGATAGTAATCACGTAGAGGTCGTTTTAAAAGAGCTGGCACGAAACCATGAAAAGAGGGAATGAAAGTATGTACATAACTAAATTTTTGGTTCGAGATATAAACTGTCTAAAAGATAGCACTCGCACAATCCTAGTAGACCAAATTTTTCTTTGATCTAATATTCATGCCAGCTATTCAAGAAACAATCTTTACGTATTAAAAAATACTATTTATGTATTTACTTATTTGATAAAAAGCTATTTTTGACATTCGTTCCTGAATTTGAGATAGTATATAGAAAAACGCAAATTTATTATATTGCTCGGCCTAATGAAGCGCCATCTAACAGTAAATCCATGCCTGACTCTTGGACAAATAGCAATATGTGGTCGATCGCAGAGCTTACTCGTTAGATGGCGCGCGAATTAAAATTTTACTCGTCTGCCCGAATGAGCAAGGTCAATTGCCCGCCCCGTCGCCTTAAGGTAAGCACATCCTGTTCCACGACGATCTGTATAACGACTACGTTCTGGCAATAAATGTCTTTGTCTTTTATGATTGTGAACGTATGTAAGCTTGTAATTTGTATGGTCGATCATTTTGTATTTAGCTGTAAGCTTTCCGAATAAAAATAAAGTGAAATATATGCAGCTAGCGACTTTACTCTTACTCATACTCATTTATGGATAATATTATAAAATATTACATGTCAAAATCGATTTATTTCTCTATATTTATATCGTTGTCTAGTAGTACCCACAGCCTTGAGTTTAGTTTGGGACTAGGTCAATTTGTGTGAGATTGTCCCCCGATATTTATTTATTCCTTTATGTTATAATAACGTAAATAAATCCCTTATCTTATCAACGTTTGTATCATAATGTCTTAACGTTTTATTTCGTTTAAATGGTTCGTGAAATGTCAATTTTTGATAATGATAAAATTCGCCGAAAGCCTCTTGTCTGTTTGCTAGTATCTTGTGATCTTGTCTAGAGCCGCAGCTGTCTTCTTTTTTCTAGCGACAGACATTCACCTCGTGCATGATTTTTAAACTTCTTTATAAAGTTAAATAAAATACAAAGGACCATGGGGACTTTTGTATGATCACTGGGCTCACTTTTCCAAAATTGTGCAACAGTGCTGAACCTATGTCATATGAAAGCTCTTGGCGTGTACTTTATTTCATTATAATTATGGCAGCCATGTCCAAATCCAGCGCGAAAATGGCTTCTTGGTACGTTTAAAAAAAGGGTGGGTTAAGCTACGGACTGACAGATTTTCAAAAACGCATTAAGACACAATTTTTGCGGTGGATTTGAACTTAGCTGCTATAGAATAAAATAAAGTATACTTCAACAGCTTTCATATGACATGTAATTCATCACTGTTGAACAATTATGATAAAAGTGGACCCAAAATGACGCATGGTCCATTATATGTTTATATACATATAAAAATGTATCCCTATTTCCCTTGGTCACGGCATCACGCATGAACGGCTGGACCGATTCCGTAATTATTTTTTATCGTGTTCTTCATCGCCAGGAGAAGGTTCTTATGAAAGAAGAAAAATCCACCGGGAAGGTCAAAAATTTGCAGCGGGGCGAGGCCGCTGCGGCTAAAGTCATGGATATTTTTAATTCTGCACGTATTTTCATCTAAGCATATAAATGATTATTACTAAATACAAATTTTTAACCCATCCCCAACCCACCTACTTATCGAATTTTACTTCATTAATTGTCTTATTTCATCGAACAGTATTTTCTGCTGAAACTGGTGTGTTCAGGATATTTTAAACATTAATTAGGTTAGACTTATGAATACCAAATAAAAAACTCATGCGGCGACAAGTCTTTCGAAGAAATTAAAATTCTGCGTAACAATACATTCGTTGAAAGGTGTTTCGATAAAGTAATAGTTATTAAATAATAAATAATAGTTATAGTTTCGATAATGTGTAGTCTGCTGTCTCATCGTTCGTGTGTCACTTTGGCGCCACTGAAAATCAGCGTCGCGGTTGATGCCGTGACACAGTGCTGAGTGGTGTCATTTTCGACATCACAGGACCACTCATGGCAACACTATGTGTTACGTGTATTGGAACGTCACAGCCGTGGGCGGTGACAGGCGAGAAAAGGTTAGCCAAGATGGAGGACGCAGAATAAAGACATTGATCACAAAAAGTATATTATTAAACAAACATGGTGTCAGGTGTGGGGTTCGAACCCACGAAGGACATTTTGGAGTGAATACTTCTATACGACGAGCTAAAGGTGTTATGTTTTGGCCCGGCATGTCGGCCCAGATTACAGACACTTGTTTAAACTGTCAAATTTGTGCAATTCATAGGGCTAATAACTCTAAAGAGCCAATAAAATTTCATGATATACCTTCATTGCCCTGGGTAAAACTTGGTTCAGATTTGTTTGAATTCAACAGAGAATATTATTTGTTAATGGTAGATTATTATAGCAAATATATAGAAATAGCGAAACTAAGCCAACTAACATCTAATGCTGTAATTGTTCAAATGAAGTCTATAATGGCTAGACATGGCATTCCCTTGGAATTGTTTTCAGATAATGGACCACAGTTTTCCAGTAAAGAATTTCAACAATTTGCTAAAGATTATGGATTCATCCATAATACATCATCCCCGAATTATCCTAAATCAAATGGTTTAGCAGAAGCTAGTGTTAAGATTGTTAAGTCTCTTTTGTCTAAATGTAAACATGATAATTCTGATCCATATTTAATGTTACTCAACTTAAGATGTCAACCTAAAGAAGGCAGTCCATCGCCATGCAACTTGTTATTTAATAGAAACTTAAATACAAAGTATCCAGTTTCAGAAAGATACTTACAGCCAAAAATTTATAGACGTAGTGCTTCATTAGATAGAATACATCAAGAGAAAATTAGAAAATATTATAATAAAGAAGCAAAAGAACTAAGAGAATGCGATATAGGTAATAAAGTAATATTTAAAAAAAAAGTTGATGATAAGATATGGACAGGAGGAAAAGTGTTAGAAAAGCTGCAGTATCCTCGTTCATACTTAATTGAAGATGACCACGGAAACACCTATCGTAGAAATAGACAGCAAATAGATTTACGCAATAATCAGGACAACAACGGAAATAAAAGTGAAAATCTGGTCCAAGAGAGTGATGTTGAAGAGAATTGTGACTTAACCCCTAATGTTAATAGTGATAATGATACAAATTCAGATGGTACGGATAATTTATCTATTCATAACAATGTATGTACAAGGTCAGGCAGAATTGTGAAGCCTCCCGAAAGATTAGATTTGTAAGATAATTGTTTTGCATTTAAGATGTTGATTATTAATTTAAGAAGAGGAATGTTACGTGTATTGGAACGTCACAGCCGTGGGCGGTGACAGGCGAGAAAAGGTTAGCCAAGATGGAGGACGCAGAATAAAGACATTGATCACAAAAAGTATATTATTAAACAAACACTATGCTATGAATGTTTTCTTTTCAATTAGTTTCTTTTTTTTTGTTTAATGTGTAGTTTGTTGCCTTTATTTTTATTATGTGTAATCTTTGAACTGTTTTTTTTTCTTGTGATCTTCGAATAAATGTTTCTATTTCTATTTCTAATAGATACTCCCATTTTTTAACATAAAACAAATTAAATGAAAGTTACTATCAATAGAGACACATGCACCGTTGAGATGAACTTTTTCTTTTATCGCTGAGGGGAAGGCAAAGGACATAGATCCATCCATGCTATCCAGGTAGGCCTGTGGCCTCGTGGGATCCAAACAAGATCAGAAGGGCTAAACAAGTTGCATTCGACACTCGCTAGTGATAATGAATCGATTGAAATATATATGGAATTGACGTGACTATCTCGGTGCCTTACGTCAATTCCATACATTTGTGAATCGAAACATAATCGCTAACGATTGTCGAACGCAACTTGTCTGGCCCCACCGAATACCCAAAGTCAATGCGGCCTATGTAGATACAAAAAAAAATATAGTAAAATTTAGAGTCCATATTGGCTCATATAAAATTGGTCTTTCGATTTTTTAGAACAATAACGATTTGTGACTATACTCATAATTACTCCGAAAATAATATTCATAATCATCGCAACTCCTGAAGTGAATTTTACTGAAACCGTTTTGATTTTAGGACGTTTATAAAACAAACCTAACCTAACCTTTTTTACCAATTTGATATTTTTAAAACCTGAAAATAAACAGGTGTATGATTAATATTGAATATGAAGACTGATCATTATGATGTCAAATGGTATGATATACATCTTCGGATTTCCAATTATAAATTTTATGTGAACTTCGGCGTCCCCTTTAATTTAAGATGAACTTTATAAAACTAATCAAATTTTATGTGGTGTTGTGCGTGTGTATATTTATGTTAGTAATAAATTGAGAACATCTTTTAAAAGAAAATTACATATTCGATATCTATCTATATCTATACTAATCTGTACTTATCTGTATTTTAATATTACACCCCGTGTGGTTGCCGGGTTAGAATAGTGCCACTCCATGTCTTCCCGTGGATGTCGTGAGAGGCAACTAAGGGAATAAAGGCTTGTAGTACTTTTAGGCGATGGGCTTGCAACCTGTCACTAATACACTAGTAAACTTCTTGGCCTGATCGTGCACAATGTGGTTACAGAATTATAAACAAGTCTTTTTAGAGTTGTTGGTATTTCTGTAGCTCTACCTACCCCACTCTGGGAATGGCGTGATGTTATGTATGTATGTATGTAATATTATAAAGAGGTAAAGTTTGTGAGTCGTCGATCAATCGACGACACGTTGGCCTAGTTGGGAGTGACCCTGCCTCCGAAGCCTGCAGTCCTGGGTTCAAATCCCGGTAAAACAGATATTTGTGTGATGAGCGCGAATATTTATTCCTGAGTCTTGAATTTTTTCTATGTATTTCTCTGTTTAAGTATGTTTATCGTTGTCTAGTACCCATAGTACAAGCCTAGAGATTAGTTTGGGACTAGGTCAATTTGTGTGAGATAGTTCCCTGATATTTAATTTAATCTCTCGTCAAAGTCCAAGTATTTTTAGTCCATATTGTATTTGGTCGTGCGATGTGGCATACTTAACTACTTACTTGTACTTATTTTTTTTTTTTTTTTTTTGTGATTTATATTATAGGGAAAACGTTCCTTGCTTGGGACCCTAGTTGGTACACGTGTCTATCGTCATATAAGTGCAGCAATGTTGCAGGTGTATGGGGTCTTTCAGGCCTGATCCAATCTGGTATTTTAGACTAGGAACTAGGCCTAATCTATATTTTTGTTACATGGGGAGTGCATGTACGCATACTGCCGGCTACTGGGGATGAGCCCTAAAGGTTATGTGGGGCTCAGCACTGAAACGCAGCCCCTACCCACTATATATCTTAAACATGTAATTATCTTAAACTTTAGTATTATTAATTAGATAACTTTAAAAACAATATCAATAACATTTCAAAATATAATGATTATATCGACGTTTACATTACCGGCCATATAGTTTTGCGGATAGTATAAACCCCATGGTGTTTTCTCACCGCCAATATGCTGCAGGGTTACGGGCAACATGCTTCCGTGACCCCGCAAGCCTCGCAAAAGGAGTGCTCCGCCATACCTCGTCGCTTTCAACCATAGCCATGACCACAACCGTCAACGCCAAGTCCCGTCCAGTTACCGCGACTAGGTCTGTGCGCGGAAGGCGACGGAAAACCTACCCTAACCTAACCTAACCATTCTTACCCAGAACTTGTGTAATACCTATGGAATAAACAAGTATTGAACGACAATTTTTGCAAAGAAAAATGTTGTAAAGATTGGTTTGCCTCAAAAGTACTACGATAAGTTATAAGTAGGAAATGCGATAAGATGTAAAAAAATTCCACGAAACGGCAGTACACCGCCAAAAACATTATTAATTTAACAGTACAGTAAGAAGTGACGTGGTGCCTATTTGTTATAAATTGAAGTTCATTATTGAATCGCATATATCAACATCTGTGTTTACGTATCTAGTCCTACTCAAATTTACAGATTATGAGATTATTATCATTTGACTGACACCTTAAAAGATAGCCACAGTTATCGCCAATAACATATATTTACCATAAGATAATACGAGAAAACCTTATCGCACTAAAACGCTGCCACACCAATGTCACAAGCGTCGGTGATGACTTGAAATGATCCGGAAAATCTGGCATTTAAGTACACTTTTATTATTTACCACGCGCACAAATAACTTGGTTTTGAATTTTATATAAAAACAGATGTTCATGCCACTCTTAAATAGTGTCGATGAGTTCGTAAGTTTGTGTCGTGTTAATTAAATAATTAAATAAAGACAGATGTACAGACAGTATTGAGTACATAGTTGGTCCGTAGATTAGGTGTAGTTAATTTAACAAGTTAATAATAGTGACGAAATTAGATATTTCTGTGAAAATGACTATATTGCGTAAAGGTAAGCCTTTGGATTTAAATTAGTATAAGCTCATTGCGAGTAAGTGAAAGGTAATTAAATGGTCTATTCTTCGCATTGTACGTGTTAATAATTTAATGAAGCAGTTAATAAAGGATGTGAACATCATTCTGTACCTCCCGGCGGAATAGTGGATTTTGCTAGCGTTGTACGAATTTCATTACGGTGCACCATTCGTTCTTGGGTGAATCAACTTTTAAGGTACTCCCCAATTTTCGACATGTCTCACTATGTCACCTTAATTTGGTAGAATGCAATTTTTTTTTGATGTGGTCAATATATTGAATAAATCAGACAATTAAACTTACTTTCTAGCTGACAATTTTAAAAATTCTTCTATGATTTACACAAATATATATCAGGTAACGCAGGGGACGACGTTGTCCCCGGGTTTTGTATGAAAAACGTGCATTTTCCACTGCGTTACCATGTTTTTACAAAATTATAGAATTGGTTTATGATTATGAATAGTGAAATCCGAAAATCTGACTATCTAATTTTAACATGTGTAAACCATTATCAATCTCACATATTCTAGTAAGTTTTTATTAGCGTGTAGAAAAGGAGGACTTTAAAAGTTGATTCACCCTCTTACTTTCGTTGCCAAGATACCGCTCGTGTAAAGGGATCAAAGTACGCAAAAAATCTCAACTATTTTGTTCATAACATAACGGTTAATTTTGACTTTATCCTCTATAGAAATATAGTTTTTTAAAGCCGTATTATTAAACGACGGTTAACGTTTAGTTTGATGCTAATAATAAATAACATTTTCTTAAGAGGATTGGGAAGCAAAAATTTCCATACAAAATGTGATAACGTTTTTCTGCCGTTAAACGGTGAGAGTCAGAATGGCGGGTGTACCTTCACAAATATATAAAATGATTATACTAAAAAAATGTACTCGAAATGTACTATTTACCCCGCCATTCTGACAGTCAGGACGGCGGGTGTATGCCAATTCACCATGAACTGATAGACTATTGACTAATGTTATTACTCCACAAAAATGTACTAAATTAGTACTTTAATATGCAGTTAAAACTTCAGTAATCAGATTCGTAATCTGTGAAATAGACACATTTAACTTTTTTCTAATTAAAATGAATCGATAAGTGCCGTTTTACTATGAAGTATCGATTATTGACTAATGTTATTACTTTAGTAAAATGTCTTTAGAAAAAACGTTGAATTTGTTTAGTTAACAGATTATAAATAACATTGCTCAAGTTTTAATTGCATATATAAGTACAAATTTTATATATTTTTCTAGGGTTGAATCTGCAATATTTTTTATAACAGGTGCACCATTTTTAGTAAGGAATTAATTGAAGTTTGTCTTCTGTCACAACAATTCAATTAATAGGCACCTCTACTCAGTGAAAAGCAATTGAAAGAATATTTATTGGAAATGTTACGTTTATTTCTTGCACAGACAAAGTAATTATTGTGTTTAAAGTATCTAAGGAAGTAAAAATACAAGTAATAAAACACTTACCGCGAATGAAATTGTACCTACTTTCTCAACTAATCTTGTAAGTTATTTGATGAATAACTACTATTTCTTATGTCCCGTGTTTATATCAACAGTTTAAAACCCAAATTACATGAGACACAGTTGAGTAAACACTGAATGTTAAGATTGACTAAGGCCCGTGTTAATAAACGGATCTCGGTTTCTATGGTTTGACGTTTACTTTGACGTATCTTGAGATGGGCATTTAAACCTAGACGAGTTTATTAATACGGCCATTAGTCTCCACAAACTAAGCACAATAAACCTACGTCACTGTAAAAATCGCACACATAGATGTCCATCGCACTTCCTAAAGTTATCAAAACTGTTATACTACTAAACCGTTTTTTGTACAGAAATTAATAACAATACGAGGGTCAAACTGAAAGTTCTTAGAAAATCAAAAACTGAGTAAACTAGCAAGTTATTAGTTTATTATATCTTTTCTAAATAGTGTCCATTCATGTCAATACATCGCTTCCTCGGCGTCCACAAAACGTTTTCCTCGAAGTTTTTCTTTTATTTTCGGGAATAAATAAAAATCGCAAGGTGCGAGGTCGGGGCTACGGCAAGGTGACCCAGTAATTCCACGTTTGACGTCGCCAAATAGTCGATCGTTCGCCTGGCGGTGTGAGACGAGGCGTTGTCGTGATGAAAGAGGATTCTACTGCGAGGTCGTTTCTCCCGAACTTTTTCCAATACAAGTGGCAAACAATTGTTAGTGTACCACTCTGCAGTAACTGTTTTTCAATCCTCTAAAACAATTGTCGCGTAATGAGCTGTCCTTCCGAAGAATGAGGCCACCATCTTTTTTCCCACGCTTCGACCTCTCTTCACTTTAGTTGGCAACCTCCTTCCATTCCTCGGAAGGAAACACCCACTGAGCAGATTGTCTTTTGGTTTCGGGATCATAACAGTAAATCCAGCTTTCGTCACCCGTAAGTATGTCGAACACAGCATTTGAGTCACCTGCGTTAAATCTTTCAATCATTTCACGGCACCAATCAACACGATGGAGTTTTTGGGCCTCGGTCAAATTATGAGGTATCCACCGGGCACAAAGCTTCCTGACCGCTAAATGTTCATGTAGGATTTTGTGCACTTGACTCATACCGATGCCTAAGCTTGTCCAAATCTGCTGATAGGTCACTCTTTTATCAGTCTCTATCATACGCCGCACAACACTGATGTTATCTTCAGCTACATGCCCAGTTTTTTTTCATTACAACTTTTTGAGTAAACGCACAAAGTTTGTTTTTCTATACTACGTGAAAAACAAACGCGGGGATTTCTTAGTATGGAAAAAGTAACTTAGTGAGTTTACTCAAAAAGTTGTCATGAAAAAAACTTGGCATGTAGCTTTAAAAACTTCCTTAGTTCATAGTGATTCTAACCATGCAAGAAACAACGAAAAAAAAATGAATTAATACATGAACTTAGGGGTTTTTTGTAACACGGACATATGGAAAAATTACAAAAAATCCGATTAAAAGTCCAAATATCTCGAAAACCGTGCGACTTTTACTAGACCTATTTTAGCTTTATCATAACGTCCTAAGTGCCCTCTATCCGTAGTTCAAGGATTATCCACTCATTACCTAACACCCTGTATATTGTCCACTTTTCACAAGTTTTCTCTATTTACTCTAAATACCTAAACGTTGAGTCAACTAATTAGGTACTTACCTGTGTGCGTCCAGGGGCTTATTCTCTCACCATAGCGCTGCATCGATCTTAAAGGCGAAGTTTTATCTGGCAAGTTTAGTAAGTCCCGTCTTAGCGTACGAAACACATTTTAGCGCGTACCTTCTCAATTAGGCAGTTTTGTACGACACTGAACTCGACTGACCTTTTTTTTTTTTTTTTGATGACGAAGTGGAAATGCGTTTACGCATCCCCCCGATGGCCTAAGGATGACCGTGCAATGGGGGGTATAACGGACTCTCACCTAAGCGAACTACCGTTTAAAACCACTCCGGCGTAACCCTCCTGGCTGGTTAACGGAGACGCCGCGGTACCGCCAAAGCATTGCCCGCTGGGCGCCTCCCAGCCCGCTCCGAAGAGCACACCGCCAAAGGAGGAGACGACTGCGTACGCACACAGCGATCTCCCCAAGCTGGCGGAGCCGTGCAATGTGGGCCCTTCACCCACGTGGCTCCCCATGAAGTTCAGGCGATCAGCAAAAGCTGGGTTCGCCTTCCCTTCACAGCCTGCATGGAGTGTAGGGTGTTTTCCGGCAGGCTATTCCCCCCAGTCGCAGTGACCGGGGTAAGTCCACGTTCCTTCAAACACCCACACTACACCTGTCTCAGGTCTAAAATGTCCTCTGAAAACAGAGGTCACTAGACCCGAGACTCACGTCTGATCGAACCAGGGTCGCTTTCCGGGAACGGGATACGGGGACACCTACCCGAGCTCCGTCCTTTCAAACTCCCCCTCGTCGCCCCCCTCATGTGCGCTCTTTTGGGGAGTATTTGGTTCCCCGGGCCCGCGCTGGCCCTGGAAAGTGGATATCCCGCCACTGGTTCGGTGGAAAAGGGGGGAAGGATGGGAGCTGGGAAGGAATGGGAAATCGGGAAGGTGGGAATGGGATAGGAACGTGCCGCTCTTAGTCTGTCCCCTCACCCCGAGCCTTTCCGGTATGGGTAGCCCTGTCCGGTATAGCCACGGAGATCATAGAGACACGCAAGCCCCCCCACCACGGCAAGGTGGCAGCACAATCGGGGGGGAACTCGACTGACCTGCCTGCTCCGACGGGACTTCTTAAACTTGATAGATAAAACTTCACCTTTAAGATCGACGCAGCTCTGTGTTGAGAGAATCACCCCCTGTCCAAAAGGATTGCATAAATTCTAAGTGTGACATTTCAACTATTACAGGCTTAATCAATAGATTTTAATTCCCGTATTTTATTTTAAGTCGTATTTATTATTTACTGGAAAGGACAAACGTTTGTTGTAAAAATGTTAGTAACTGTGTACTTTACAAAACGTTTTAACTATACCTACTTATTCACTTAAAAACCGGGCAAGAGCATGTCGGACCATGCTCGGTGTAGGGTTCCGAAGACGTTAAGTACTACAAACATAAAACACAACAAGTAATAACGAATTTTCTATTTAAAGTCAATTGGTGCCGTCTGAGATGATTTTAGTAGGTATAAACATTTTACAAGTCTGTGTGGTTGCCGGGTTAGAATAGTGCCACTCCATGTCTTCCCGTGGATGTCGTAAGAGGCGACTAAGGGAATAAAGGCTTGTAGTATTGTTAGGCGATGGGTTTGCGACCTGTCACTGATGCACTGATCTTAGCCTGATTGTGCAAAATGTGGTTACAGAATTATCATCAAGTTTTTTTAGAGTTGTTGGTAATTATGTAGCTGTGCCTACCCCATTCTGGGAATGAAGGCGTGACATTGTGTGTGTGTTTTTTTTTCCTGTAGTATACTTAAAACACTCAGCTTGATTCACCTGGGTGAATCAAGTACACTAAAAGTACATTTAATAGACTTTCAGCATTAGAATAAATTTCATCGATATTTCAAGTAAACTTTGTGCACCTGAGTAGGCGGTAGGTACATTAAGTTTACTGAAAGATAATTTTGTGCACTGTGGTGTTGTCCACACGTGCATTTTGGTTGTGGCATAAGTACAGTCAGCGTCACATAGTTCGTAGCAGCCAAGGCCGCCAAATTATTATATTGTTACACACCTTTATTCCGATCTATTTCGCGGCCTTGGCTGCTACAAAAAATTAAGACACAAATAAGTTTACATGCAAACAAACCACTTTCCGCACACTTTTATTTAAGTATGTTATCCATAGCACTTAGTAGCATGTAGTTCCTCACATCGATCTGCTTCCGCGAATGAAACAAAACTATTAAAATAACTATAAACAGGATATCATTGCGCTTCAATATTTTCATCCAAAAAAAAAAAAAAAAAAAAAAACTTAGAATTCAAAGGTGTGTAAACCGAAAGTTAACTTAATGCACCCATGCCAGCAGACGAGTGCATCAAGTCAACTTTTAGTTAACTTGATGCACTCACTAGGTGCACAAAATGAATAAAGGATACTATTAGTATTATTGATTCACCTGGGTGAATCAAGCCGAGTGTTTTAAGTATACTACAGGTTTTTTTTTAAACACTTTAATCTCCTGTACGAGGGTCAAACTGAAAGTTTCGGGAATAGAAAAAAATATGCAGTTAAATTGAACAAAAGTATTTTTATTGTTTTTCAAAGTATTCTCCTTTATATTTTATGCACTTTTCCATGCGATCAAAGCACTTATTGAAGTCTGAAGTAGGGGTTGACAAAATGGCCATTTTAAAAGCCTCCACTGCTGCTTCCGGCGTCTGAAACCGCTGACCACGCAACTTATCCTTAATTTTGGGGAATGTGGTAAAGTCATTGGGGCTTAAGTCGGGGCTGTATGGAGGATGGTCCAGTAATTCGACTTTTTCACCGTCCAGGTACTCAGTTGTTTTCCGAGCGGTGTGAGCTGGCATTGTCGTGGTGAAGGATAATGCGGCGACTAGGGTTTTTTTTCGGAGTTCAGCAAAGATACTCGGCAAACAAATAGTGGTGTACCAATCGGCATTGACCGTTCTACGATCTTCAAGAGGAATAGTAGCCACGTGACCCGATTTGGAGACAAACGTAGCCCCATCTTTTTGGCCGTGCTGCGAGAACGAATAACTTTTGTCGGCTTGAGCTCATCTTCGTAGACCCATACTCGAGATTGGTTTTTATTTTCAGGCTCATATGCATATATTCAACACTCGTCACCGGATACAATGCTAAAAACTGCATTTGAGCTTCCTCCGATGAATTTATTCAAAGTTCTGAGGCACCAATTGACACGAGTCGTTTTCTGCTCCTCAGACAATAAGTGAGGGATCCAACGGGAAAACAACTTTCGCACGCCTAATTGTTCCTATAAAATGATTTGTATCTAACTCATTCCAATGCCCAAACACTCTTGAATCTCCCGATATGACACATGTCGGTCTTCCTTTATCAGCTGACGCACAGCATCGACGTTTTCTTGCGTGACTGCCGATTTTGGTCGACCTTCACGCACGTCGTCCGTGAGGGATAGACGGCCACGTTGAAATTCTGCATACCACTTGTATATTGTCGTCTTTGAAGGTGCTTCATTACTAAAAGCAACAATCATCCGGTCTCCACATTGTTTTTGTGATAATCCACTTTTAAAGTCGTAATAAATCATAGCTCTTAAATTTTCACGGGACAATTCCATTTTCAGCAGCGACTCGACGACTTCAAAAAACAATTGAAACCGAACCATCGCTTTCTTTTTCTATGTGGCCAGTGTGTTAAATACTGAAACTTTAGAGATTATAAAAAGGTATGATATGTGTCAAAAATATGTTTCTAAGTATTAGATTCCCGAAACTTTCAGTGCAGCCCTCGTATCTCAAGAACCAATAATGTCTACTTAGTCGCGATAGTTTTCCTTTAAAATTCGTTATGTACACTTTCATTTAAGTTTGTTTTCTGATTTTTTGTATTTGTAGTTTTTGCTGTAGGGGGGGTGGGGGGGACACCTGACTCTAACAAAAATTAGCGCTTTAAAGCTTAATATTTCATAAACGGATTACTTAATCAAAAAACTGTTTTCACCAACCCATAATATTCTTAAAAGACCTACCCAACCCATTCAATACTATAGGGTAGACGAGAAAAAAAATACATCCCCACGTCACCTACGTGTAGGGGAGATATCCTATTATATTGTACCTCTTTGTTGGCGTGACTAATATGCATATTCATGCCAAATTACAGCTTTCTAGTACTAAGAGTCTCTGCGCTAGGCGCGGACGGACCGACGGCCATGGCCAAACTATAAGGATTCCTAGTTTGGCTACGGAACCCTAAAAAGGGCAAGGAAAACTTAAAATAATCAAATACCTTAATACATCAAACCTTTGCCCATCTCAGAGGAGAAAGAAATAATTATAAACAACAAGTTTTTTGTTTCAAGCGGCGCAGGAGTTTTGTTCTAGTCTACAGACAATTCCCAAAATAAATAATCATGCTGAATTTGAGAGACAAATGGAATCATCAATCATGAATCATCATCGGGTATTTTTTACACAATTTCGATCAATAACATTTGAGATAAAATGACAATCAATCATTCCGAAACATGTAGAAATTCATTTTTGTTATTACTGTATTTATTTTTAACCCTATTAAAGCCAAAATACACAAATCTTTGAGAATTTATCCAAAGATTATTCGCAAAACTGTCTCTTTACGTAATACCAAACTACTATAAGCAATTATTCGCACAGTTTAGACTCTACCTTGACTTATTTACACATTTCCATGTTCCGTGAAAAGGAATATAAATAATTTTTGAACGTCAATATTTCTGATATTCTTGCCAAATTCAGTACCACTGTATACTTAAATTATAGCTAGTTCTCTATACTATCTAAAATGAATAGCAAATGTAGGAAAAAACCGGTTTTAAACGTTTTTCGGCCCTCCTGTAGTTTTTTTATGATAAGGAGAAGGCACATGAACACTCAGGCCGCCTGATGTTAAGTGGAATCTGAGACTCATAGACATTTGAATTCACAAGACATAAAGACAACACAAACACAAATACAAGAGAAAATACACTTTTTGAGTTTAACCTTGTTAAACTGGAGGTACAGCAATGGTTGAGATACATGCCATTAAATTGTTTATACCTACTAAAAACCCCCCGTGTGGTTGCCGAGTTACAATAGTGCCACTCCATTTCTTCCCGTGGATGTCGTGAGATGCGACTAAGGGAATAAGGGCTTGTAGTACTGTTAGGCGATGGGCTTGCAACATGTCACTAATACACTG
Source organism: Acleris holmiana (assembly GCA_949316455.1). Taxonomy (NCBI): domain Eukaryota; kingdom Metazoa; phylum Arthropoda; class Insecta; order Lepidoptera; family Tortricidae; genus Acleris; species Acleris holmiana. Next base: position 1,726,327 of record OX438781.1, read on the forward strand.
GTAAAAATGTGGTTACAGAATTATCAACAAGTTTAGAGTTGTTGGTATTCTGTGGCTCTGCCTATCCCACTCTGGGAATAAAGGCGTGACGTTATGTATGTAAGTATGTATGTATCTACCATTTTCACCACGGTTCATCTCTTTATTCTCCACTCTATCTATAAAGTGAATAATCAAACCAAGTGATAAAAAATACGGGTCCCATTATACACGGTGGGAACGAGTAACCTACCAAATTTTATCCATCGATTCTAGAGCCTATTTGAAGTATATAATGTGGTATAACATGAAGTCCAATAAAGCATAACTTCCGAGATTTTTATAAGTTAAATAACAATTCCATAGTTAATTTAATTTGAACTCTGACACCTTAACCTAAAGCATTTTTTACTAAATAGATTAATGTTGTAAGTAGCAATATCATCAACGTACAGCATAAATTAATTTAAACAATTTCTTAGTAAATAATGATTTAGGTATAGGTGACAAAGTTCAAATTAAATTAACTATGGAATTGTTTTTAATAGCATGAAAATCTCTTAAATTATGCTTTATTGGCCTTCATGTTACACTACATTATACAACGTGTTACATAATAATCCGTAAAAAAGGTATTACGAAAGTAGTGTCAACCCTAGTATACTGTATACCTACGATACTGAACTGACGTTATTTATTAAGGGTTGACACTACTTTTGTAATTTCTTTATTACGGATTATTTTGTAACACGTTGTATACTCCAAATAGGCTCTAGAATCGATGGTTAAAATGTGGCGGGTTACTCGTTCCCACCGTGTATAGTAATTATATGTATTCTGTGGCCCCAGCCCATAGTTTGTAAATCATACTATGTATTATCTTACATTACTACAGAATACTGATAATCTATTTACTTAGCAATTTCCTCGAGATATATTTATCCTATCATTATATTATACATCGATGAAATCATATCCGATTCTTTTAAATTTCGGTCAATCGCGAGTTGCTTCCGCGCTGTGAGGTGCATTCTTTTTTGGTACTTATTTTAAAGACAAAGTTAGGCAGCAGGCAGGTGATTCGAGTTCAGTGCCTAATTAAGAAGGCACGCGCTAGAATGTGTTTTGTACGACGACGGGACTTGCCGGATAAAATTTCAGCTTTGAAAACCACGCAGCGCTGTGTTGAGAGAATCATCACCCTGATAGCGTTTGTTTTCCGATAATTTAACCGCATGTTTTGATTATGTCGTCTATACAATGTTAGTTACATGCCATTTATAGATATTTTATTATTGTATGTTGTTTTTTTTTATTAAAGTACCCAGTGACGCTCGCCATGTTAAGACAAATCTAATGACACCTCACTTTTCAAAATTGGTCAAGCCGTTTGGGCTACAGGAACAAGATAAGACAACCGGTGAAATGACTAGCATAGAGGCATTCCATCTTAGTCCTCAGGGTTGGCATCGCATTTGAGGTCTTAGGATTATAGTCTTGAGAATTCAAAAGTATATGGGTCTCAGATTCCACTTACCATCAGGTGGCCTGAGTGCTCGTGTGCCTTCTCCTTAACATAAAAAAAAAATCTAACTAAATCCGATCAGCGGTTTATCCTTGAGAGCATAAAGAGTTACTTTGAAATTTACAATATTAATATAGATTTCAGTACCTACAGAACCCAAAAAACAAACGAATTCTTACAACAATGACGGCAATTCTTAAAAAAACTTCGTATCTTTCTAAGAATCGTCGTTATCTTTAGTTCACTAGGATGTTGTATACAGTATCAACTGAAATACATTAAATTGAGTCCTATCGGGTAGCTTACAGCATATAATGGTGTATTTTTTCGATAGGATACCAATCAGTTTATCAGTTGAAAGAATAGTAAGCATTTTTCTTTGATTAGAGTAACACGCCTAGTTTGTTATAAATGTAATATACCTAATAAGTGAGAGATAATTCTACAATGGACAGCACACATGGACAGACAGCAGGGCTGTTAGGAAACATTAGGAATATAAAAGGTATTTATTTTAGTGATTTTTTAATTAAGATAGCAGAAATGCTCGGTTTTCTCCAGCTGGTAGAACCTTTATGAACCTTGGGTCGGGTCCATCCCATAACCAGGGGTTTTTAAAGGGGTTTTAAGTTCGACGTCCGTTCGTCCATCTAAACAATGAAAGCATTGAATGTTGCTCGAACGAAAAATTCTACTGGATTAAGGGACAAATTTATGGTTTTTGGATTATACCTTTTGCTATTGCCAAAATATGTGATGGTTCCCTAATATTTTACCAAAACACCATTTAAACTATACCTTTTTTTATTTCGCATAGAGATACTTCCTGCCGCATTTATATTAAAAACCGGGCAAGAGCATGTCGGACCATGCTCAGTGTAGGGTTCCGAAGCCATTAAGTACTAAAAACATAAAATAAACTTGTAATAACTAATTTTCTATTTAAAGTCAATTGGTGCCGCCTTAGATGATTTTAGTAGGTGTAAACACTTTAATCGCCTGTATCTCAAGAACCAATGATGTCTAATTTAGTCGTAATAGTTTTCCTTTAAAATTCGTTATATGTTCTTTCATTTAAGATTTTTAGTACTTGTAGTTTTGGCTGGTTTAGGGGGGGGGGGGACAATTGAGTGTAACAAAAATTAGCTAACTTATTACTCGTACTTAATCGATAAACTGTTTTCACAAACCCGTAATATTTTTGAAAGCCCTACCCAACGACATCCCACTCTATAGGGTAGACGAGAAAAAGAAATACATCCCCACGTTACATGTAGGGGAGGTACCCAAGAAGTATATATTTTTTACATTTTATTGTACCACTTTGATGGCGTGACTAATATGCATATTCATGCCAAATTACAGCTTTCTAGTACTAATAGTCTCTGCGCTAGGCTGCGGACGGACGGACGGACATGGCGAAACTATAAGGGTTCCTAGTTTGCCTACGGAACCCTAAAAAGGCCCATAATAACCTATGTGATATGAATGGTATGGGCTACGTTTCCACTAGAGCTGTGCGAGGTTGCGGAGAAGTGTGTAAGGAAAAAATCCACCAATAGGGAGGCCGCGCTAAGCGAGGCTAGGAATTCTATTGGTGGATTTTTTCCTCGCATAGCTCTGGTGGCAACGCAGCCTTAAGCACAAATATTAACGTACTTTTGTTCAAATATACGGACCTCGGAATAATCCCATATTTGACATAAACAAATAAATAAATATCAGGGGACCATCTCACACCAATTGATCTAGTCCCAAACTAAGCTCTACGCTTGTACTATGGGTACTCGACAACGGTAAACATACTTACATATCGCACCTACGGTGCAACACTGTCACTTTTGCAAAATTTTGAAACTTGAGTTAAGTATGCCATAACGTCGCTTTAAGTACCCTGTCCTTGAAGCAACATAGTAAGCTAAAAGTAGCAGTAGGTAATCATATCAAAAAATCGCCTTTCCTAGATCAGAATGTATAATAATTTTATACCATACTAAATCTTTAAATGCTTCTCCTGGAAAAATGATTTTTTGCATAACTGACAGTGTTGCACCGTAGGTGCGATATATAAATAAATAAATATCAGAGGACAATCTCACACAAATTTACCTAGTCTCAAACTAAGCTCTAGGCTTGTACTATGAGTACTAGACAACGATAAACATACTCATATAGAGAAATACATAGAAAACATCCAAGACTCAGGAACAAATATTCGCGCTCATCACACAAATATCTGCCCTAACCGGGATTTGAACCCAGGACCGCTGGCTTCGGAGGCAGGGTCACTCCCAACTAGGCCACCGTGTCGTCAAATAGAGAAATACATAAGTACTTCAAACATAGAAAACATCCAAGACTCAGGAACAAATATTCGCGCTCATCATACAAAATATTGCCCTTTACCACTGTTCTCTCCTTTGCTGGTAGCTAATATGCAAACGCAGCCAACGTTTCTTTTTTCTATCAACTCAAAATGTATGGCGTTGACATAACGCGACACTATCTGTCATCGGCCTACGACAATCCAGGGGCCCTAGCCAAGACGCAAACGCTCCTAACGTTTTTCTTTTCTATCGCTCAAAATGTACGGGATGACATTCTCATGCGTTTCGATAAACCACGTGGTCGACTGTCATCCCATTTTGAGCGATAGAAAAGAAAAACGTTAGGAGCGTTTGGCTAGGACCCTTGAGCCTATAGCCAAGATGCGTTCGCTAACTAGCGTTTCGATTCGTTTTGTTTTTAAACCAATCGCGTCACATTATCGATTTTCGAAAAAAAACTGACTTAGCGTTATGCATCTTGAATTTATGGTTTTAACCTATATGTATATTTGTATGTGTGGCTGAACCAATGCATCTGTTCAGCCGATGGCCCGATATAATGTCCCTTATTGCCAAGTTTTGATGGAATGGTTTTGGGTCATTTTTGGCTATAAATCAAAAAATACATCACGAAAAAGGATAAAAAATAATTAGCCCTTAATGACTCCCCGTATGCTATAATTGAATTACTTTCATTTTTAAACTCCAGATGCGGGCAAGCAAGTTATACAAATGCGACAAATTTTAAGTTAATAGCTTCTAAAATTTAGAGATAAACTGCTTTGACATACAGACAGACAGCTAGACACCGAAGTCTCTCCATAAGAGTTCCATTTTTACCATTTAGATACGGAATCCTAAAAATCAATGAACTGTTATCGAGTTGGCGACTAAAGTGTTAATGTACTGATAATAATGATGTTCCTAATTCGTAAATAATCCCAATGTCTACCACAATCTAGTATCAATATCAAAAGGTGTGGCCGAAACAGATTATTCCATTAGATACAGAGAGTTAGTAAGTATTAATTTTCTTAATCAAACTTAATTTTACAATGGAGAACATGCATGAAAAACAGAATTGAGTTTTATTGATACGATTTAGGAGAAAATGTAAAAAAAAACATATAAAACGCAATAAATAAAGTTTTGACCCGTTTATTAAGATTTTATATAGAATAAAAACTTACATATTTTTTAAAACTTCTTTTAATGTTTAAATATTTTTTTTCGGTAACCTCTTTTTATTTACGTATTTTTTTAATTTAATGATATTGGCTTAAACATAAATAATTTACGAAATAAATGCAAGTTTCTTTATAAGGTCCTTATATTTTAGAAATAGAAACAGAATCATTTATTCGATGATCACAAGAAAGAAAAAACAATTCAAGGATTACAGCTATTAAAAATAATGACAACAAACTACACAATAAACAAAAAAAAAACAAATTGAAAAGAAAACAATTATAACATAACAACAGCTGTGACGTCATTCCTGACGTCGATTTTGTATAGTGTTTTTGCAGGGGGTGACTTTTTAAAGCTTCATATCTTATGAAAAATTTACATGACAATTATTTTGCGTATACAGTTAAGTATGCCTCTCTTCTCATAGTTCAAACCTAACCTAACCTATGTCACAGGGACTCTATTCGTCTCGGCAACACAACATTGCTTTTGAAATGCTATCGTAGTGGTGGTATTATATATTACTTATATAGTATTTTACTTTAGAACTTTGTCGGCGTAACTTAAATGTATAACTATGCCAAATTGCAGCTTTGTAATACCAAGAGTCTCAGAGATTACCAGCGTACAGACGGACAGACCGAAATGGCGAAACTATAAGGGTTTCTTTTTGAATACGGGACCAGGGCTGGTTTAATTTAGCACTACCAGCGCCCAGGGTGAGATTGCTAAGGCGCCCCCCAATTGCCATTTAAACCCATACGAAAAAAAAGAACGGATAGAATGACATAACCAGCCGCAGGTGCCCCTTCATATCAGGCGCCCTGGGCGGTCGCCCAACCGCGCCCTACCCTAACGCCGTTACTGTACGGAACCCTAAAAATCGTAGTCACTAAGTTAAGCGTCGCTTGCAGTCGTCTTAATACTAGCCGAAAATGGAAAGAGATCTCGGAAGATTAACGAAATTGTACAGTCACCTTTATTAGTAGCTGCACGTCGATCGGGTCGCCACTTTCCCGTACACATGGTTGAGAGAGGTGATGGCTGAGATACGCGTGATACTCATGAACGGGTGCTGTTTGTGGGTTCCGGTCTGTTCACGTTTGCAAGGACTGGTTCTTCAGTTTATTATTCTAGATATGGCTTTTGACGTAGAGACCTCGTCGTGTTGTTCTCCTAGACTTATTATTTTTAGTTTAATGTTATTAGCCTTACATTTGTATTGATTTTATTTGTTCAAGCTTTAATCATTATTATTAATTACTTTATTGGGTACTTGTAATGTAACTTACTTTTAAGTATTTCTGTACTTTATGTTTGAAAAAATGACCTTCTGCTGGAGTTTCTTGGCGCTTCTTCTCCGCAATGATGGTCTTATCTGAAGCGCTAGTAAATTCACTTCATATTACCGACGTGTAAAAGAGCCCCATGGGGGCCTATTTACTGAATAAACATTTTGATTTGATTTTGATTCGATTTGACACTATGTCATGGCGGTTTAAACCGCTCCCTCTATCGGACTACAAAATAAACACTTTATGCTAAGTAACTAAATGTCTCGTTTCTCTTTCAGTCCGAGACCGTGTGCGGTCGTACTTCAATCCCGATGGCTTCGACGCGGAGGGTTTCCGCAGTACGGCACAGATGGCGCTGCTGGGCATGGTCTTGGCGGAGCTCACCATCCACATTCTGCTAAGCGAGAGCGCGCGGCTGGGGGAACTGCCAACGTACATGTCAGGTATGTTGGGGAGCCCAGAATTCCCCATTTTCAAAAATAGGAGGCCAACTTGCCAGGTTTTTTTATTGTATATTCTAACGACACGGTGGCATAGTTGGGAGTGACCTTGCCTCTGAAGCCAAAATCCCGTTCAAATCCCGGTAAGGGCAGATATTTGTGTGATGAGCACGATTATTTGTTCCTGAGTCTTGGATATTTTCTATGTATTTAAGTATTTATTTCTCTATCTATGTTTATCGTTGTCTAGTACCCATAGTACAAGCCTAGAGCTTAGTTTGGGACTAAGTCAATTTGTGTGAGATTGTCCTGTGATATTTATTTATTTATTTGTATTTCCCGATTACTCAAAGTCCGCTGGACCGATTTCAGGCTTTAATAATGGAATCTTAGAGAAATCGAAGGAACTCCTCAATTATTATAGGAATACATATAGCGATTTTAGTATTTTCAGTAACAAGTATAGCATTTGCATCCAAAAGTATCTTTTGGTGAAGTGGAACTGATGATGAAGACCACTGATGGCCACCAGGACTCCTCAACGGTACCTATAGCTTGTTTCTTATTAATTGAGATGTGGAACGACATAACACTTTATGATCTATAAAAGGTATGAAGTAAAATAAATGTGTTAGAAAACATTAACCTTTATAGTACTGTTAGGCGGTACGGTTAGGGCTTGCAACCTGTCACTAATACACCGGTAACATCTTAGCCTGGTTGTGCAAAATGTGGTAGCAGAATTATCAATAAGTCTTTAGAGTGGTTGGTATTTCTGTAGCTCTGCCTACCCTACTCTGGGAATGAAGGCGCGATGTTATGTATGTGTGTATTTAATTTGTCTTGGTTTACATACCTTATCATCAAGAGTCATTGAATTTCTTAAATACCTGGCATTTAGATAAGATTAAGGTTAGGTTAGGTTAGTGTCCATGTCTATGGCCCTACCTCACACAGATACGAAAACACACACTTGACTCTAACAAAATTTTGCGCTTTAAAGCTTAAAATTTTATAAACGGATCACTTAATCGAAAAATTGTTTTTCCAAACCTCCAATATTTTTTAAAGATTTATCACACTGTGCGGTAGATGAGAAAAGAAATTACTTCCCCGCGCTACGTGTATCGGAGGTATCCTAATAGTAGATTGTATAATACAACATAATATATAATTATACAACAAGGGCATAAACACCATTATCCAAGACTTAATTTATGTTATCCATGCGAGCCGGTAGGCGAGGGTGAATAATTAAGTCGAGGATAAAATGGGTTTTAAAACCGAGTTATACACTCTGCGTTTCACTTCGATTGCGAGGAAATAAAACAGTGACAATGTAAAAAAACTTTTTCTTGTTTTAGGCGGCAATATTTGTTCAATAACTTTTAGTGCATTTTTTTCCATGAGTGTGTTGGGTGTGAGAATTATTTCCTCTTCATTCGGCGACATTTTAATAACATTTCGTAACACAACAACTTTTGCAAAGAAAACAACTAATTAATCCAAAACTCCAAAACGAGATTAAAACTTTTTCCCGCCCTGTTCCCATCACTGTATTTTTTTTCTTAATGAAATTTTTAACTGAGGTCGAACGCAATACTGCCAAGCCTTGATTTTGTAATGTTTTTGTTAATAATTAAAATGTTTGTTTTTAATAGTTAGCAACATAAAGGGAACATAAATTAAAGTAAATTCGTTCAAATAACAAATTTATTTAGTGCAGTCACCTCGTCTGTTTGGCTGTAGGGTTTAATTGTCTTAGTCTAGATGACGACATCACTTTATGCGCTAGTGCATAAAATGTGATTTTATGCAGCCTATATCCAGCATAAAGAAGAACTTTACGAGCGTCATTGAGTCTAACACCCACTTGACCGGTTTATCTTTTTAATGATGCAGCATAAAGCTACAGTTACACGTGCTCATTAATGGCACGAAAGCATGCCACTATTTAGCAATTGCTACTGAGTAGTTGTGTGTCGAAACATTGCTAATAATAAGAATGCTCATTTCGAGTTTGTTAAAAATGCGGCAAATTTTTGGGCATAGTACCTGCAGTGCGTGTGGGGGGGCGTGCTATTAGCGCGTGTTCACAGGTTTGGTTATTGAGCATGCTTATTATCTATACAAAAGTAGCATGCTTATTATCTATACAAAAGTAGCATGCTTATTATCTATACAAAAGTAGCATGCTCATTGCTAGCAAATGTAATCAGTTCATAAGCAGGCTCCTATTAAGCATGCTATTCTAGAGCATGTGTAACTGTAGCTTAAAGGTATGCGAATTGACGTCATCGGCCAAAAGTCATGAGAATCCAACTACCCGCAACAGCATGCTCGTATGCCCTTCCTCTCCATGATGTCATTCTCTTGCTTCCTTTCAGACGTGCTAATCATCAGCATATCGACGCTGGAGTTCTTCCTGGGCCCGTTCATCGGCTGGCTCGGCTCCAACCGGCGCCGCACCATCATGGTGATGTGGGTGCTCATCGCCCTGGTCTGCATGCTGCCCGTGTTTGGGACGCCGAGCCCTGTCACCGAGGCAGACACTGGTGAGGGAATCGATGGAGATTTTCATAGGTTTTTGTGGTGGTAGAATCTTTTTCTTTAACCTACCGCCTAACAGTTTGCATTGCTTGATAAGACCGGTAAAATTAGTAAGGTTTTGAGACTAGGATAATGAGTTTATTTTTCATCTTATAGTGAGCTTAGAGGCATTATAGCCTAGTCCCTAGGTAACACATTTGGAAAAGTTGCAAGAAACTCAACAGTCATCTAGTCAGTCGTTGTTCAAACATCGCTTATGATCATGAAAATACTTAACCTAGCATTACTACATTATAATTAAGTTATTTGCTGACGACACGTTGGCATAGTTGGGAGTGAATCTACCTCCAAAGCCTGCGGTCCTGGGTTCAAATCCCGGTAAAGGTAGATATTTGTATGATGAGCGCGAATATTTTTTCCTGAGTCTTGGATGTTTTTTTATGTATTTAAGTATGTATTTCTCTATTTAAGTAGGTTTATCGTTGTCTAGTACCCATAGTACAAGCCTAGAGCTTAGTTTGGGACTAGGTCGATTTCTGTGAGATTGTCCCCTGATATTTATTTTATTTATTTATTTAGGTATCTAGTTTAGGGCAAGCATTTTTGTCTATTAGTGCAAACCTTTAACATGACTATGCAGTTCTGTTTACGCTCAAAGAAGCAGAGCTATATAACTGTTACAGCTCTGTCCATAGTTAACCCCCCTGAAGTGGATGGGATATGACTTGCTGCCAGTATGCCCTGTCCTGGCGACCTCCTCCCACGTTTCTACATGCAAGGCGCTTTCTTTCCCACTTCATCCTTCTAGTACCTGCTGGACCGTTTAACCGGCAAGCAACCGCCGTTCTTCTTATGCTCTCCTGACCGCCTGATCATTTGGCATTTTTTCTGTAATTCCGCTAGCTCTCTGCACCATGCAGTACCGTTTCTTGCCCGCGGACATCACGCCGCGGGCAGCGGTGCGGCTCTCCATCCTGGTGCTAGCCGGGATCGCGTGCGCACTCGGCCGGCTGGCCATCATGGCTCATGCGTTGGCTTACCTGGACGAAGACCAGCCCTCGGCGAACACGCACATGAACCTCGGTGAGCAACTCGTTTCATAATGTTAACCTCGTGACGCCACAAACAGGGAGATTTGTGTGAGAAGGAATTAGAATCTACCTGCAGGTTAATAAAGTTCAATCCTTTGCCCGTAATAACATGGGCCTCTATTTCACCTACAGGGTAAAACCGTATTACCTTAGACCTGTTATCGTTTTGTTTTCAACTCGGCCGCCATGTCATTCTTCTTTTTTACCGACAATTGCCTGTCCTCATTGTACCATACGTTATCAGTTAGAGTATTGATTATTAATGTTTTAGTGTTTTAATATACGTCCAAACATTTATTCATCTATTAGAAGTAAATAATCTTTCACTTTCTCTATCCAGTGTTTTTTTTTATAAGTTTGTTTTTCATAGATTCGCGTGACAGAGTGGTAACACAAAATTTAGTCTCCTCTGAAAACGGCCACTCTGTCACAGTATATTCTGAAAAACCACCATAAAGAAAAGAACATTATCGCCACCGAAATAATGATTAATTAGTCCAACTAAAAATTCACGCAACGTATTTTAAAATCAAAAATTAAAACCATAATTATCAATAGTTGAAAACGCAAAATATAGAAAAATGACGATGTATTGTCGGTAAAAAAGTAGAACAACCCCATTACTGTCGTCGAGTAAATCTCGAATCGAATCAGTGCGAGCCCATCTCACACTCAACCATTTCTAGGATTTATTGTTTTTTTACAGTTTGTTTTATGACCATGCCAAGCTTGACTCTTGTATGTTTTACCGTTTTTATGACACAACATAATAAAAGTAGGCTGGAAAAAAAACCTTTATTGTATGGGGACTCCCTTATTATATACTTTTTTTTGTTTATTTGTTATCAAATCCGCCGTAATAAGACATATTCTGGAAAATTGCTAATTCCACTATCCCTTACGGGTCAAAAGATGCAGTTCTCTAAAGCTCCATTAACCACCCGCCAAGCAGCGGTGTTCGCATTGCTGTGTTCCGGCGTGGGGATAAGACAACCGGTGAAATTACTAGCATGGAGGCATTCCATCTTAGTCCTCAGGGTTGGCAACGCATTTGAGGTCTTAGTATTGTAGTCTTGAGAATTCAAATGTCTATGGGTCTCAGATTCCACTTACCATCAGGTGGGCTGAGTGCCCGCGTGCCTTTTCCTTAACATAAAAAAAAAAAGCTAGGATGGACGGACACGCAGACAGTGTAGGCTTAGTAATAGGACCGCGTTAGATACCCTTGCCTTCGGAAACGGAACCCTAAAAAAACATTATATTTATGACCATTACGTATTATTAACTTTCTATAATAATACCTACTAACTGTTGCCCGCTGTCCAATTTTTCGGGATAAAAATTTCCCTTTCTCCTTCCCCGGGACTCCAAGTACGAGTGTCTCCATCCCAAATTTACTTTTACCGACAGACAAACAGAATTACTTTAGTTTAGATAAATACGTACCCCTGAGACTAGACCTTGAGGAACAGGTCAATTTGTCTATATCCGCTGATATTTGTTAATTAAATTCATAAACCATACACTATTTCTATTTTTTTTTTTAAGCTATTGCATAGCTTCTATCGCGGGCCTTGAGCGCGGGGACCGAATCCACAAATTCCGTAACGAAAAAACCTCACGCTCCCCACTCCGACGGGCAAGGAGGTGTGGCTTGAAGGCCGTGCATCGTCTAACGTCGTTTCAGTTCGGCAGTCTTCGACACGGCGTTGTGTGCGATTAGACGTATTGTACGACTCTACGAAACTCGCACGAATCGAGACGAGCTGCTCCGAAATCGGACGAATACATAAGCAGCTGTTTATGAGAAAGTATATAGGTGTATAGGTATTTATGTACAACAGTGAATAGCTGTTTATTTAATAATAGAAAAATTTGTTTTCTTATCGGTCACCACGCTCAAAAAGTGTAACTTGAATTAATATCAAAGAAAAAGAAATACTGCATGAATAAAATAAATAAATAAAATTATAATTGCATAAGTTGATACAAAATGCTATATATGCAATAGCTTTACCGCGGCAGTCCCCGAGTGCCACACGTCTTTTTTTTTTATGTTAATGAGAAGGCACACGAGCACTCAGGCCACCTAGAGCGTTTATTTAGAGCGTTTTAGTTACTTCACTTCTGTTCGTTGTTCCCAAAATTTCATCTTAATTGTTCCTTTTTCTTCTTCCAAATGTTACGCTGGCTCGTTTACTTTACATGCTGTTAGGTTGTGGAACTCTCTTCCCTTAGAATTAAGACGCGCGAAATCGCTTCCTATTTTTAAAAATCTCTTGAAAGCGCACCTGTTATCTCTCCCTTAGCGAGCTTGCTTCCTTTTCGCAGTTTTTTTATGTATATTATACGTATATGCCGTTTGAATGTTTGGTGTTATTTTTATTTTTACTTGTTTTATATTTATTTCTTTTGTTAGTTTAGTTTGCACCGCCTACCAATTTATTTCTGTTTCTTTATAACTTCTCTTCTTTGTAAGGTTGTCTGGAAGAGATCGCTAGTTACCAATAAGACCGCCTATTGACTCACTTGGTAACTTTTTATTTGTATTTTACTTTTCATGCTGTATTTGTATGTGGTGTTCAATAAAGAATATTTGTATTGTATTGTGTTGTATTTCCAGGGATCTTCTTACTGGTCCGTGTGGTGATACTCCACGTGGGCACGTACATGTTCGGTAGCTTCACTTTGAAGCTGCTATGGCTCCAGGTGCTCGCCATCGTCATGAAGTTCATCCTGGTGCTGGTGAAGCTCCACACCTTTCCCGTGGTGCCGCCCGCGGTGGACAAACGATTTGGGAGTGACAGATGTGAGTATTAGTTGTGGCAGGACCTTGTTCAGGGTATGTCCAAATCGCTACCACCATCCTTGTCCTTTAAATAATGCATTCCGTAGTCCTCAGGATTGGCAACGTACTAGCAGTCTTAGGACGGTAGTCCTAAGATTGTAGTCTCGAGGATGCAGGTTTCTATGGGTTTCAGATCCCACTTACCATCAAGTGGCCTGTGCTTTATTGCCGGTTTTTTTTTTTGTTTGACCGCTGAGGCTCTGGTCAGCTGCAAGCTGAGCTGGTGAGCCTTTATTGTTTTTATTAAATTGTAATTGCATTCTATTTGTAGAATAAAAGTTTCTTTTTTTCTTTATTTATTTCCTTCTTTGTGCTATAAAAACCCCCAAAATACTCGGCCTGATAGTAATATAACCAACATTGGGCTCAAAAATATCTTACATGTTTTTATTAGGTACTGGGCGCTTAAGAGCATGTCAGACATTTTTAAGCGCAATGTATTAATATATTATTGCTGGTGGCTGTACGAGAGCACACGCACTCGCACGCGCGGCACTCGTATTTGAATCATAGGCATGAGAACTTAGTCACTAATGTGATTTAAAAAGATAAAGATCAAGAAATCGGTAATGTCAGCTATTTCGGTTAGTTTTATTCAAAGGATCAGATTCAATAATCAACCCACTGATATCCCCATTTGATTGACATTCACTAACTGAATATTCTTCTGCAGCCTTGCTCCGAAGCGTGGGCCGGGTGCTCCGAAGCAAGCTGGCTGTGAGTCAGATGTTTGCCATGTCGTTTCTGACTGCAGCAGTCTGGGGCTTTGGGAGCCAGGAGGCCGATTTTTCCAAGGTAAAACTAATTTCGTACGCAAAAGATGGACATAGTAAAAGTATAAAGTAAATATGTGTATAAAAGTAGATGATTGCCGCCCTTAAGTAGTTATTGTTAGGGCTGTCCAAACTTGTTTTGTTGTTACGCAGCCAAGCGGCAACGGCGCAGCCCTGACTGGCTCAGCTTCCGACAGTCTCTGGCATTTTTTTGTGGCACGTACAAGGCACACATTCAAGCCAAACAATGTATGAAGATGATCTACTGTGGCTTAGACCTTTTCCATTGCAACCTTTTCATTATACTCTTGGGTTTTACTCATCAAGTTTCAGAGAGAAGTCTCTATCTCTATAATAACACTATTTCTCACTCCCTCTCATTCCCACCAGCATTTTTGGATGACTTGCAATACGCTTTCTTCTTATGACAAGACTCAATGTTTCCTCCCAAGACTCACTGTTTCATTCCAAGACTCACTGTTTCCTTCCAAGACTCACTGTTTCCTTCCAAGACTCACTGTTTCCTTCCAAGACTCACTGTTTCCTTCCAAGACTCAATGTTTCCTCCCAAGACTCACTGTTCCATTCCAAGACTCACTGTTTCCTTCCAAGACTCACTGTTTCCTTCCAAGACTCAATGTTTCCTCCCAAGACTCACTGTTTCATTCCAAGACTCACTGTTTCCTTCCAAGACTCACTGTTTCCTTCCAAGACTCAATGTTTCCTCCCAAGACTCACTGTTTCATTCCAAGACTCACTGTTTCCTTCCAAGACTCACTGTTTCCTTCCAAGACTCACTGTTTCATTCCAAGACTCACTGTTTCCTTCCAAGACTCACTGTTTCCTTCCAAGACTCAATGTTTCCTCCCAAGACTCACTGTTTCATTCCAAGACTCACTGTTTCCTTCCAAGACTCACTGTTTCCTTCCAAGACTCAATGTTTCCTCCCAAGACTCACTGTTTCATTCCAAGACTCACTGTTTCCTTCCAAGACTCATTGTTTCCTTCCAAGACTCAATGTTTCCTCCCAAGACTCACTGTTTCATTCCAAGACTCACTGTTTCCTTCCAAGACTCACTGTTTCCTTCCAAGACTCACTGCAAAATTTTACACTTTTTGAGTTCAGGGAGTTGTAGGGATACTTTTCGTGTCACAACGGAACTTTTATCGGAGCGGAAAAGTTTCATAGAAAATGTAATTGAGTGAGTTAGCGTGGCACTATTACTTATTCTGTGGCGTGGCCAACTTTTTGGTCCTTACGAGCTTTGCTTTAAGTAACTGGTAACTGCTCGAAAAAGAGAATTCAAGATTTTATTTTTAAACTTTGTCAGCACAATTTAAGTGTGTACCTACCTATGTCAAATTACTGCAGCTTTGTAGTACCAAGAGTGATTGAGTTAAACCGCAGACAGACGGACATACGGACATGGCGAAACTATAAGGGTTCCTTGTTAACTACGGAACCCTAAAAAGGTGTACATGATGACTCATTTTTGTACTAGGTATCTCCTTGACTGTGCCTCAGCATTGTTTAAATACGAGTACAACATCCATTATCTAAAGTGGCACTTAGTTGAGTGATAATGATATAGGTTAAGTAAAATGATTTTAGGCTGTTATTTATTTTTGAAGATAAGATACCACTGCAATTTTATTTAATACAAACACACCCTAGCCTTAATCACCATCGTCGACAACAGATGTTTATCAACACTTTTCTAGATAAGTCATATACAGGGTGACTTCAAATTGGTAATACAAAATCAATGTTTTACACACATTTCCCCTAAACTTAGCCCGTCAATTAAGTCTAATACTTTTAAAATAATCAGAAGTATTTTTTTTTTTAATTTTTAAATTATCCCATTTTTGATGGCTTAACATGGTTATCCTACCATAATAATTAACAAAGAAGTTTAAAGAATTTCAAATTAACACTTTCCTCTTTGGTTATCCGTCACCTGTCGCAATTTATGAAGAAAACGTGTTTTGATTAGTAATTGTCACTTATCAAAGAAAATAAGATTGTATTGTAAATGTAGTGTAACCACACTTTGGGACTTTAATTATTTGTTTTGTTCGAAAATTAGCATTAATTAAATACAGTTAATTTTAACAAAGGGGTATTATACTGTGTGGCATTAACTAAGCCACAAACAGGTGTTTTGTATTACCAATTTGAAGTCATCCTGTATAGTGCAAAACTAGGCTACTTGCTACTTTATATGGGTATTTTGTAGCAGTTCTTTTTATCAGAATGCGGCAAAGCCTAAAAGGAGGGTTATGTGTTTGACCTGGGGGGTTATTATGACATAACTATGCAGTTCTGGTTTACCTCACAGAAAAGCTATATAACTGCCATAGCTCTGTCCTTTACGCTCACCGTAAAATAAACTGCATACCTAGGTCATAATAACCCCCCTGTATGATGTCCGACTCTACGTTCCCTCGGAGCGGCTGGATGGATGGGCCGACTTCAACAAGCGAGCTGTCGTTAGATTCGTCTTAACGATGTGAATGTCATATTAAAACAAAAACAATAACAAATGGCACAAAAAATATATAAAGGGTAACTAACATATAAAGACGACGTTATCAAAACGTACAGTCGGGTTTTAAAAACTTGCTTTTCGTTAGACTTCCGCTTCCTTCTGTAGTCTCTCTAAAGAGGAATTTAAAAACTTTGTGGCTGAATGAGTCGTGAAGTCAGGTCCCTATAATGATTAGAGTTGTTATTTATATATTTATGTAGGTATATATATATATATATATATATATATATATATATATATATATGTTAGTTGGTGTACTTACTTGCTAATTTGTTTAAAATTTATTTATTTATTTATAAGTATTATCATTTCTTTTTACTTTTTGTGCAAACTTGTATGTGTCCAACCCCATGCATTTTCCTTACTCATTTGCTTCAGGGTTAGCTGGAAGAGATCCCATTTAGGGATAAGTTCGCCTTTGTACATTAATTTAGTGTTATAATTGTAATATTTATATTTTTGTGCAATAAAGAGTTTACATACATACATACATACATACTTCTTTTACAAACCTTTTGTTAACTCTTCAACAGACAATTTTTGTACATTTAATTAATATAAAGTTCGTGGATTTACTTTTACAAAGCTAGAGTTTCTGCTTGAGTTTTTAACGGCGCTTTTTGTCAGCAGTTCTGTGCAAAGTGCTAAAATTAACCCGTAATTATGTAGTACCCACTCTAATGACAATGAGACCAATTTACTGAATAATCTATTTGAATTTGGCTGTCTTTCTGTCTCTATCGGCTTCTGACTGCAAGCACCGACCGAATAGACGGAGCATAAATATCGTAATGCAGCTATTTTGGTTTGATAACTAAGGGATAGAAGAAGAGCAAAATGCAGACAGAGGAGGGGAAGTGGAAGGCTTAGGTTACTTTGGCCAAATAGGAAGGCCAGTGTCGTGTTGTAACGAGACGTACAAAAACCGGGCAAGAGCATGTCGGACCATGCTCAGTGTAGGGTTCCGAAGCCGTTAAGTACTTACTACCTACATAAAAATCAACAAGTAATATTTACCTAATTTTCTATTTAAGTCATTTGGTGCCGTCAGAGATGATTTTAGTAGGTATAAACACTTTAATCGCCTGTATCTCAAGAGCCAATGATGTCTACTTAGTCGTGATAGTTTTCCTTTAAAATTCTTTATATGCGTTTTCATTTATGTTTTTTTTTCTGAGTTTTAGTATTTGTAGTTTTGGCTGTGGGGGACAATTGACTCTAACAAAAAATAGCGCTTTAGATTTTCATAAACGGATCCCTCATTCGAAAATTTGTTTAAACAAACTCATAATATTTTTTAAAGACCTATCCAACGACACCTCACACTATGGGTTATTTTATTTTTGAAGATTTTATTTTACCACTTTGTTGGCGTGACTAATATGTATTCATGCCACATTACAACTTTCTAGTATTAACCCTCTGTATCATAGTGTAGTGTAGACTGTAAGCAACATACCGCCTCGGTAATTAGCCTCGCCTTTGCTCTTAAATGCCACTTTTAATTTAATAACAAATAAAAATGAACTTTATACTAACTAAAGTATAGTTTAAAATAAATTGCCTTGATTATGTACCTCCATATCACACCGGAAAAAAACACGTGTATTTTATTTCTTTGTTATTAATCCGAATCCAAAATATTTTAAAAAAAGATGTTCATGAGTGACAGAGGGCTAAGAGTCTCTGAGCTAGGCTGCGGACAGACGGACGGACGGACATGGCGAAACTATAAGGATTCCTAGTTTGAATATGAAACCCTAAACACCTGCAAAGAACAGCGAGAAAAGCGGTAATTCCTCCACTGATAAGAGCGTAGCTCTTAAGTTAAATGATGATGAGCTGATTTGATCGAGAAGGTTTTTAGTTATGTTGACAATAACAGCCTATATTTTGCTATCATGAAGTATTGATAGCGCTACTTAAGCGGGTTTCTCACGAGGCGATTTTAGTTGATCCACTTCTAATTGATCAAGTTAAACCATTACGAATTGCGTTCTCGGGCGTTTTCCAAAAAAAGTACCTATCGTTAAGGACAAAAAAATAACAACAGTAATTTTTCCATTACGTCACGAAAATTAGTCGTATATTTATATACTGCCCTCATGAGCCAACAGGGGTATTCAAATTAAATAAGCATAGCAGATTCAAACCTCACCTGTTAGTAATATGGTCGAACTTGTTACAGGAGTTATGTCTGAGATGCCTCTATTTCTCTTAAAGTCGTAATAGTTAACTTTCGTGACGTAATGGAAAAATTACGTTAGTTAATTTTTGTCCTTAACTATAGGAACGATCGTTCTCATGTTCGACAAGGTCTTGCTTGCATGGTGACGTCATCAAAATGAACTCACTCGCACCAAGTAGAGAAGGAATAAACTTTTTGTTGAAAACATGTTCTCATTAGCGATTGTCCTTCAATTCGTAAACCGATTTAAGGTGATCGCCTCGTGAGAACCCCGCTTTAACCTTCAATTTGTTGACAGGCGAAGTTCCACATCGTGTCCGGAGAGGGGATGATCTGGGAAATGCACGGGCCGATCCGAGGCCTCTTCATCATTACATCAGTTATTGTGAGTGTCAACGTTCAAGGGTTCACCGTCTTCACTACCGTCAAAAGAAAACGCATTATAAAAGTATCAGTTCCGTGGGTGCTTAGGCGTGGGTGGGTTGTACTGCCTTTTTATTTTGGAAGCAGTGTTATATGTAGCACGTATCCCTTCTTTTTTCATAATTTCATTTGCCGTAATGGTCACTGGCTATAACCTTCATTTTCCCTAATATATCACCTACCATAAATTTTTTTTTCATAAATACAGTTTTTCTGAAATCTAAAACCTTTCATGTAATTTTTACATGCCATTGCATCGTATAGAACCCACTAGTTTTGGTTTGGTTTGTTTTAATACAATTCTGAATCGTTCAAGGATTCAGAAAAAATGCCATTATGCCAAATGAATATTATATCCCGTGTGGTTGCCGGGTTAGAATAGTGCCACTCCATGTCTTCCCGTGGATGTCGTAAGAGGCGACTCAGGGAATAAGGGCTTGTAGTATTGTTAGGCGATGGGCTTGCAACCTGTCACTAATACACTAGTAAACTTCTTGGCCTGATTGTGCAAAATTTGGTTACAGAATTATCAACAAGTCTTTTTAGAGTTGTTCGTATTTCTGTAGCTCTGCCTACCCCACTCTGGGAATGAAGGCGTGATGTTATGTATGTATGAATATTATGACACATGATCGTTATGGCATATAAAATTATGTCATATGAAATTGGGGATAATGAAATAAAAAATAAAAAATAAATTAAAATATTTAAAGTACGATTACTGTAAAATTACCACTGACACAGAGTTTGCCTTCATTTAATTTTCAACTTTAAGTTCATACAAATAAAGCAATTTTTCAGAATACCGTTACCCACGTCTACCGATTTGGTAATAACTATTTTATTTGTATGAGATTAAAGCTGAAAATTAAATGAAGGCAATTAATCTATCAGTGGTAAACTCAAAATAATTCTACTGTACCTACAGAACCTGGATGTTAGGTTAGGTTTGTTTTATAACAATCCAGGAAAGTTAAACGGTTTCAGGAAAAAAAAAAACTACCTAACTTATGAAAATTTGGACAAAGACACAGCGGGCACCCGTGTTTAGTGTTTCAGATAGGTTCCTAACCACTTTTCCATGTTTCATCAATTAATATCGAAAGTACATTTAAATTATCTTCATTAATGCATCTTAATGAATTTAAACGTGAAAATTGTAGAAGTAAATACCCAAAAACTACGTTTGATACTGATACATGTTACCCGGGCCTCTATTCAACTGCGTTTTAACGATATCGTGTTTGACACGTTTAAGAATCGTTTATGTCACAGTCGCCATTATTGTAAATGACATAAGAGATATCAAAACGTTGACAATACCGAAACAGGTCCAAAACGATATCGTTATTACCTTGTAGAATTCCAGCCCTGAAGTGTATTTCGACCAATTAATTTTACAATTAATGTAAGGGTAACCCTTTGTAATATTATTTTCCCAGCTGTCGGGTTTTCTCTACACAACCCCAGTGATGCCAGTGTTCAAGAAGAAGCGCGCTCTGCGCAACGCAGCGCGCATGGGCATCAACTGCGTACTCCTCTTTGTGATGATGACGAAGGTCGTCAGCTGCCTCAAGGGGCCACTCGCTGGCATGGGGGAGACGACGTACAACCAACCTGCTTGCGGGCTGCGGTGTAGGTAAGTACTTTATCTACACACATATCTTAAGTACTCTATAATGCGTTTAGAACCCGTTGGCAATGACCAGCATTACCACAATTAATTTTGTCATGCATTGTAATGAGTTCCGAACGCATTATAGACGACTTATGTTACGTGTGTAGATGAAAACCATAACATAACTAAATTAATCCTTGTACAGTCGATTAACAACAGTTTATTACGTATAACCAATCCGAAGAGACATTCACTAACGTTGCTTTCGTCTACACCGCAACTCGAAAACAAATAAAACTGAGGATATTAGGTAACCCATCATTAATAACAGAAACGCTCCGAGCAGACCCCTGAGTGACTGTGGTCTATCCATGGGGCCTGAAAAATAGTATTTCAACCTCTCCCTGTACTGCAGTTCCTCAAAGTACTGATTAATAAAGCCTCCAGCCTGCATCCGCGAAAACAGCCTGTTAAACGGAATAGCCAACGGAGAGCCCCGACGAATATACATCGTCTGCAGTAACGTCTCTACTGATTCGCTTATCTTCTTTATCCTTAATTCACCTTGCTCATCAGCGAACTTCCAAATATAACTCTCATGAAATATGTCAGACGCTATAGTGTAATACGACTTGTCAACATTATTCATTACTCTTGTTATACAATCTAATGTCACTTTGCATAAAGTTTTTGATTTAGTTAAATTTACCACTGGATTATTTTCAAGATACGCGTTGAGGCTTGGACTTACTATAAGTTGATAGTTAGATACTACTTCGTCCAGTGTGTCGGGGTCAGATCCTCGGAAAGGTTTCTGGTTTGCACTCAGCAGAGAAGCTTGAGTAGCAGATGTCACTATAAACACATACAGAAGTATAGTCAACAATAGAAGCCTGTGGGGCAGCCCAGATTGTATGTCTTTCTGCTGTGTAATGTTACCGAAGAAGTAGCCCCAGACAATCAGAAATTCTCGGCTTATGTCTCGCACCTTGCTTCGAAATGTCTCCATAAATATGGCAACGATACAACACACGCAGAACGTAACAAACATAATGAAAATATGAACAATTCCTAGCTGTTTTAAAACGGTACGCCATTTGCCAATTTTTTCCGCGCGTGCTATTATAATTTTGTAATGATCAACCAAATATGGGAATATAAAGTCTAAATTTTTCATGCGGTTCAGATTCAATATGAATCCACCTATAGCGCCTTCGACGTTATGCATTTCTATCTCATGCAACATACCGGAACATGTGAAGTTGGGCTGACACGAACCAAACTTTTCCACCGGCCCGTAATTCACCAACTCAACAGTGATATTTTCAAACTCTTTCACCATCGACAGTAAGAACTGCTCCGTCGCCAATTTCCCTTGAAACGATACGAAGGGCCAGTAGTTATGCGAGACAAATTTAACATGACATCCCCGGAGACTTGTTTTTCTTGCTGCTACGTAAACATTTTCTGTTTTCCGAAGTTCTGAACAACGGGACAACAGTTTCAGCGTCTTTGCAGTAGGCCGGTCACATTCATTCCGCTGCAAACCAAACGTGTATACCCCAAAATGCTCTTCGGCGTCATAAGCAACGACAGCAACATCCAATATAAATTTTTTTACCAACAAATTTGAGACTTCTTCCACATTATAAAGCTCCTCGATGATAATTATAAACTTGGCTCTTGGGTTCCAAAAAGGGTCGCGTTGCACGAAATCCATTCCAAGAAGAAACTGAAAGCTATCCAAAAAGTGGATAACGTAAACATCGTTAAACAATGTATCGTTTGGCCAGTACAGCGCTCTTGTAACAAATCTCACGGGATCTGACAGTGAATTGTGAAGTAACTTCCCGAGGGAATCATCTAGATTAATTAAAGTTACGTCTGTAATATTGTCACGTTCGGCTCGTTGTAATATGTTTAATACGCACTCGTAAACTTCTTGACTTTGTTGAGGCTCATAGCTAGACAGCGCGCTTTCAGCAAATTGGAAGAAAATTAACGTGTAGCAAAAGTGCTGTTTTATCATTTTCATACACAGTTTATTTACGTCGACTGTTGTACGCTGTTGTGAAGTAACTAAGTGCCTCAATTCGTTAGCCATTTAACGAAGTGGTACATTAATCACGCGTGTCAAACCATTGTGCCTTTTAGCGGTAATGACCTCAAATTGATATCGATTGTAATAATCAAATGAATACTTACTTAAAATACGTAACGGCACCAGTGTTCGATACCTTTAGCTGACATGTACCAATAATCGACAGAAGCTTTTAATTCATAGATCATAGGGTAATAAATTGATTGTTGCAAATCAATTAAATAAATATCAGGGGACAATCTCACACAAATTGACCTAGTCCCAAACTAAGCTCTAGGCTTGTAGGTACTAATGGGTACTAGACAACGATAAACATACTTAAATAGAGAAATACATACCTACTTAAATACATAGAAAACATCCAAGACTCAGGAACAAATATTCGCGCTCATCACACAAATATCTGCCCTTACCGGGATTTGAACGAACATTGATTATTTGGTCCTATGTCGAGTACTGGTGCCGTTACTAAGACAAAATGAGACACAATTTTTTTTGTAGGAGGTTAGATGTTTTCATATTATGTAATATTTGTAACAACCATTGTATTGTATTGTATTGATTAGCAGACCAGTGTTAATTTATAGTATTTTTTCCAGTTGTGATCGTCCTTGGACTTCTTTCTCCCCGGTGTGTGACCCTGACGGGATGACGACGTACTTCTCGCCGTGCCACGCCGGCTGCGCCACGGCTGAGATCGCGGGCGAAGTCGGGTGAGAAAACTGTATTTATTTTTGAACTCCACACTAGAGAAACGAGACAAACCCGTTCGAATGCCCACTCATAAAAAAACTATACAAAGGCGAGATGAAACCGACATGGTAATTATAGATCTAAGCAAGACGTAAGCGAAGGAGAAGTTGAACTTACACTAGGGAACAAAACATAGACAAAAGCTATGTTAAACAGTATTCCCTCTACACCTCTTTGTCTGTCCGTCTGTCTGTCTGTTTGTGCCATCACAAAGTTAACCAGAATGCAAAAACAGAGGCCCTAGCCAAGATGCGTTCGCTAAATAGCGTTGCTATTCTTTTGTTTTTAAACCAATCGCGTCACTTTTAGTTCGCATCATACGAATAGTCACGTGATCTACCAGTGACTATACAATACAATACAATACAAATACTCTTTATTGAACACCAAAAAAAAAACAGAACACGGAACAGTTCATTTAAATCATAGGTATACAACAGGCGGTCTTACCGCTAAATAGCGATCTCTTCCAGACAACCTTGTATAGAGAAAAAACTGAGGACACAAATTCATGGCAGGCAGTGTAAACTAATTCGTTTAGAACTCAAACTAAACAATTACAAGAAACAATTAAATTATTATTTATTATTAGTGACGCGATTGGTTTTAAAACCAAACGAATAGAAACGCTACTTAGCGAACGCAACAGTCGACCACGTGGTTTATCGAAACGCACGAGAATGTCATCCCATACATTTTGAGCGATAGAAAAGAAAAACGTTAGGAGCGTTTGCATCTTGGCTGGGGCCCCTGATGCGGTTTTCTATTGTATTAAAGTGTATTTTACACATTGTATTTTTTTTTAATTTTATGCTATTGTTTTTCCTGCAGGTTCTACTCGAACTGTACTTGCTCGGCGGGCGGGCGCGCCACGATCGGCGCGTGCGGTGACGGGTCCTGCAACGCTGCGTACGCGCTGCACACGCTGCTCTTTACTTGTGTTGTGATAGCCGCTGGTGAGCCTTTATGTTTGTAAAATAATAGATCTACTAGAGGAGACCCGCGACTAGCGTTGAGAAAGTCCGGAAAAGACCCGTTTTTTTTTTAAACAACTCGTTTTAAAAAAAAAACTGCTTTTTTAATCTATATATGGGCGGTGTAAAAAACTTTACTTGTGACATAAAATTAACGTTGCAATGTATTACACCATAATTTCAAAATATCAGAAATGTAGTAGAAATGATATTGTGCATACACTGTAAGGTCGTCTTAACCTTTTCAACGCCTTACGTCAATACAAATGCGTCACTCACACGCCAAACATGACATGTATAAAAAATTATGCAAAATTTGACTTAATCCATACGAAATAACGTCTCTTATAAATTGTACCTGAACAACTGATTACCTATACCTGATTATTTATATACCCTCCATCTTTTACCCGTAATGTGACTAGCAATAAACTAGGTATTTCTATTTCACTAAGTGTCTGTGGTAAAGGTCATGACTACTTTAGGCGTCGTTGGCGTTCAAAGGGTTAATCAACTCAATAGTAAAGTTCCTGCCATGAATAATCAGAATAATCTTTATTCAAGTAGGTTTACAAATAATAAACTCTTTTGAAACGTCATAGTAGCGACTTAGCCTAAATTGACTGCAGGTTCAAATCGCGACCGAACAGAGAAGAACCTGTAAGAAACTCTGTCGGATGTCTTTTTTTTTAGACGTTCGCAACCTTTTGTCATAATTACAAGCAATTCAGTCCCAAGCATTGTTATCATTAATATAGTCTTTAATACTATAATATGCTTTAGAAATTAGTTTACGCTTAACGTAACTCTTAAATTTATTTACTGATAGTTCAGTAACATTACTTGGGAGCTTATTATAGAACCTAATACAATTACCCATAAAAGAGTTTTTTATTTTATGGAGCCGCGTGAAGGGCACTGCGAGCTTATATTTATTTCTGGTATTAACATTACGTATGTCACAGTTCTTTCTAAATGTAGCGATGTTTTTATGAACATACATAATGTTTTCATAAATGTATTGACTGTGCATGGTCAATATTATATTAATTTCTTTAAACTTATCTCTAAGCGAGTCTCATGTACGGTCGGCCTTTTAATTAACTGCGAACTAGTGCTTTGTCACTTTAACGTCATGTATGTACTTCTGCACTAATCTGTGAAAGGCGTTGAAGCGACAAGGCCGTAAAGTGTGCAGCTACTTATAATAAGGCCGACTGTAACTTAGCATAAAAGTATTCAAAGTGGTTAAAGCTGCATTTTTTTAAAATCAAAAATTTACCTTCTCATATTAGTTTCACCTACTTCACTACGTAGTATAAAACAACGTCGCTTCCCGCTGTCTCCCCTATGTATGCTTAAATCAAGAGACTGATTCAAGAGGAAGGTTTATATGTCAAACTTTAACCCGGAGCGAAGCGAGGGCGGGTCGCTAGTTATTACTAATTCCAAAAACTTAGGTGTGTATGTAAACACTTTATTGTACAAAATAAAACAGAAACAATACAATGAAGATATAAGAAAATAATGTACAAAGGCGAACTTATTCCTTTAAGGGATCTTTTCCAGCTAAACCTTGAGAGATTGATAATAGTGAAAGGTTGTGCGTCGAGTAGGCAAGATTACAAAATTCTTTAGGATACATATCTACATACATAAATCACGTCTGTTTTCCTCGATCCTGACAAATCTTTTTCTCTTCTTCCACATTCATACATCGAGTCATGCATGCGTGTCGTTAAGATTCAGCCTTTAGGATAAGAGCATACAAATAAGTCCTAACTATAAAAATAAAATCTATCCATCTTATTTTCAGTTCTAGGGCTAGCATGGCAAGGTACAGTGCTGTTGGAGTCAGTGGACCGACGAGACAAGTCTGTGGCCATCGGGCTCGCGTCAGGCGTCGTATCACTCTTCGCCTTCGCCGGAGGTCACGCGTTTTATATGTGGATCAATGGTGAGTCAGTGTTCAGTGATCAGTCAGTGTTCAGTGATGAGCCTGTCAGTGCTCAGTGGTCGGACGGGAGAGTCTTTTTCATAGTGTTTGAAGGTCGTCAGGTTGCGTAAGTGTCCATTGTCGTGGGTCACCAATGTAGGAAGAGAGGACAATGGAGAGATCTCTTTCCAGGCGGGTGTTATGCCTGGGGACCGAAGTCCGGTGGAGAGGGGTTAACAGTGTTATATAATTCAACCGACTGAAGAATTTTCGTTAGCGCGATGTAGCGCACTGTCAGATTTAGTTGCGCTGTCTGACGCTGGTGGTGCTGTCGAGTTGTTTGTTACAAGTTGACACTAGATGTCGCTGGGTCGCCACAAGTGTAGCCCGACGCGACTCCTCCCACGCAGATTTCGATCAAAGTTGTTGTCGTTTCGAGTAACGTCTGTGTTAATCCAGGGTACAAGGTAACTCCATTCCAAAGGGATGTAGCAGGGGACCTGCCGTTTGGTCAAATGTATCAGTTCCCAAGTTTTTCATTTGCCAAACCAATAATATATACATTTTTCAGAATTTATTTTAGTGCCATCGTGTAGAACCCTGTAGGTTAGGTTAGCTTTTTAAAAATCCTGAAATAATTACGGTTACCAAAAACAAAGCGGGTTGGCAAATTAAAATTTGGGAAATGAAACATTTGACCAAAAACTTTTTGACATAATGAAGGTAACCCGTTTAGCAGGCCCTTCAAAAATTGCACTCAAAGTTTAGAGTTTGGAACTATTATCACATCACAATAAATGATGCTCCGTAAGGAGAAAATACTTCATACCAATTTTTAACCTTCTACTGCCCCCTGGAACGTAACGGCATCCATTTAACCCTAAAAAGATTTTTATTTTCAACGAGTATCAATCGAGCAAATATCAAATTTTGCATCAATATTGTTGTAACCAAAATAAACTATTTTAAAAAATACCAGCTCTCTTTTAATGTAAAACATTTTAATTTTCATCAAGAGAATAAGAGCGTAAAGGATAATTCTTGGCCTGATTATGGAAAATGTGGTTATAGAATTTAAAACAAATCGTTTTAGAGTTGTTGGTTTCTGTAGCTCTGCCTAACCCACTCTGGGAATGAAGGCGTGATGTTATGTAGATAATTTTGAGCTCTTTGACTGTCCACCAACTTCTGCTGCTGAATGTTTTGTTCGTTTCTTTTCAGATTACACGTGCGCCAGCTTCCGAGGCAGGAGTTGCCTCTGGCACTCGTCCCAGTTTGTCCCACTAGTGGGCTACATTAGCGCCGGCCTCGTTGGCGGGTCCGTCCTCATCAGCATCTCGGCTGCTATCATCCTCCAACGCCAGAAGAAGAAAGAGAAGCAAGAGATCGAAGAAGTCGATATGTCGAGAGACTGAGTTCAGTTACCCATATGGTGCATTCCCAATGTAGATGCTCGGGAGAAAATCGCGCCACGTGATTCGGAAGTAGTGATGTGCCGGTACTAACTTCAAGCGAGTATTTCGGTTCTCTGCCTTTTCGCCGACAAATCTTTGACAAATGCATCGTTTTGCCAACCCGCTTTTTTCTGTAACTACAAATATATCAGGATTTTTATAAAATTCACCTAACCTAACCTATAGGGTTCTACACGATGATCCTGAAATAAATCCAGAATTATTTACGGTTTCGGAAAAAAAATGGGTTGGCAAATGATATGTTTGTGAAATGAATCATTTGTGGAACGTTGGTTATGAAGT
Organism: Acleris holmiana; assembly: GCA_949316455.1. Lineage (NCBI taxonomy): Eukaryota > Metazoa > Arthropoda > Insecta > Lepidoptera > Tortricidae > Acleris > Acleris holmiana. Next base: position 1,754,648 of record OX438781.1, read on the forward strand.
GATAGGATCTTGAGTATTTTACCAGGGCTGGGATTCTTCACGGTACACTTAGTATGTTAAATAGCATATTCGCAAAACATGATATTGGCAAAACATGACATAGCTCCGCTGCCGCGGAGCTCCTATTTCTGGGTGGTTTGGCCCTCCGGGTCTGCTGTAAAACTAACATAACCTAAACCTACCGACGATTCTATAACCTAATTCCACTATTTGCAAATATCATGTTTTGCGAATATGATATTCTGCGAAGTATGGAGGTATTGACGTGTTTCCGTATTGACAAAGTTTTGATCTCTTATGTCATTGATAATAATGACGGCCAAGTCATAAACGATTCTAAAACACGTCGAACGCAATATCGCTATAACGCAGTAGAATAGAGGCCCAGTAACATTTCCAATAAACGGTAACTTTCAAATTTTGAATATAGCATAATTATTAGCGACTCCAGCCGTGTAGAACTCGTTTATCGCTATTCCTGACCCTGTCACTGTCGCTGTCCTGAGACTGTCAATTTTTTCGGGATAAGAACCTTATGTCCTTCATCGGGATTTAAACTATCTCCATGCCAAATTTCATCTAAATCGGTTGAGCGGTTTATCCGTGAAAGCGTAACAAATAAACAGACAGACAGAGTTACATTAATGTGGATAGGATGGATGTTTATAAATATGATTGAGTTATAAGAGCAACAGATGAAACATTAACGACACGCTAGCCTAGTTGCTGTCCTGGGTTCAAATCCCGGTGAGGGTAGATATTTGTGTGATGAGCACGACTATTGGTTTCTGAGTCTTGGATGTTCGACGTATTTAAGTATATATTTCTCTATATAAGTAAGTTTATCGTTGTCTAGTACCCATAGTACAAGCCTAGAGCTTAGTTTGGGACTAGGTCAATTTGTGTGGTATTGTCCTGTGATTTATTTATTTATTAAGAACCAAAATGGTAATAAGGTTCTTTATTAGTATTTATCAAGACTACTAGTAAAAACCCAATATTACCGGGTGATTTACCAACGATACCAGGTATATTACTCAAGTATTTGAGTAGCATCAGTATTTATTCATGAAGACTTATTTTTACATCGTTAGAAAGACCCGGGCTTGCATTACACTTTTAATAAATATCAAGCAAATTTTGTTGAAGTGTTGCAATAACTCGTTTAACTTTTTGGGATCAAATTTTATAAAATGCTCATAAACTTTGCTTTCTGGTTTCATTGTCACGACTCATTACTCGTACATAGAACACTGTCGATGCTCTTTGCATCGGGTGCGGAACGAAACTGAGTGACTTACCCTAACTTAAAAAAAATATCAAAATGTTTAATTATTTTTTTTCTTACACAACTACTAACAAGGTTAAGGTTTCCTTTTAAGTATGAGTGTACCTGTGTCAGGAGACCTCGCTTTCCCATGGTTAGCATACGTACCTTTTAACTTTAGTCATGATGAGTAAAAGGAACAAAAGATACAATAACGAATGTAAACCTCAGTCTCTTTCCTACCTACTGTAGTGTTTAATGATACACCATAATGATGGGAACAAGTATATTTATTGGTCTTCTTATTATTAGGTTACAGCGTGTGCTCCGTTAAGCTCGTAGCTGGGAAAGAAGGGCGAGTCCACCCAAGTGTCAGTAGACATTAGTTTTCCACAGATTATATAAAATGCGTTAACATGCACAGATATTACATCTATCCCTTTATTTTTAAAATTTCATACATTCTCTTCCCCTCTTATTTTTAAGATTTACTTTTTACATAATGCAATAAGTGTGAAATTTTACCTTGATACAGTTGAAAAAAAAAAAAAAAAAAATACAAACCTTAAGTCAACCTGACTATAGGTACTTATTCCCTACTAACTTAACTATACTAACAAGTACATAAATTTTAAATATAAGAACCTGTGAACCTACACACTCACCCAGGAAGCATAGCGCTGAAAGACTACCAATCACCCAGGTCGAACATGATAAGAAGTCCTAGTGTACCTAACACTATTATTATCAATAATATCATATGACCTAAATCCATTATCCTTAACTATTTGACCTTGTCGCCACTTATTACTATTACAATCTTTTTTAAACCATATTTTCTGGCCTACAGTAAATTTATCTTTACTTTTGGTATTGTCATTATAATTAGTTACATTTCTATTAATAGTCTTATGAAACTCACTTGGTATATTAATATTAAGTCTTGGCCTTAAATATCTGGAAGTGACAGGTAATTTAGTTTTGAGCTTTCTGTTCATTAACAATTCTGCTGGTGAGAAATTAGTGCCACAAACAGGAGAAGATCGGTATTGTAACAATGCTACTTTGAAATCAGTGTTGTCTTCTTGGCATTTCACAAGCATTTTTTTAGCTATTTGTACAGCCCTCTCTGCCATGCCATTGGATTGTGGGTACCTTGGGCTCGCATAAGTAAACTTAAATCCCCATTCATTAGCAAAATTCTTACATTCTCGTGAGTCAAAGGGAACATGGTCCGAGACAATCTCACTTGGTACACCAAATATACAAAAAATGTCACTAAGACTATTTATAATAGTCTTGGCACTCTTATTACAAATTAATTTTATATCAAGCCACTTAGAAAAGTAATCATATATCACAAGATAGCTTTTATTTTTATAATCCATTATGTCTGTTCCTAGTTTTGAGAAAGGTAACTCAGGGATGTTATGACATAACAATGGTTCTTTGGTGTTGTTATTCTGATAAGTTTGACACACATAACACTGTCTTACAAAATTATCTAGGTGTTCATCTATTTTAGGCCAGTAATACAAACTTCTAGCTAGGTTTTTCATTTTAGTCATACCAAGATGACCTTCATGTATTTTTCTCATTATATCTATTCGCAATGTTTTTGGTATTATTAATCTATGTTTCATAAATAACAAATTTTCATCAAAGGTTATATCGCCTCTGAATTTATAATAATAATGTAAGTTATCTGGGATATATCTTTTCCCTGGCCATCCATTTTGAGTAAATTCTATTAGAGTTGATAGCTCAGTGTCATTAGTTGTTTCTGAAATTAATTTATTTTTAAACTCATCTGTGCACTGCAAGTTATTCGCTAACCCTACACAGTGAATGACATCATACATATATGATTCGTCAGTGTCATTTGTAGTTATGAATGCACGTGACAGAAGGTCTGCAATGTACATTAATTTACCCTTCAAGTACTGAAAGTCAATGTCATACTTAAGCAATTTTAATTTAAGTCTTTGAAGCCTGGGCGAAGGAACCTCATGTATGTGTTTTTTAAGTAAGGATTCCAATGGCTTGTGATCATTAAGAACAGTGCACTTTTGCCCATAAATATAGTAATGGAATTTTCTAGTGGCCCAAACAATACTTAATAATTCCTTCTCAATCTGTGAGAAATTTCTCTCAGAAGCTGTCAAACTCCTTGACGCGAAACAAACGGGTTTCCCGTTCTGTAATAGACAACAGCCAAGGCCATTTTTTGAAGAATCACTCTGTATAACCACAGGTTGATTCGCGTCAAAGTTTTGTAGAACAGGTGCCTCAGTAACATTCAGTTTTATTTCATTAAATGAGCTTTCATGCACATTTGTCCATAACCAATCCACATTTTTCTTAAGAAGTAATTGGAGCGGTGATGCAATTTTAGCTAAATTGGGAACAAATTTCCTAAGGTAGTTTATCATACCGAGAAACACTTGTAGTTCCTTTTTATTACTAGGACTTTTAATGCTGTTAATTGCTTTTATTCTTTCTGGATCAATTTTCATACCATCATGTGAAAATATATGACCAAAATATCTGACTTCAGTTACTTTGAATTGAAATTTATTTTTATTAAACCGAACATTATGTGTTTTAGCTCGCTCAAAAACTTTTGTTAAAATTGCGTCATGCTCCAATTCACTATCAGCGCATATAAGTAAATCATCACAGTAAATGATCACTCCAGGGATGTCTCCGAAGGCCCTTTCATTGTATTTTTGAAAGATTTCTGGCGCTACTGATAGACCAAAGGGGAGCCTGTTAAATTTGTAGCAACCAAAAGGACTGTTGAATGTACATAGATCACTTGAGTTTTCATCTAATTTTATGTTATAGAATCCCTCGGAAAGATCAAGCACCGAGAAGATTTTCTTATTTGACAATCTGGGAACAATTTCTTCTAGAGTCGGTATTAAATAATATTCTCTAAGTAACACACTATTGAGATCCTTAGGGTCTAGACAAATCCTTAAGGATTTATCTTTCTTTTCAATTATTACAAGATTACTTACAAAATTCTTAGGATGTTCGACCCTGGTGATTATTTGTCTTTCTTCCAACGACTTCAGCTTCTCCGCTAACCGGGGTTTGATTGCGTTAGGCACCCGACGCGGTGGCCGCACCACAGGCTCTGCATCCGGGCGAGTGTGCAGCACCAGAGGTTCTTTAAATTCGCCCACACCCTGAAATAGTTCAAAATACTTTTTTAAAATTTGGTTTTTATTATCTTCAGCACTGTTTATTGTGTGAATATTTTTAATTAATTTCAGCTCCATTAAGGAACCAAGACCTAAAATGGCTTTCACATTTTGTTTTACTATTATGAACTCAGTTACATATTGGACATCATTACGTGTCAGTAGTAAGTCCATTTTTCCTTCAGGAATTATACGAGTCCCACCAAATACTTCTAAAGCTATTGTTGTCTCAGACATTTTAAAATTATTTTCATCATTGACAACCTTTTTAAGATCTTTAAGTGACAGCACATTTACTTGGGCCCCTGTATCACACTTAAACTTGATGCTACACTTGTTGTTGACTTGAATAGACTCTATCCACTCTTGTGTGCATTCATTAATAGTGTGACACGCCCTGACTAGTCAGATGGATTCTTCCTCAACACATTCAATTTGATTAACAAATTTGCACCCTACTTTGAAATGATTATACCTATTACAATTTTCACATCGTTGGCCATAGGCGGGGCACGACCGAGGGCCATGCTCAGTACTACACTTTTTACATTTGTATAACTTGTTTTTCGATGTGTGTGCATGTTGCTGAGGATACTTAGCTTTAATAGATGAGTTTGCAAGCGAAGACTTGTGCTGCACTGATGACTGCCCCCGTACCGCATCAACTTCTGCAGCAACAGGCTGCTTCGCCAGCACCCGGGCATGTTCTCTCGACAACTCCGCCGATCTGCAAACCTCCACCGCTTTATCCAAACTCAGGTCTTTTATTTCTAATAGTTTCTGTTGTACCCGCTGTTCACTGATGCCGACTACAATTCTGTCTCTGAGCCTCAAAATTGCAGTTCTTCGCGATTTTTCTCAGCTCTGTGTAATAACAGTCGAAGCTTTCACCTTCTTCTTGTACTCGCTTGTTGAAGTGCCACGTGTTTATAACCTCATTTGTTTTGGGTTTGAAGTACGCCTCGAATACATCTATTACCCCTTGTAGTTTCGGGGGCTCTTCACTGCTGGGCTTTAATATGTTGAAATACAATTCCTGCGCCGGTTGTCCAATGCAGTTGAGAAAAATGGACGCTTTTCTGGCCTCCGTGATTTTTTCTAGCCCAGCTGCTGACACGAAAATTGCGAAGGCTTGCTTGAATCTGAGCCATTGGGGATATAATTCTTTTATTACCTCAAGATCCAACGGTGCCGGCATGCGGTATTCCACGCCCGACATCTCAACGTCTTCTGGTTCAGCAATTTTTTTTTTTTTTTTTTATTATTCTTTTAGTTGAAGCTTAGCTCTTCCGCGACTGCGCCATGTAGTGTTTAATGATACACCATAATGATGGGAACAAGTATATTTATTGGTCTTCTTATTATTAGGTTACAGCGTGTGCTCCGTTAAGCTCGTAGCTGGGAAAGAAGGGCGAGTCCACCCAAGTGTCAGTAGACATTAGTTTTCCACAGATTATATAAAATGCGTTAACATGCACAGATATTACACCTACTATTGCCGTGGCCGACAGGGTTTCATATGATGAACTTCCCAATTTGTATATAAAAAGTTAGTAAGTAGCATGTGATTTTTATACAATAAAATATTACTGTGAAAGTTACTACCGGCACATCACTTTCCAGAAGCAGTGAATACGGGTACATAGTACATTACTCCGACTGCCTTATATTTTAATTGAAGACTTTTTTGGATGTGCGTCTATAATGTCCAAAAAACAGCGGTAAAAAAGTTACATACATACACATACATAACATCACGCCTTCATTCCCAGAGTGGAGTAGGCAGAGCTACAGAATACCAACAACTCTAAAGACTTGTTGAGAATTCTGTAACCTCATTTTGCACAAGTAGGCTAAGATGTTTACCAGTGTATTAGTGACAGGTTGCAAGCCCATCGCCTAACAGTACTACAAGCCCTTATTCCCATAGTCGCCTCTTACGACATCCACGGGAAGACATGGAGTGGCATTATTCTAACCCGGCAACCACACGGGGAAAAAGTTAAAGATAAAAAAAAATAGTACGTAAGAAATAATACAAGTCATTAATTAAGGAAATTGGTATTTATTGTATCTTGACGACGCGTTAGTGTAGTTGGTATTGACCCTGCCTACGAGACTAGAGGTCCCGGGTTTCATTCCCTGTAAGAGCAATTTTTGTGATGAGCGCGATTATTTGTTTCTAAGTCTTGGATGTTTTCGTATTTATTTAAGTATTTATTTATCTATACAGGGTATTTTTTTAATAGGTGCACTAATTTTAATATTTGCTTCGCTATTTTAATCAATAACACATGTTGTGCTATTTTTGAACTCTTTTTATTGTCGTAATATATTATATTAACGATACAAAAACATATGTTAAAATTTGTGCACTGATAAAAAAATACCCTTATACAGATATAAGTATTTATATCGCTGTCTGGTACCCATAGTAGTCAGTGAACATGCACTCTAAAGCCTTGACAATAGTCGTGTTCATATATTTGTGAGCACCTTGTCCGCTCCGATATACCGGGTGTTGCCTGTGATAGGAGCAATAAATTTAGGGATCATTTCCACACCACAAACGTAACAACATTTAATTTTATTCTACAACTTTTGAAAGTAACTTGTTGTTTACTAAATATTAATGAATTTCGATTTTCCAAGCCAGCAATGTATTGCGTAAACTACGAAGTTTGCAGGCTTGTTGTTGTTGTCAGTTTGAAAATGCTATTTAATATGTTCGAAAAAATCCCAAATAATAAATTACATATTTTGTAAAAGTTGTAGAACAAATGTTGCTACGTTTATACAGTAGAAACGATCCCTCAGTTTATTCCTCCTATTACAGGCAACACCCGGTATATGCTGGCGCCTGTACGAGCCTAGAGCTTAGTTTGGTCAATTGGTATGCGATTGTCCCTTAATATTTATTTATTTTAATTTTACTTACGCTATACAGGGCTTTCCTGAAACTTTTTCCTCGAAAGGAAAACGTCGACCAGGGATTTTAGGATGTTTAAGGTGACTACAAAATTGGCGATAGCTCATGATTAATATGGACTACTTATCTTTTACATAAATACAAGAGTCTTGAAGATTATTCTATTAATTTTGAGTTTTCGTTAGCTAAGATCGTGTATTAAATTATAAAAGTGTAAATTCGAATTTAATCCGTGAATTAAATGAATCAGTTTACATGCGAAAGCGGTGATTTTATTTAGTCAAGCAAGAAACTCCTTTAGTTATTTCACAATTATCGTGAAATCTACAGTCGAGGACTATATCGCACTGTTAGAATTATAGTGACCTAATTCAAACATTCATTCGTTCATTCTAATTTTCAGCTTTCGATTTCGAGTCATAAATTTAGTATTACAGAGACCTAAGTCGAAATTCAAATTATGTGGATCAGGTCACTGTAATTCATTTGTGCACACGAGCACTCAGGCCACCTGATGGTAAGTGAAATCTGAGACCCATAGACATTTGAATTCTCAAGAACATAATCCTAACACCTCAAATGCGTTGCCAACCCTGAGGACTAAGATGGAATGCCTCTATGCTAGTAATTTCACCGGTTGTCTTATCCCCACACCGGAACACAACAACGCGAACACTGTTGCTTGGCGGGTGGTTAATGGATAAGATGGTGGTAGCGATCCGGACAGACCCTGCACAGGGTCCTACCACAACTAAATGTGATATGGTTCTCTGCGCTTTCGCCGACAAATCTTTGTCAAATGCATCGTTTCGCAACCTTGTTCAATGCCAACCCGCTTTTTTTTCAGTGACTACAAATATTTCAAGAGTTTTATGAAACTAACCTAACCTAACTATAGGGTTCTATACGATGGTCCTTAAATAAATCCAGGATTGGATACAGGCCAAGAAGTTGACTAAATTTTGGCAATTAAATTTTCTATGAAATTTTTACATTGTGAGACGAAAATTAGTCATACAATTGTAATGTCTTTTTCAGTCTTCGTTGTTTGTATGGTTAACTGCGTTTTACTATGGTCAAACTTTTTGGTCCTCACCCAATTATTTAGTTTCGGAAAAAAACGCGGGTTGTCAAAAATGATATTTATGTAATGAATCATTTCTGAATCGTTGGTTATGAAATTATAGGATCTCCAAAGATATGTATAAATTTTTGCGCCTTATGTCATTAAAATAAGGTGTAAATATGTGGGATTCCCTTGGATCGCATAATGTGTTTTAGACTAATATTTTTCCGCATAAATGTTTTCGTATAATTTGTATTGGCATAATTGTACTGTCGCATAATAATACTTTAGCATACTCCTTTTTTAGCATATTAGGCTATTAGAATAATTTTAGTTGGACTAATTTGTATTTGACTAATACACATTATGCATATTATTGTTTGGGCTAGTAATTATTAGACACTTAAGGTTAAATTAGGTCACGTTAGGTACATTAGGTTAGGTTAGGTTAGTGTGATATACATTTTGTAATGATGCCAATTAAGAGTGCGCCGAGGCAACGATACGTAATTACGAAAAAAATGCGTTCGTTTGATCGCCTGCTGCATTGTTTTTACTGAAGCTTTAGTTATGCAATTCATATATAAGATATTTAAGGAATCACTCTATCTATCGTACACTTTAGAAACACGATTACTTGTACTTCCCTCGATAGAAAAAACATCCAAAGATACCTCTACATAACAAAATAAACACTTAGTACGGCGTAATTACTTCACGGAAGATCATCAGTTTTGGAGTTACAACAAAACAACACGTCTTCTATAACGTCTACACTTTACATTTTAAAATGTGTTTTTATTTTACTAATATGAAACAAATACCTAAATTCGCACGCGTTTCGTCCATTTTAGCCAGAGCCGTCACGTTTCCCTCATGTCCGCATTAGTCCTGCTTCGGCCGTCGGACGTGGAGGCTGTGTCGCTTGTTGCTTGGTTGCGTTTATCGCGATTTTTGTGATTATTCACTTTATTTTAAATGGGGAACAAACACAACCAAAAAAGGAAGAGAAGGGGTTGGCAAAAGCACAATGCTAAACGCTTGCGTGAAGAAATGAAGTAAGTTAAAATCGTAAATCTACTGATAGTGGAGTCGTTCTAAGAAACCTGATTTGAAAGTTGTCAAAATGCCACGCTAAGGGAGGAGAAAATAAATCGGTAGCAACATAGACTGATTTTCGAGATGTATCGATTTGTATTACTAAGACTTTGTAATCGTTTAGTTGTAGTCTTGATGTTTTGGGCCAAAATTGGTTTATTTAAGTACACAAGTAATTTTAAACAACACGCGAAGTTCTTTTTAATTAGTAGGTATATAAAAAATACACTTCTATGGTGAATATTTACCAAGATATAAAAATAGTTTAGCTAAAAAACACATTTACAGGCAAAACAGGCTTCTTAGAACGACCCGAGGTTTTTTTTACTATAATTGATTATATAATATTGTTACTTCTTGGGATGGTTTCAATATTTCTAGAGCAAGACATCTCCAGAAATCTGAAGACAAAGAGAATACTCCGTAAGTATACTCATTACCTAACAACTATATTTCAACAAATGAGTGAAATTGCAAAATTATTCATATTTTTTTATTTATAGGGTTAATGTTCCAGTTGTTGGCACTTCGCTACAAAACGAAGAGTTACCTAATGAACCGGTGAGGTATGCGTAAAAATAGTAAGAGGTGTATAGGAAATCATTTTAATAAATTTAGTATGAATTTCCACATTATCTTTATATTTTTTCAATTTACAGAGTAAATGAATTGGTTGACATCGATTATAAAATTTACCACACGATGGAATTGTAAGTCCCAAATACGAATTATTTTTATAGAATGAGGATTACAAAATTTCATCCAAAAACCAATTCTGTTAATAAACAAATTATAGTTAAATCAAAACGTCCTGTTTTATTACAGGATGCCTATGGACCAAATTTCTTGTCTTTCAGTGGATGGAGAAATAGACAATGACATTGCTTACTCACACAGACAAAATAATGCCGTGAAGTAAAATCCGATATTGATTATTGTTGTTTCTTGTGTCCTAATTTTTTTTTTAAAGATACCTGCGTACATTATTCATTACATTATATACATACATACATTAAGTAGGAACTTCTAAATATGTGATTGATACACAGCGGCTTTAAGTTTTTAGTTTTTTAAAACATCAATTTAATTTTATACTTTATAGTGATCAGAATCAGACATTGAAGTTTTTGCGGAAATAATCATGGATAAACATTCGTACATACGGGTCAAACTAAGACCCTTTTTTTAAAGACGGTTAAAATACCAAAACCTTCTCCTATGTGAAACAAATACTTTTCTGAAAACCGCATTAAAATCGGTTCAGCCAAACGTGAGATAATCGCGGACAAACATACATACATACATACAGGTCAAACTGAGAATTTCCTTTTCTTTGAAGTCAGTTAAAAATAATAACTTGAAGAAAGGGTCGATGACTGGGAATTTTGCCCTACTTAGCCGTTCTATTACTTTACATTAGGTATTGAGTTCACTTTGTTTTGTGCTTAGAATATTGTCAATAAAGGTAATTAGGTTTTATTTCATTTCAATATACAGTCACATTAAATCATGAGGTTGTTGAGCCACCATAGAACTCTGTCCTAATGACAGCGTCAAGTCACGCAAAAGAAATTATTTACCTACGTCAAAATTTACCGTCAACTTTCTATGAAAGGGTTCTCCCGGTAACCTTCGGAGAGGGAAGATGGCCGATTGGAAGATGTACGGCTTTTACTTATGATTTATTCTCTTTAGCCGAACAATTGCCCAATAAATATTATAAATAACTTAACACTAGCTAAATACACCTTAGATGTACAAACGACATTAATTAAAAATTATCTATCTACCTATCTGTGAGAGGGTTCTAGAGTGGCTCAACAATCTCGTGATGTGACTGTACCTACCTCATACAAGTAATTCAATCCTACCTTACCTACCGACAGTAAACAACAAATTTAAAAAAAAAAGGCTGAAAAAAGTTTTTACCTTCTTATAGTGAATATTTTAATAAAAGTATTCGGAATCGATTACCTATGTTTTTTTATTTTGTAAACATTGGTAGGTAGCAACCTCCGCGCCTAGTGGATCGGCGCACGGCTCGTCAGGCGCGGCGCGCGGCCGGCGCATGGCTCCAGCTCGCTCCTTGCTGGTGTGCTATACGCACACATACACAGAGTGCATAAAATACCTAAAGTTAATGAGCGCAAAAAGCTCGGTGCCCCCTTAATTATTTAGACTTTTTGCAATTATGCTATTTGACGTTAGTCTTGATGACAATTATGCTTACTGTATTTATGCTTTTTAATGTTATGCGTAAAGATGATTATGCACATCATTATTTCGGCTAAAAGCAATTATGCGTAACACTATTATTACAAATAATTTTATGCCATCCAATAGAGAACCTAAATACGTATCTTTCACCTCGACTGTACCTATGAACCATACAAATTAAACTAGCTTTATCACATTGGCGCGGTTGCGGCATATGACGTTAGCGATTGGTGCACGTAAAGTTGCAGGCGACCGTGGCGTTCAAAAGGTTAAGACTGCACTCCTAATACCGTAAATGCGTCGCCAACCCTGAGGACTAAGATGTTATACCTCTATGCTAGTAATTTCACCTGTTGACTTATCCCCACACCGGAACCTTAACCTCTCCCAACACTGCTGCTTAGCGGTAGGTTAACTTTTTGAACGCCAACGACGCCTAAAGTAGTCATGAGCTGTCGTGCCCACAATGCCGACACTTTTAGTAGTCACAGGTACAGTTTAAAAGAACGTTATTTCGTATAGATTAAGTTGAATTTTGCATAACTTTAAATACATGTTTAGCGTGAGTGATGCATTTCTTATTGACGTAAGGCGTTGAAAAGGTTAAACTAGCTCCTAAAAAAACGTGTCTGGACCGGTCCATCCGTTTAGGATGTACGATGCAACAGAAAGACTTTCGTTATGACATAGACATTTGCAGTCTACAATCTTGAGACTGCAAATGTTGTGGCCGTATTAATAACCTCGTCTCAGTTTAAATGCCCATCTCGTACGATAGATACGTCAAAGTAAACGTTAAACTTATAGAAAACTGTCTTTTTGATGTGTCTTGAGACGGACATTTAAACCAAGATGAGTTTAATACGGGCCTTACATCGCAAATTCATTGGCGACCCTGAGGACTAAGTTGGAATGCCTCTAAGATAATTTCATCGGTTGTCTTATCCCCACACCGGAACACAATGCGAATGGTTAAAGGATAAGATGTACAGAAAAACAGATACACCGTTAAAGTTATAATTATAACTACTCTTTCTTCATCAGGGGTGAAAACACTATAAAGGTAAAATAAAATGATCGTATGGTTGTTACCGTGTTTATTAGCCGTATGATACATTAGCTGTACAATTAATTAGTGGCGGCATCCGCGACCATAGGTAAACCACTTAAACGAGACCTCGCCCGCGCGGGCCGGCGGCGCGGGGGGAGGGAGGCGAAGGCGAGGCTCTTGCCAGAGCTCATTCGATCGCGACGCAGATAGCGATCATTTCACTCACCTCATGGATCATCACCTCTGTGGATTGCGGAGACCAAACTGGTTAAAACCTATAGATAGGTTTAGGTTATGTTAGTTCTGTAGAACTAACATAACCCCCCTGCCCTGTAGGGGGCCCGATGGGCCAAAAAACCTCAGAAATAGGAGCTCCGCTAACGCGGAGCTCCGTCAACTCGGTTACGGTGTGCTAAAATGTCCAGATGAACTAATATAGGTGGACCACGGGCAATGACCGGATCACGTATTGCGGTCACTTACACAAAAGATATTATTATATCTCAAGATGAGTCGAACTATCTTCGGACACAAACTGATTACGCAGAACAAGCAAATGGCTTTTAACGTATACTTTTACCCCTAACTTATAAACGTGGGCTAGCTTATGCCACGGTTTGTCCCTTTCCGTCAGATACAAATGTCACAATTACAGATAGGACAAAGCACGGCATAAGCTTCCCCAAGTTATTCCAAGTTTATAAGGGGTTAGAATAAAATTGGACCCGAATCCTGCTCTTACTTGACATTAATAAAAGTACAAAAGGTTTCATTACTTCTTTTCCCTGTGTCGTTAAATTATCGTTATCAATTGTTTTCTCATTCAAAATAGAAAAACATCAAATAACTCAATAACTGTCTAATGCACATTTCACCTTGTGTTGTTGCCTGCCGCCCGCCCCTCCCTCAGTCCCCCGCGCGGGCGAGGTGTCATTTAAGTGGTTCTTGGATTCTATTATTATAACAGATGTAGGATATCATTACATAGTTTTCTTTAATTTAAAGACAGGCATAAAACTAAACACAGAGACGTCGGTCTTGTTTCATATGGACCTTAGATTTAACGTTGAAGAGAATTTCGATGGTTATGTGATATATTTTAGCGAAGCATAGTACATTGAACGTTTAATTAGTAGTATTTCTAATTTCTAATTCAATAAACTTGATTTGCTAACAATCCCCTTGAAATGTCGAAACTCGTTTCATCGAATTTTCATTTCACCGAATTTCATTTCATCGAAAGCTTTCTGTTGAAACCTTATTGTTTTTAGGTTAGGTTAGGTTAGACCTGTGAGCACCGAAAAATTATAACTTCTGCACTTGGGAATGCCTGCCGATGAAATTAAAATTTTAAAAAAAATTGGCGAAGTAAAACCATTCGATGAAATGAGTGTCGACAATTCAAGGATAAACCGTGTGATGAGCAAGAACTCTTCAGTCTTGGATATTTTCCATCTATTTAAGTATGTAAGTAAGTTTATCGTTGTTTAGTAGACATAGTACAAGCCTAGAGCTTGTGGCGACCTAGCGACATCTAGTGACAACTTGTAACAACCAACTCGACAGCGCCACCAGCGTCAGACAGCGCAACTAAATCTGACAGTGCGCTACATCGCGCTAACGAAGTTTCTTCAGTCGGTTGACTTATATACCACTTCCAACTGCATCCAAATGGACTTCGGCCGCCAGGCATAACACCCGCCTGGAGAGAGATCTCTCTATTGTCCTCTCTTTCTACAAGCTTAATAGCTGATATTTATTTATATTTATTATTTCAGTTAAAAAAAACAATGAATAAAGGAGTAGCAAAAACTACTCAATTTGAATTACGGCAGCATTCGGCAACCAGTGAACTGAAAATGCGTTTGACCAATATATTTGCTGTTTTACTATGAATACTAGACAACGATAAACTTACTTACATAGAGAAATACATACTCATAATATATGGAAAACATCCAAGACTCAAGAACAACTATTCGCGCTCATCACACAAATATATGCCCTTACTGCAATTTGAACCCGGGACCGTTAGCTTCGTAGGCAGGGTCACTACCAACTAGGCTATTGTGTCGTCTGACTTTTTCTTTTGTACACTAAAGTGTTTACATACATTATGTAAGTACATCAATATATAAAAAGACGTTTTTATCAGAATTGTCTAGGAATTTCTCGGTACTGCAAATACGCTTTATCCCCCAAAAGGCCCTAAATGTTGTGTATCACATAACCAATAATCCTGTATAATGGAGAAGCATTATTATAAAAAATAGCATAGCTAAAAAATTACTGATAATGTATTATTATGTTATTGAATTGTAAAATATCATGTGACATTAAAGGAATTTCCAAATGAAGACATGTCAAAATATTAAAATGTTCTAATATTCTTGTGAGATGAGAATTGACCTTGACGTTTATAAAAATAATTATTAAAATCAAAATTTTGAGATAACAGTTATAATTGACCTCAATGCTTCTTAACCACGTTTCCGTGTTTAGTGTTTTATAATTTTTACTTTTACGTTGTTCCTTCAAGGCAGGTTATGTCTTGTGAATTATTGCACTGGATACAGAAATGCGTATATTGTACTTATATTAAATTAAGGTATTGAGTAAATCACAACAAATAAAAATACTTGTATAACGAGGCATCCACACTTAAGTCTTTCTTCCATAAAGTAAATTTTCCGATAGCTAGAAGATGAAATACCATTACATATTTTTTTACAAGCAAAGCTATGGACAAAGCATTTGAATTCCAACAAAGAAAATATTGGTTTCAGTATTACAAATAAAAATATTTTTTACAATCAAAAGAAAAAAAAAGTAAAATGATGAAGTGTAAAAATCAAGTCTTACCTTTTTTATACTAACTTATTTAGTTTTGTTTTTAATAAGTATGGAGACCTCACTATCCTAAGTATAATACACTGTTAACATAACCAATTAAGCCCCGATTCGACCAAACTTTTTACACGGGGGTAAAGCTTACTCTGAGATTAGTAATGTCAAAATGCCATAGCAACTGTCATTTTTTGACATTACTAATCTTAGAGTAAGCGTTTACCCCGGTATAAAAGTTTGGTCGAATCGGGCCTAAATATTGTTAGAATTAAATTACGCATAAACAAAATTGGGATACAAAATAGACGCAATGTCAATTACGTCTATTTTCTCGGCATTAAAATTCATAAATATATGCATTTACGCTAAATGCAGTCTAATAAGACCGGTTATATAAATAAACAGTTTTTTTTATGAAACTTGTTATTCAAGTTGTAAAAGTTTTTTATTGAAATCGTAGGAGTCATAACGTCATAAGTAATTCTTACGCTGTTTTGATATGATATTCGCAGCTTTAGAACGATAGTGTGTGTACATAAATTGATTACTACTATAGAGACCTAATTTAATATTTAAAATTCCTGAATTAGGTAACTATTGTTCTGAAGATGCGATATGTACTGTCAATGGCAGTGATTTACATACTTTTAAAAGTCAAACGATATGATAAGCCACATACGCACACAAAATTATCACTGATACAGCCTTTTTAAAGCTTATCACAATGCAGTTAGTAACACATACCACAACTTCTTCTATGACTGTGACATATCTAAACCAAGCAAGCTAAACCTCATTCATTATAAATCCTTGTCTCTGGTACATTTTACTTAAGCGGCGTACCGATAAAATATTCGTAACGTATAAAACAACGGCAAAATGTTTCGTTAACCGTGACAACTCTATAAGAGCTAACGGTGCCCACTTTTCTGAGTAAATAGTTTCCTTCGGTTTATCTTAAAAAAAAAGAAACTGCCGCTTAGTTTTTTAAAGTATACGTTTTTTACCACCTTACGCACATATCGTGACCACTTTGATAAAACCTCATAAACATGTTTAAGTTAAAAAATCGTAAATCATGAAATTATGAGGTACGAGGTTATAGAGTTTTCCGGCATCCGTGCAATGTTGTACAATTAAAGACGCGTCCACTACTTACAGCGTTCTGCTTGGCAGTAACACCAAAAATATGAAACAGCAATCCTAATTTTGTTCATACATACATTTATTAAACTACTCAATATATCCATTCACATTATAAACAGTAAAACCTTATACGATATATTAAAATCATTGTAAAAGTGTATCAAAACTGTGCACCACAAAATTTCACGTAGCAAAAAGGCGTAAGAACCAATACCACGATATAAAAATATATAGTATATCTCTTTACAAAGTAACGAACACTACAGTGTGCTTTCTATATGACGTAGTTATTTATTTTGCGATTGGAATCGAAAGTGACACTATTATTTGTGTTATTTAAAGGTTAGCAAAGTTATAAACACATCAACAACGATGAACACTTCACTGTGGTTACAGTTGTTTTATTTCACGAAAGCGGGTGGGCTACACTTGTAGTTGTAACGCGTATAGACAGACACGCACACCACGGCATCGCTTAGCGACGACCGCTACGCACTTAGAGAACACGCGCACGTGCATCGACACACACAAGCATGGCCCACCCGCGTTCAACCGTATGTGAGATTGAACGTCAGTTGGGTTTGTCATTTAGTACAGTCAGAAATGGGCAAAGTAAACAAATTTAGTACTGTTTAACAATAATACTAATTTTCACCGAGCGTGTTTTTATTTTAAAACAGTAGAATCAATCGTTATTTATTCTTAGACTTAATACAAAGTGATAATCAAGTGTATAAATCATTTTAATAGTATGTGATTAATGAGTACTAATAGTAATTTGGTTCGTTTGCCCATTTCAATTTACACTAACCATAAATACACACGCGTAAGCAAATAAAAAACTAAAAGATTCCATTAAGCAATTTACACTCCGAATGTACTACTCTCTCACTCCCTCTCTCGCTCTAATCCCAGGAGACTACTAAGGGGTGAACCCCTTTAACCTTATTGCATTGTAATAAGGTCGAAAAGGGCATACATCTCTTTGTAATTGACCGTACAGTGGCCCCATATTCTTTACAGCGCGAGCGTTCGGCCGGCTATCGCTATCACCTCTACACCCGCATCCGACAGTATATTTGTTACTCCTGTTTCATAAAAAGGAATAGATTGGCGATAAATATTAAGAAATTGGTAGCACTGTACTAAATGTAATTAAACGCGTTAGTGTCACTAACAATTCAATCGCACGACGTTACAAAACTACAGCTAATTAATATTAAACACCAAATGTTAATAAAAATATATATAAATTAGTATTTGGTTTCCAAAGACGTCGGACGTCCACCGACATTTTGTTACTAATAAATAAGAGGATTAATAATTATTTCAGAAATGGTCACCACACTCGTAACAGTATTCAATCTCATTCGTTTTCGAGGATTTTAAAATGATAAGAGAATTTTGAAGCAACGCTTAAATCGCGTAGACATTAAAAAAATCATAACGTGACGTGATAACGTTTTTCACGCCCTTAATCAAGTCCGATTTCTACGATTTTAAATATGTTACAGTAATAATGAAAACTAGACGTGTTTGTTTCCGTTTGTTTTAAACTGAAAAAAATACATACATACATAAATCACGCCTGTTTCCCAGAGTGGTAGGCAGAGACCACCTCTTTCCACCTGCTACGATCCTGACAAAGCTCTTTCGCTTCTTCCACATTTATACATCGAGTCGTGCATGCACGTCGGTTTCGGGTACTTAAGATTCGGCCCTTTTCCAGTATTTTCCCGATTTGATTAAAAAAAGTACGCCTAGGGCGCCCCCTTCCGACCCTTCCACTCACTTTAGCACTGTATATTTCAATATATATTTCATATCATATATATATAAATAAAACAAAAAAATATATATTTAGGTTTAAGGGGAGAAAAACGTTACCACATTATGTCGCATCTTTAGAATTATAGTGACCTAATCCACATATTTTGAATTTCGAGTTAGTACTGAATTTATGACACAAAATCGAAAGCTAAAAATGTTTAAATTCGGTCACTTTAATTCTAAAAGTACGATGTATGCAATTTTTTAGCCTCACAATGCTCTTAATAAACATGAACCATCCAACGGGAGGTTTCATTTCGTAATCAGTGTCAAATAATAATTATGTTGGTAACGAGTAGTAACTACTCATAACTCACATTTTTTTACGTTAATATGTTTTGGCTTATTTTAATTCCGCGACCATAGTTTATTCAACTGTGTGGTGACTAATTCATTGAAACAACTAAGTATTTCTCTTAGAAATCCTAATTGTAGTTGGCAGTATTTAACGCAATCTTATTTCTATTGATTTAAAATATACGATCAAATATGATGGGCCGCTTTGCAAAAGAACTTCATAACAACGCGATCCCATTATTATTGAAGCGGTTCGGAGACTGTCAAGCGGCATGACTGAAGTACCGGCTTGATTCAAGCTAGTAATTTGATATCAAGCGGCTTGATAGTTTTTGAATCTGTTATGTGGCCAGGGATTTCATCCCATAGATAATTACTAATGGGCAGACGACGGATGCAAATTACGTCAAAATCATGCCAAAATATACGTAAAATAGATATGACTATAATTGATTTATAAAAGAGAACGTAATAATAATCTATTTTTTTTGTATATTACATATTTTCAGTCCATTTCTTTTATGGTTCATTATCCACTTATAAAGGTAAAATTTACTAGTGGCCAGTACGAATTATGTACTATGGAGGATAGAGGTATTATGTAATTAATAAAAAAAATTATACATATACTATTCGAAATTTAATAAAAGTCTTATCCGTCTTATGCTTTCGTCACCATATTGCATCCATCGTCCGCCCTTTGATAATAACCTTTCCCATAAACAAAAAACGCGAGTAAAGTTATGCTAAGTTGACAAAGTTAGCACCTTTTAATATTGTGCTACGCGTAATTCTATGTATACGTCCTAAAATCTGTATGCACCTATGTGTAGTATTAACCTTGTTTTATATACTCGTGAGACCTGATGTGCCAAATTAGTTTCAACTATATTTTAATGACATTGAAGTTCATTTTTATTTGTTTCATGTTTTAAAATGGCATTTAAGAGCAAAGGTAACTGAACTTTAGTCCCTTGCTGGTAGATTCAAATTTCCACATACAAAAATCTCTCTGTTTATAGTATCGTGGGTGAGCATGACGAGAATAAACCAACACAAACATAAAAATTGGATTATTCAAGTTTTTCTTTTGTCTAGAGCATGGACATATACATACAATTACAAAAAAGAACTGAAAAATTAAAGCCTTACAATTAAAGCGATATTTGGTGTTCTTATTTCTCAAGTATAAAAGTTTGAAGTATGGCACTAGATTGAAATAAATACAGCACCAGAAACAAAAACAACTTAAAACAAAGCAAATTGCAATAGCTAGATTTGAATGACATAATTTAATAAATAAAAGTATCTGCTTTCACATATTTATAAAAAAATAACTATCCAATAATAAAGCTTAAGAACAACCTAAACGAAAAATAAATACCTTAAGCATAGACCAAAATAGTCTACGTTCAAAAGATGGGAAGGGTATCCTAATCTCGCAGAACATAAAATAAACATTTAAAATTGTGATAAAATATCTTGCACATGTTCAGTATTAAACGCATGTCTATGTAACACTCAATTTAGCTACATAAAGACATTCACGTCAAAGTGTTTCTCTTGTTTAACAAGTTTATACAGATGCATCCGAAGCATGTTGCGGAACATTTTTAGTCCAATATAGCTAAACTCAGTTTTTATCTACGTCGATCTACTATAAAACGTCATTGCCATGTCTACGTTTTAAATAATAATTAATCGTACTGTTGCCCTACGTTGATTACAATAGCAATTTCATTCGTTTTTGCAAAATATTTAAATGCACGCCTAGTCCTGATTTCTGAACCGACAGCACAATTGCATTATCACTTAGTAAAGTCTCTTTCACATCAAACCACAAAGATAATAAACAATAGACTGGCAAAGACTTAACAGGAGACCCTGAACACGAAAAACCGGGCGTCTATCATTTCATCGAAACACCTTTCAACGAATGTATCACTTCGTCGAACGCTATTTTCTGCTGAAACCGTAACGTTTTCAGGGTATCTTAAACATCTGACCTAAACCAACCAACGTAATGAATGTTTAAAATACCCTGAAAACATTATGGTTCCAGCAGAAAATAGCGTTCGATGAAATGATACATTCGATGAAGTAATGAGTTACCCGATAAACCACTTACACACGTTACAAAACCTCGCAGTTCCTTATCTTCCTGCCTTTCTCCGGCTTGACGTGCACTCGCTCAGCCTCTTGGAACCGCCTGACCAGCCGGACCAGCTCGTGGAACGACTGGTCCACGTTCATGCGGGCCTTGGCGCTGCATTCGATGTACGGGACCTTCAGTTGACGGGACAGTGCTTGAGCCTCGTCCAAGGTCACCTGAAAGGAGGACGGGGATTTTGTAGTTTAGAATCGTTAACCAAGTCCTGATATGACCTGTTAGATGCAGATGTTTGGCGAATGGTAGGGAGCGTTTGAACCGCCCATATGTGCAAAGTACAATGTGAATTTTGGTACCCGCTTGATAGCAATCATGGTGGTGTCGAATAGGTCATACAAATGGAAACATTAGGAACAGCAAACGGAGATATGCGCCCTGAGGCCCGATTTCAAGCAAAGATTTACAAATTACAAGCGAAAATCTCTTTCTAACTCCTTTTGCTAGAAAGGCTTTTTTTTTTTTATGTTAATGAGAAGGCACACGAGCACTCAGGCCACCTGATGGTAAGTGGAATCTGAGACCCATAGACATTTGAATTCTCAAGACTAAAATCCCAAGACCTCAAATGCGTTGCCAACCCTGAGGACTAAGATGGAATGCCTCTATGCTAGTAATTTCACCGGTAGTCTTATCCCCACACCGGAACACAACAATGCGAACACTGTTGCTTGGCGGGTGGTTAATGGATAAGATGGTGGTAGCGATCCGGACGGACCCTGCACATGGTCCTACCACCACTAAAATGGGCCACTGACTGGTTATCTTTGCTCTACATAAAAATATCTTTCAATTGATATATAATATAAGTTATGTCCATAGCGGCCGGGACCACATTCCATTCATTTTTCCCATTGTCCTTACATAAATACATTACATCACGCCTTTATCCCCAGAGTGGGGTAGGCAGAGCTACAGAAATACCAACATCTTTAATAATAGTTGTATAGAATTCTATAACCAAATTTTGCACAATCAGGCTAAAATCCAGTGTATTAGTAACAGGTTGCAAGCCCATCGCCTAACAGTACTACAAGCCCTTATTCCCTTAGTCGCCTCTCACGACATCCACCGGAAGACATGGGTGGCACTATTCTAACCCGGCGACCACACGAACAATATATTAATATGCATTGCATTCTTAATTTAGTTGACTTGAAATAATAAAATATTTAAAACTTATAGAAATAAGTAGAATTCGTATTTCACGAAATATGAGATAAGAGGTTTTTTCAAAGTATTGACCAATTAAAACCTACGCTAGAGAGATCTTGATTTAGCTATAACTTCTTTAACCTTCTCGCCACAAGTGACTGCTTTAGGGTCGCCACAAACCTATCGTCGCGGAAGCCGACGTCAGTCGAGCCGATTCGACGTCTTTTCGCTCTTATTGCGTAGACATAAAGTTGTTTTGATCAGCTAATGCCAATTCCGCGTCAATAGGTGTGGGAAACCCTAAGTGTCTTTGACGAAGGTTGACATTAGTTATGGTTTCGAAGGTTGACAAAATGAAAAAAAAAACCTTAGTCAACTCAGGCATTTTTTGTCCGAGACCCATACACAATTACATTCTCAAGACTACAACCACAAGACAGCAAATCCGAAAACTACAAATGCAATTTTCTTGGAACTTCCCATCCATTTAGGGTCTCGGGAGTAATGAGCCATTACCGTATATTACGCGAACAGAGTTTTATGTCACGTTTTCGGTATTGTTTTTATAAGTTCACCAAGACTTTTCGGTAACTTTAGGTAAGTAATTTATATCGAAGAGAATTACCTTAACTGTGCCATTTCTCGGTGGCACATCAGTACTTGGGAGAGAATGTTTATTTCAATTGTAGTCATATTAACAGTGCTTAGCCTTAGTCACATTGGTATTGTTTATTAGTCAAGGGTACTGAAAATCCCATTGGTATTTTGTTACACGTAACAGCACGGCGCGTCTGTTACATTAACATCACGTAGCCTCATTATATAGTCATTTTATTTCGTTATATCGCTTTTATAATTTTACCTGCGACTCCATCTGTGTAGAAATCGTTTATCGCTATTCCCTTTGGGAACTGTCCAGTTTTCCGGGACAAAAAGTACCCTGAAGTATGGATTTAATTCGTTTTTTTTTAATGTAGATATTATTTATAACATTAAATTATGCTTTTAAAAATATTTTTGATGTAGTTTTTCTTGGGGTATGTTTTTAGGCGATTTTCGGGGGATGCTGGAGAAAGCTGGGATTATTTATTTATTTGGAACTAATGATATTACGTATAAATAGGAAGTAGATATGTTACTGCCGCGCAAAAGTTAAAGATTGATAAAATACCCAATTAATCACTCTTGCTCTGTTTACGCCAAATAAGTCGAAGATAGCTATATCTCTTACTCACGTGTTTTTCGTGTCTCGTCACATCCATGCCAAAGTCGCGAATTTGCCAAGTGAATTTACCGTCGTCGTCGACCGTTTCCGTCATTGTCATATTGGGTCCAGATTCGCGACTTTGGCATAGATGTAACGACTGTCCATCATTAATTAGTGAAACAATTGAACATTTTGAACAGAGAAGCGCTCTGTTTTCAAACACAACATATCTATAATCTGTAATATAATTGTTTGGAGCACGAATAGTCACTAGCATTAAAATGGTTCATCGACAAACAGTGTTCGCAGGTGGCATAAAAAACATTAAATAATCAGGATTCTTATCTAGTCAACTATCAGAGAACACGAAAAGAGATAGATATACATGCAAAATGCGCCATCTTGACTGAGAAGGAAAAACAAACATAAACTGGACTTATAGTAGGTAAATTATACATAGTAGGTGGACACATATTCACAAAGTGTTTATTTACAAGGCATATTTAAAACTAACTTAAGTAATCTATACTTATTTTATAAATGTGAAAGTAAGTCTGTCTGTCCTTATTTAATATGATTTAAATAAAATTTGGGGATCTTTTTACCCCGAAAAATTGGACGGTTCCTGAGGGAATACCGATCAACGAGGAAGCACGAAACAACTGTTATGTAATATTTCGATATTATAAAAATAACCATTAGAAAATCAGGTATGTAAATAAACCATTTTAAATTTTTTGTTGGAATTTCATGGACTGTGTTTAACCTTTTCAACGCCATTGACGGATATATCCGCACCACTGGTTAATCGCCATCTACGGATATATCCATCATGGTTGTCAGAGCAAAATAGACCTGAGTGTCTATGAGGCAAGGTTGGCATTCTCTCTGGTCTAAAGCTGTCATCGGCATGTGAGTGACGTCTTTTGCATTTGACAGCGTTGAAAAGGTTAAATAATGTTTTAATCTTATACCTGGTGTTGCCTGTAATAGGAGCAATAAATTGAGGGATCGTTTCCACACCACAAACGTAACAACATTTGTTCTACAACTTTTGAAAATAACTTATTGTTAACTAAATATTAATGAATTTAGATTTTCCAAGCAAGCAATGTATTGCGAAAACTACGAAGTTTGTAGGCTGACAGTAGATGTCAACTAGACTATTGGATGGAGTACATTGAAAATACTATTTAGTTTGTTAAAAAACCCAAATTTTAAAATACATCTTTTTTTTATTGTATAGCAACGTTGCTACGGTCACAGAGTAGAAATGATCCCTCAATGAGATGGTTCCCTACTGTTTTTAATATTTTCCCAAGAAACCAAAGCGTTGATTAAATATACATACAATAATAAGGAATAAAAAAAACTGCTTCGTAAACAGTAACAGTTACGGCCGAACCCTATATTCAAAACGCGGACAGATAGCCTTACTTCGGATTAAAATTTGACACATTTTGTATGGGCAAATGTCAAATTTCAACCCGAAGTAAGCCTTATCTATCCGCAGTTTGAATATAGGGTTCGGCCGCTAGTGTTCTCAAATACCCGTTCATTCATGACGTCAAGGGGATTACTTTATACATAACACTAACTTTAAAAAATAAATAATTATTTCAAAGCATTTACTTATAAAGATGCCGTTAAAAAGGTCTTGTTGAAGCTTGCTTTTTTGGTGCTAGGTTGATTTAAATTATAATTGTGGGTATAAAACGGCCCAAACCGACGTTTCTTACGGAAATTCTTGATCTTATGACCATGCGAAGGTCGCCACTTGGGAGAGTCCAAGTTACGAACACATCAACAGCATTAGTCATCTGTGGGGAAATGTTATTGACCTAGTTATCGACCTATTCAAGTTACTCGGGGCCCGCGACACGCCAGCCTCGTTCAAAATATACACAATTTCCGGTCGGTGGCATTGAATGTGCATAAGCAAGTATATAAAGTTGGTGTTAATAGAAAAGGGCAAAGGTGTAAACAAATTACTAAGTGACTCAAATTTTCAAACAGCGGTCAAATCTTGCGAGGAATTTTTGGACCACTACCCGGGGACCGATGGAGCTAAACTTTATTATATCTACGTAACTTAGATGACAATACAAGCAGCCATCTATTTCATTATGACCGTCAGTGACGGGTGACAGATGACATTTTAATACATGGCACTGTTTATATGAAACCCAATGAAATATCAGCGTATTAGCGTATTAACTTTGCAATGTATACTGAATTGTCACCTGTCATGTGTCAAGATGGTGAAATAGGGGGCTGGTCAGTTGATGATGAATTTGCAAAAGAAGTACAGTCAGCCGCAAAAGCTTGTCCCTAAAATATATTTTACAAAAACTTATTAGCCTTGTATGCCGGGTTAGAATAGTGCCACTCCATGTCATCCCGTGGATGTCGTAAGAGGCGACTAAGGGAATAAGGGCTTGTAGTATTAGGCGATGGGCTTGCAACTTGTCACTAAAACACTAGTAAATTTCTCGGCCTGATTGTGCAAAATGTGGTTACAGAATTATCAACCAGTCTTTTTGGAGTTGATTGGTATTTCTGTAGCTCTGCCTACCCCTCCCTGGGAATGAAGGCGTGATGTTATGTGTGTATTTAAAATAACACGACACAGTTAGGTAATTTACACAACCAAGTTAAGCTTTCAGTCCGACAAACCCGTGTGGTTTAAGAAAAACCGCACAAATAACGTTGCTCGCTAATTGTTTTTAATTACGGTTACGTTCATGACCATTTTTTTATGTCTCTGTTGTCATAGCTAAGATTAGATGTGGTATTCTGAGAAAAAAACGAATGGATTCAAGTACGTTTAACAATACGTAAAAATAAACAATCATGACTAACAATTCCAGAATTATAAACAATCTTTCACGTGCCTACAATAAACGAACGTTTTCCCGTTGATGCGTCCGAGGACACGTCACTTAATAGTGACTCATACGTAATGTTTCATTTAATCACCAAGTGATAGGTTTTATAATGTTATGGATGTTACCAAAAATAAATTCTTTTTTTTATGTTAAGGAGAAGGCACACGAGCACTCAGGCCACCTGATGGTAAGTGGAATCTGAGACCCATTTGAATTCTCAAGACTATAATTCTAAGACCTCAAATGCGTTGCCAACCCTGAGGACTAAGATGGAATGCCTCTATCTAGTAATTTCACCGGTTGTCTTATCCCCACACCGGAACGCAACAATGCGAACACTTGTTGCTTGGCGGGTGGTTAATGGATAAGATGGTGGTAGCGATCCGGACGGACTCTGCACAGGGTCCTACTACCACTAAAGACCTATACTTAAGAGAGGCCGGTCATCCAAGCCGCCGAATCGATAACCGTTGGAGTTATCTTGAGACCGCAGATCGGCAAACGCAGTGTAGGACGCCCGCAGACTGGTAAGAGCTGGATGAGAGTGGCCAAGGATCGTGCCCGGTGGCTAACAACGGGTGAAGCCTATTTGCGGCAGTGGTTTAGTTTCCCCCGTGTGGTTGCCGGATTAGAATAGTGCCACTCCATGTCTTCCCGTGGATGTCGTAAGAGGCGACTAACGGCCGAACCCTGGCTACAGAAATACCAACAACTCTAAAAAGTCTTGTTGATAATTTTGTAACCACATTTTGCACAATCAGGCGAAGAAGTTTACTAGTGTTATTGAGGATGGTCACTCAACGGTGTCTCTACGTAGCTCGTTCGGTTAATTAAAAAAAAAAAGGTTCAGGTTCAGTGGACTGTATATTTTATGGTTAATGGTTCTAGTTACACGATTCTAAGCAAAAGATTCTAGTTAAAGGTTCAAAACTGATTCTAAACTTAACAAGGTTCGAGGTTCGAGAATGAGCGAGGTTCGACAATGAGCGGGGTTCGAGGATGAGTTCTTCCTTGCGGTTCGTGGTTCAGTTGCTAAGAAGTTCTCTCCAATTTTGCTCCAATGTTCGTCCAAATGTTCGTTCGGAATGTTCGTCCGAATGTTCGTTCGGAATGTTCGTCCGAATGTTCGCTCTGAATGTTCGTTCGGAATGTTCGTCCGAATGTTCGCTCTGATTCACTTTTGCTCCTTTGGGTTCCTCTGGTTCACTCTTCAACTGCTCCTACTGCTACTACTGCTCTATTGCAACTACAATGACTGAGGGTGTGTTCCGGTATATATACCCCCAGGCTTTACCGTAAAGTGAGCCGTTTGCACACGGCACCAATTCGCTCTTTTTTGTGTTCGAGATCCTCTATGAATTATACTACTTTAATTTCTCTTTCTAGAACCTGCCTATCGATTTCTCTATGAAAGAGTGCATATTAAAGCTTAGGTTGCCGCCCGTCTATATGTATATGTCCTACCACTGTAACATTCTTACTTTCCCGGTGGTAGGACATTCAGTAGCTTCGGAAGGGCCCAATCCCAGTTTATTCCTGATTGGAACCCTCCCATGCTTTCGGAGAGTACCCGACCTTCAGGACCAAGGTTAGATATGAGGCCGGGTACCTCGGGGATCACAATAAAACAAACATGGTCGTTATAGGTTATGGGGACGAGCGGCAATAAAATAAAAGGTTCACATTCCATAAAACATTACAAACTAGACAAAATCTTATGAAATAGTTACGCAATACGCTAATTCGAATCTAACAAGATTCTATTAGCGTAAAAAACGAAAGCGAGCGATTCGTCCGTAACATTCTCCCCCCGGCGTAGATCTATTCGCAGCCATCCGATGTCACCGGGAGGACGGCGAGCTTCGACGTGGGGCGCCGGAACACTCCTCCCTTTGTCCGGATATCCGCACTTCTCACGCCGCCATCTGCACCGGGGAAGGTCTTGATGACAACGCCGCGGGGCCACACGTTGCGAGGTAGCGCGGCGTCGACGACGACGACGAGGTCTCCCACTTGGAGTGGGCGCTCGCCTCCGCTAGGAGATCGTCGCGGAGCGAGCGCCGGCAGGTACTCTCGCACCCATCGTGACCAAAAGTGGTCGGCGAGAGCTTGACTGGCTCGCCAAGTTCGACGGTCGCTTTCTTCACATGGTCCGGTTGCTGGAAGTCCAGTCGAACTCCCCAACAGAAAGTGGTTGGGAGTCAGGGCTTCGTCGTCTCGGGGATCGGTAGAGACGTGTGTTAGAGGCCGAGCATTAATGGTATTCTCGGCCTCAGTTAGCAGGGTCGTTAGCACCTCTTCTTTCGGCGCCTTCGTGTTCAGTGTCGCGGTGAGTGCGGTTTTGACAGACCGCACTAGTCGTTCCCACGCCCCGCCTTGGTTTGGAGCGCCGGGAGGGATGAATCGCCATTCGGTCCGGCGCTGCAGCGCGTAATCGCGCAGCGCCGGCAACCATTCTTGGTAGGCGGCCCGGAGCTTGACGTCTGCGCCGCGGAAATTGGTCCCGTTGTCACTGTATATGACTCGAGGCCATCCGCGGCGCGCTGCCATTCGTCTTAGTGCCATTATAGCAGAGTCGGTAGTGAGGCTCGCTGCTAGCTCCAGGTGGACAGCGCGGGTGGTGAGGCAGGTGAACAATGCCACCCAGCGCTTCTCGTGGCGGCGGCCGATCGTCACCGTCAGTGGGCCGAAATAGTCGACCCCACAGTTGGTGAATGCTCGCCGGTGAGGTTCGATGCGTGCGAGCGGTAGGTCGCCCATGGCCGGCGCGTGCGGGCGCGCTCGGCGAACTAGGCACGCACGGCAATCATGCGCGACTGCGCGCACAGTGGGTCGCAGATGTAAAATCCAGTATTGCTGGCGTAGATCGTTCACAATCCGCTCGTGCGATGAATGAGCGGCGTCACAGTGTGCCTGTAGTATCAGCAGGCGCACGAACGGATGTCTTCCATTTAAGATTGCCGGTTTCTTGTTCATGTTCACTGGAGCGGCGTTTATGCGTCCGTGCATTTTCAATACTCCATCTTCGAGCACGGGGTCTAAAGCAAATAACTTGCTTTTCCTCGTCACTCTCCCCCCGTGCTCTAATACCTTTATTTCTTCGGCGAAATCATCTGCTTGGCACTTCTTGTGCCATAAAAGCTCTGCTCTTTCTAGGTGCCGCGGCTGTAACGTAGCTCTTTCTTTGCGGCACCTTTCAATGAAGAGCAATACATATGCGGTGGCTCGTATAAGTCGCTTATAGTTCGAAAAGCGACTTATATCAGGCAGCGGGAACTTGTTCGTTTGCTTCGAGGTGTGCGCGCACGAGGCTGGTTCGGGTTCATTTTGTCTTGCGGGGTCTTGTGGCCAGTACTCTTCCGGGCCTCGTAAAAAGTTAGGCCCAGTATACCAGCGATCGCTAACTTTGATTTCGCAGTCGGCGCGTGTCGCGTCGTCGGCCGGGTTCTCTTTTGTCCGCACCCATCGCCGCTGTTCAGCCTTCGCTGTCTCGGCTATCTGTAGTGGCGGGCGGACATCTCCCCCCGTCACGAAATAACGGCGGGGTATGCGCAGCGTCGCAACGCTGCTCATTACTTCAGGCGGAAGCTCTGGTTCGTCGTCCCGCCATAGTTCGTTTCGCTCGGCAACTTTGCGGACTTTGTTCTCGAAGATCCGAGTCGCACGTTCATCTTGGGGGCGGACTTTATTTTTCAGGGCCACCCCCAAAGAGTCAACGGCGAAATGACGCTCCACTAGGTTGTGCAAGTCGTCTTCGCTCGTTGCTGTGTGTAGGGCGGTTTCGTAGCCGCGCGTCTTGATCATACGCGGCGTAGTTCCGTAGATTGCCCATCCAAGGTCGGTGAGCACCGCCGCTGGTTCGTTTGCACGCCCGGTTCGGGTCTCCTTTGAGATCATGACGTGCCAATGATCGGCTCCTATCAATAGACGAGGCGCAGCAGTGTTGTAACATGCTTCGTCAAGCCCCGTCAAGTGACTATAGTTTTTTGTAAGCGTCTTGCTCACCGCTTGATTGTGCAGGTTCAAACCGCGCACGGTTCGCAATTTCAAGCGGTGCATCTGACCACCGTTTCGGCCACAAACGTCAACTTCTATTTGTCTGCTTCTTTGATGCTGCGTCATATCGCCTACGCCCTTTATGTAGAGCGCCGCCTCCGGTCCAGTGGCGCCTATTTCTAAGGCGAGATCGTGGTCAATAAGACTGACGGTCGATCCTTCGTCCAGCAGAGAGTAAGCTTCTACTCGTCCTTTGGGCCCGTACAAAGTTACAGGGATCACCTTTAACAGCACCGTTGGTGCGTTCGTTGCGAAATTCGTCGTGTTCGTGACGAACTCTGACGCTCCTGACGCTTCCAGTTTCTGTGGATTCTGCGCGGCCTGAGGCGCCGGCGCTTGCGTTCGGTGCACCTGCGCGGGAATTCGTGGCGCCTGCGTTTGCCATTTAGGAGCCGGCGCCGGTGCTAGGTTCGGGATGTTCATGTGTAGAAGTTGATGATGCGAATGCGGGCATCCTTCTACGCTGCATCCTTTAGCTCGGCATTGGTCTCGCCGATGTTTCTTGCTCATGCATTTAAAACAGACTCTGTTTTCCTTAGCCCAGCTCCATCGGGCTGCAACTGTAAGTGCCTGTAGCTTCTTACATTGCGTCGTTTCGTGGTTTCCTCCGCAGCTCAAGCACGGTTCAACTTGTTCTGCAGAGTAAACGGGGTTCAGTCGGCGTGGCGCTATGCCACCGCTCGGTTTGTTAAAGCGCAGTTCCCGGCGGTTCGGTGGCGGGACTGCTGTAGGCGACGTCCCAATTGCGGCCGTCGAGTACGTATAACGTAAGGCGCGATCTGCCTCTCGCATTAAAAACTTCGTCAATACGACAACCTCCGGGTCGTTCGTGTCGATGTTCAGTTCCGCGTAATCGCAAAATCTGGATCTCAAGTGTGGGCTCAAGCGTTCCAATATCTCTCTTGTCAGTAACGGGTTGTACAAATATTTGCGCTTGTCAACACTCGCCACGACTGTGATTATGTTCTGAACCTTCACTGCGAAAGCGTTTAGGTCCGCAGCGGACGAGCCCAGTCGTGGCAGTCTCTTCAAGTCGTCGAGCGCTCTATCGACGAGAATCTCGGGACGTCCGTAGCATTGCCGTAAGGTCTGCATCACTGGTTCGGGATCGGTTGCAGTGTGAAGCAGTGCCAAAACGGTCTCGCGGGCGGCTCCCTTTAAGCATGATCTTAACCGCGCCATGTTCTCTCCCGGTTTAAACGAATACGCCTTCGTAGATTCGTTGTATGCCGCCTGAAACGGCAGCCATTCACCGGGCACCCCGCTAAACGTCGGTAATTCATATACCTGACGTGGCGGCGGTCGCTGGCGTGATATCTTTTCAATGGCCTCAGCCAGTTGAGCAATTCCGCGATTGCCGCTGTTGCTGCGTTCGCGGGTCGGTGTCTGAGTCGACGCCCGCGGTTCGCGTCGAGGCGTCGATTCGAACAGGTTCGATGGGTTCGGTGGGTTCAATGGGTTCGGAGGGTTCAATTGGTTCGCGTTGAATGCGCATCGCGCCAGCCAAGAGTCAACCTGTTGTTCGGTCTCAGGTTGCCCTAATACGCTGCCTCTTTGCGATCCTTCGGCTTCCAAAATGTCCAATTGCGAAGCAAGTTTGTTCTGGATCATTTGCTTTTCAAGTTGCAGCTCTCGACGGCTGACTTCTAGCATTCTCTGCTCTGCCTCGTATTCGGCTTGCCGCATACGCATCGCTGTGTTGTTCGAACATCTTGATGTTGCGGACGATTGGCGGAATACTACGGTTTTATTCAAAGCGGTTCGTGAAGTCGCGTTATCGCGTCGCGTCGTTGTGGGTGCTGTGACGTTAGGCTCGAGTGGGTTTTGCGCGGCGGCGACCAAGTGCCCGTAGCGATCGAAATCGCCTCGTGAAACGGTTTCGGGCACTGGCGCGTCCCTATCTCCGCCTGCAGCCGAGCGCACGTAATGGCCGAAGCCATCTCGTCCGAGGACGGGGACATGCGCTGGCGCGGCGGCATTACATTCGCGGGCAGCCGAGCACACGTAATGGCCTAAACCGTCTCGTCCGGGGACGGGGACATGTGCTGGCGCATCGGTATGATCGCGGGCAGCCGAGCACACGTAACCGGGAACGTGTGCTGGCGCATTTAAACGACGGTCGAGATCGGTACGCCATAACAGTGGATCGTCGACGATGGTAGTCGGGTCAACTGCACTCCGGGCAAGGTCTGCCGGAGCAGAGGGTCCAGCTAGGTTCGATTGCTGCACTGCAGCAGTGACTGTTGACGTAGTTTCGGCTTGTTCGGTAGATGGTAGTGCAGATCTTGTAGTCTCCAGTTCTAGGAGTCGTTCCTGTGCGTCCGTTCGATCGGTCTGGGATCGCGTAACAACCATTTCGATGGTGTGGTTCAGATCCGGTTCGAAGGACCAAGCGATGTTGAGGATGGTCACTCAACGGTGTCTCTACGTAGCTCGTTCGATTAATTAAAAAAGGGTTCAGGTTCAGTGGACTGTATATTTTATGGTTAATGGTTCTAGTTACACGATTCTAAGCAAAAGATTCTAGTTAAAGGTTCAAAACTGATTCTAAACTTAACAAGGTTCGAGGTTCGAGAATGAGCGAGGTTCGACAATGAGCGGGGTTCGAGGATGAGTTCTTCCTTGCGGTTCGTGGTTCAGTTGCTAAGAAGTTCTCTCCAATTTTGCTCCAATGTTCGTCCAAATGTTCGTCCGGAATGTTCGTCCGAATGTTCGTTCGGAATGTTCGTCCGAATGTTCGCTCTGAATGTTCGTTCGGAATGTTCGTCCGAATGTTCGCTCTGATTCACTTTTGCTCCTTTGGGTTCCTCTGGTTCACTCTTCAACTGCTCCTACTGCTACTACTGCTCTATTGCAACTACAATGACTGAGGGTGTGTTCCGGTATATATACCCCCAGGCTTTACCGTAAAGTGAGCCGTTTGCACACGGCACCAATTCGCTCTTTTTTGTGTTCGAGATCCTCTATGAATTATACTACTTTAATTTCTCTTTCTAGAACCTGCCTATCGATTTCTCTATGAAAGAGTGCATATTAAAGCTTAGGTTGCCGCCCGTCTATATGTATATGTCCTACCACTGTAACATTCTTACTTTCCCGGTGGTAGGACATTCAGTAGCTTCGGAAGGGCCCAATCCCAGTTTATTCCTGATTGGAACCCTCCCATGCTTTCGGAGAGTACCCGACCTTCAGGACCAAGGTTAGATATGAGGCCGGGTACCTCGGGGATCACAATAAAACAAACATGGTCGTTATAGGTTATGGGGACGAGCGGCAATAAAATAAAAGGTTCACATTCCATAAAACATTACAAACTAGACAAAATCTTATGAAATAGTTACGCAATACGCTAATTCGAATCTAACAAGATTCTATTAGCGTAAAAAACGAAAGCGAGCGATTCGTCCGTAACAAGTGTATTAGTGACAGGTTGCAAGCCCATCGCGTAACAGTACTACAAGCCCTTATTCCCTTAGTCGCCTCTTACGACATCCACGGGAAGACATGGCGTGGCTCTATTCTAACCCGGCAACCACACGGGACAACGCAGCGCAAAGTCTAGTATAGTATTCTATAAAAGTACTCACCACCCTCTGCGCCTCCAGATCCGCCTTGTTCCCCACCACGAGCATAGGGAACTCGTCCCGGTCCTTGACGCGCAGGATCTGCTTGTGGAACTTGTAGAGCTCGTCGAAGCTGGCGTGCTCGGCGACCGAGAACACCAGCAGGAACCCCTCGCCGGAGCGCATGTATTGCTCGCGCATCGCTGAGAACTCTTCCTGGCCCGCTGTGTCCAGGACTGTAAAGGGGGGGGACACTTAGAAAAAGTAACTACTAAACTCGAACCACTGTCACTTTAATTCGTTACTAAAGGTACTAGAATATAACGAGAGGTGACGACTACAGTCATATTTTTATTTAAACCGCGCACTCCGCTGACGAAGAATTTCGTACATTGACCTTTACTTTACTGTCGGGCGCGGTATTACTACACTATTTTCCATTGTCACACCTAGTCCCAAACTGAGCTCTAGGCTTGTACTATGGGTACTAGACAACGATTAGCTTACTTATATAGAGAAATATATACTTAATACTTAAATTCATAGAAAACATCCAAGACTCAGGAATAAATACTCGTGCTTATCACACAAATATCTGCCCTTACCGGGATTTGAACCAGGGGTTGTGTCACCACCAACTAGGCTAGCGTGTCGTCGGATGGTGCCTGTGACAGCTCATTTGAACACGTATTAGGTGCATTTTGTTTCTTTAACTTTTCATAAATACGACATTAGTACAAACCTTGGGAAATGAGACGCCGTTCAGGAATTTAAATAAATAATCGCCTATATTTAAATACCTCGCTTGTCAGTACAGTGATTGAAATTACTAAATACGGCTGTCAAATGCACCATCCTACAGTGCACAGATTATAGGCGGATAAGAAGCCAATCCAGTATTTAGTGCCATTTCGTTACAAAATTGAGAATTTTTTTGACTACTTCTATCTATATATGTAATTAAAAAAAAAAGTGATTACATATGACAACAAAAAAATACAGAATAAAACCTCTTTAGTAGTTTTCTGATACATAATGTACAATTACTGCGGATATAATGCTACGAAGCCTGTTATACTAGTCAACGTCATATTAAAAATTTCTGCATTTTTTTTATGATAAGGAGCTGGCACACGAGCACTCAGGCCACCTGGTGATAAGTGGAATCTGAGACCCATCGACATTTGAATTCTCAAGACTATAATCCTAAGACCTCAAATGCGTCGCCAACCCTGAGGACTAAGATGGAATGCTTCTATGCTAGTAATTTCACCGGTTGTCTTATCCCCACAACGGAACACAACAATGCGAACACTGTTGCTTGACGGGTGGTTAATGGATAAGATGGTGGTAACGATCCGGACGGACCTTGCACAGGGTCCTACCACCACTAAACCATGGTTGAAAATTTTACTTGTACTTTGGGCGGATATTTGACAAAGTTGCTGAGCCGTGCGTTCTCAAATTAATTAATAATTCGATAGATCATGATAAACGCAGCCGCGGCTGTCATCGTGTCCGACGCAGTTTTGAACGATGCACAATGTCGGCTCGTGGCGAGCACGCTGCCTCACCCGCGCATGTTTATGAGCAACAATTTGGCTCGCGAGCAGCTCATCGCGCGGGGTGAGCATTCCTCAGGCTGAGCCGCTCGGATTTGTACCCAGCTATTGATGTATTTTGGCAGATCCCATCCATCAATTGACATAAAACTACTAATGAGGTTTTATTCTGTATTTGTTGTTTACAGTTTGATTGGCATACTGGACCGGTGATCCCCCGTTGTCAAAATCTTTGGTTGGTTAACAATTGTCAGTCAAGTTGTAATCAGAACTCAGTTCCTAGATATCTATC
Organism: Acleris holmiana; assembly: GCA_949316455.1. Taxonomy (NCBI): domain Eukaryota; kingdom Metazoa; phylum Arthropoda; class Insecta; order Lepidoptera; family Tortricidae; genus Acleris; species Acleris holmiana. The sequence goes on from OX438781.1 coordinate 1,790,495, forward strand.
TTTTAATAAATTAGATTCTTGATGGAAAGTTTTACACGGTTTAGAAACAAAACAGACAGTAGAAAACAAGTGAGCGGTTATTTTAGAGCATTCTGATATCAGGTTATCAGCCATCTTACCTTTACGGTGGAGAGAGATACTGTTATCATGTTGAATGCAATGAGATAACTAATCTATAAATAATTCACTGTCTGTATACAGTTTAATTATGTCATTTGATTACTATAATGGAAAGTAAATAATTGACCTATGGTATGTCTTTCCTGCGTTTGAATCAATTAATTATCATCATATTTATATCATTAATTATTGTTACATTCATAAAACTGAAATTATTGACATTACCTTGTATATACATCCTAAAAATCTGTATTTTTGTCAAAACTTATCCGGAACTTTTTAAGAAAACTAGTGACAAATGTGCTTTTGTTACTCGATATCCGGATAAGTTAATCCTACCGGGAATTAAAACAAAACTGTTTAAAAGCAACTGTTATCCAATGACCTTTCAGTTATTCAATAAATTGCCAAAGCGATTTACAATCCTCCGTCTTAAGCAATTTAAGAATACAGTAAACAACTGGTTGCAAGAAAAATGATTATACTCAGTAAAATAATATTTAGACCTAAAAACCTCTAATTTTTCAGTAAAACCACATTGACATTCATTTATAATAAGGGTAGATATTGGATGGCCAAAAATTGACATGTGCCTATCATAAAAATATTATTTTCTCCTTTATATTATTAAATTTAGTACCTAATAAGTATTCACGTTTTGCATGCTGTCACCAATGGCTAAATATGTCGAACTAATATTAAATAACTTAAGATCTATGTGCTGATGTTTATTGCAAATAAACAATCTGAATCTGAACAATCTGAATCTAAATCTGAATTATAATTTATTTATTCAACAGTTGACTCACATTTTTGTTAGTACATACTTATATCTGTATTTAGTAAGTATATTTTAAATATTAAAACTTAAAGCTAATATCAAGCCCTTTACATTGAGTTGGTAAAGTATTTGAAAAATATTTTTTCATTTTTATTAGCCTTACTCATCTGTAATAGAGACTTAGATAATCACACACAAACGTGTCCAGGTCAACCCACCATCTCCTTTTGAGTACACCTCTAATATAAAATTATAACATTACATGTAAAAAAAAAACATAGCTAAGTACTACATCTACAAGGTAAGTCACTTCCTTTACATATAATAACTGGCCCTTATCTATGCTAAATCTGATTAGCTGTTTGACAGTGAAAATGGAACAAACAAACATAGCAAACTTTAATATTTCCGTGGCGGGCGTGAATATGTTGATAACTCGTTGAAAAAGAATGAAGTAATTTGAACTATATGCAATTTGTTCTAAATACAAATTTCATTATCTTTACATCTCGACTTATCAACTTATTCACGGGTTTATGGTACTAGGATTGAAAGGCAATGAATAATTTGAACATAATTAATTTCTCCTGCATTGGGATGAGGATGTTCTATGGTAGCACAATGATGAACGCCCATAACCACACCAACAAATTACTAATAGATAGGTATTTGAATTTAGATATAGTGCTACTTAGTAACTTTTGTGTCAGACATGAGAGATTAGGAGTGAACTGTACAGAGTAACCTTAGGGCCATAAATAAACCATAAATCACGAGCTTGACTTCAACCCACAAAAATAGTTGCATAAATTGACAACAGCCATGACATACTACCGTTGCCCGCCCAAACACAATGAAAAAAAAAATGGCTATAAAATATAAAAAAATCAACTTACTGTCCAATTTCGCGGGAATGTCGTCTATCACGCATTGCTTTGTGTAGCTGTCCTCAATCGTAGGGTCGTAGTCCGTAACAAAGTAACTCTAAAAAAAATAGACATTTTAAGACCACTTGTGCAGTGGGCGGCGTCTTTGGGAACAGACCTTGACATACACTTTGTGTCATAACTACGAAAATTAGAACAAAATATGTTTAGTTAAGCACTGCATTTGAAGATGAAGAACCAAAGATACTATGTTATTTCTAAGAATAGTAAATATCTACTTTGGAAGCGTTGATTAACCTATTGAGGACGTTACCTGAATAAACTGTATGGTGATAGCACTTTTTCCAACACCGCCGCCTCCAACGACGACTAGCTTGTACGTCTGTGCTTGATTCGGTCTGTCTCCTGGCCGCGACATTTTGGAAAACGATTAGAAAACAAGTGTTTTAATACAAATATGGTCGGATTACTTAGATCGTACTCTTGACGGTCACGGATGACAGTGATCACACAAGCGACGGAATTTGCCTGACTGACATTTGACCACCATTTTTTTTTTTAAATCCGTCATCTCTATTCGAGTTAACATTAAAACTGTTGCAGAATAAGTAAAATGTCTGTGCGGGTCTTTATAATATTTGACAGTTCTCAACTTAAGTATATCGAAATCTCATCTGTCACATCTGTGGTGAATGTTGTAAATGTTGTAATGGTGAGTGCCGGGAGTATTTACCAAAATAATGCTAAAACTTGTTTAAATCATGATTAAAATAGCAGCTTTAAACAATGAGTCCGAAGAAGAAAGCGGTTCGGAGGAAGAAGTGACAAAGGAAGCTTTGGAACAGATCGCGTTGCAGCAGTATTCTAAAGCTCTTGAATTACAAAGAAAAGGCAACGAAAAGGACGCTACTCAGCTTCTAAGAGACTTGTTGGACACGGAGCTTCTATACGACATCAAGAAGCCAGAGCTAGGTGAGAAAATATCTGGGCCTTTGCTTAATTTGAAATACTTGTGTTATAAAAATTTAGCGTCGATTTTAAGCAGTTCGGATGTTGACGCGGCTATTGATTGCTACTGCGCGGCGTCCGATCTGGATGACAGTGATGTCACGCTGTGGCATCGTCTCGGGCTGCTCTGTTTGCGCGCTAAACGTTACGAGATGGCCCTCCACGCTTTTCAACGCGGCGCCGACTGCAATCCGCGCCACTGGCCATGTCTCGACAAAATAATTACTCTTCTGTTCGGACTTGACTTCAAAGAAGAGTGCATTTCTGCCATCTATGATGCTCTACAACTTGATCCAGGGTACTCGAGGGGCTTAGCCTACAGAAAATACATATACACTAACTTCCCATACATAAGAGAGTTCTTGGAATATCTTAACCCGATGTACAAATGGATTGAGAAAGATGATGATCCAATTGACAATGAAGATGCAGACAAGTTGATTAAAGAAGCTGAAGAAATCCAGGAAGAATTCCTAGAACAACAAAGAGCAGAGAAATTTAAATATGTTCTGCCTCATTTAAAATTGCAGAAGCCAATTAATGATTTGACTTGGAGTGCAGTTGGTGACTCTTTGGTTCACATGCATCATTATATAACAGATAATTTCTACAGTCACGCTTGTCCCATAGTCATTATTTTTGAAAAAGATAGTAAAGAAAAGCCTATGGAAGTAATTGAAGAGCCAAAAGTAATAGACATTCCAGAAAAGATAGAAGATAATGCAGAAAGTGATAAAAATAATGAAATTGTGTCTGAAAATGATAATGAAATGTCTGACAAAGATAAAGCAACCACAGATACTGAGAAAATTGAGAGTGACATAGAAATTGTTGCTGCAGATCCAACAACAGAACTACTACCAGAGGCAAAAACTCAAAAGAAACAGCCTGTCCGAAGACGAGGAAGTGCTCTAAGCTTCTTACAGCAATGGGAGTGGTGCACCAAACGACGTTCAGGCAGAAAAAAAACAAACAATAAGCCAGACAGACTTAATGACAATATCTATGACACATTAAGGAGGATGATGCCTGTTGGATTGACATTAGATGCATCCGATAAAAAATCACCTATGATAAGAGAGTCATCCCCAGACATTGCAAACTTAGACAAACTCTTTGATGAAAAGGAACAGCATGTTAAAGAATCTGATAGATATTTTGGGACAGAAACAGAAAATAATGATGTTCAGCAATTTATAACAAAGTACATTGAGTATAAGAAAGACATTATTGATATTTTAAATGATTACTTAAATATTTTAGCTGCGAAATGGAGAGAAAAATGGCCTGATGCACTGTCAACTATATTTGGTGATTGCAACAAATGCTACAATAACCATATTGATGTACCATCATGCACTGGTGACAATCATGAAGAGTTGATACACTACACAGCAGTTAATCTACTTGTTGAAGAACTTCTAGTCAATAAGAAATTGAATGCAACTGAAGATAAGCAAACTCATGATCTTGATGTTGCCGAGTCAATTAGTATAATACTCACCCAAAAACCACACATTTTCTCAGGAACAGATTGCTTAGAATACACAATACGGAATCTTTGGTTAAAAGTCCATATCAACATATTGAACAAATATGATGAATTTGCCCTAGACAGTCTCTACCATCTATCATGTGAATTTGAAGCTATAGGAGAGCAAAATGATACATACAGCATTGAAAACGTAAATTTTACTTTTAAACCAATTATAAATATGTACGAAATTGATAACTATATAAAATTTTTGGAAAGAAATAAGAAGTTGTCAACAGTTATGGATCTGTATGACCATGGCAATTATGAAGAAGTGTTATCTATTATAATTGATTCATTTGAGCACTGTAAGACCATGGCCAAGCAACAAGAAGAAGAGATGTCTCTAGATTTTGCAGTGCAACTATCTTTAATTTTAGACACCTATTGGGCTTTAGGTCAAGTGAATGAATGCTTCAAATGGTCTTTAACATGTTTGCATGAAGCGCTCAAACATTATTTCCGTTTTACGTCTGGATCAGGTGATTATAACAAGTGGACACTTGCGGTGGTCAAAATACTTTGTTGTATGGACCATATATTTACCACAGAAGGCTTGTCGTGTCTTGATGCGGCTTCACCGAAAGAGATTAGTCAAGGATTAGAGGACCTTATTAGAATAATAGGCCATCAAGTTGAGACTAATGCTACTGAAATGCCTTTTGGCACTATTATTCCATGGATTATAATACACTTTATCTTGCAAAGAGAAGAAGATCAGGGACGCGTCGCAGTAGTGCCTGACGATGACAAAGGAGAGAATGACGATGTTCCTAATCCATTGATGGTTCTGTTTATTGGCCATCAACAGTTAGGTAGCAGGGGCTGGTGTTGTAAATCTGATGGAAAACTGCTCTACTTCATCCTTGATACAATTGTCCCAAGGATACGATCTCCAATATTAATGAAAGCATCAGAACAACTCTTGCCATTCATGGAACAATGCGTTTTTTGCTTATTTGGTCATCCAAGTAGAAAGAGTAAAGTAAAATATTTAACTGATCACAATGTAACTCCATCTTCATTGGACTGGCATAGAGCACAACAGTTATATGAGATATTTAGACCGGTGACACTGCCAGAGCTAGAAGGCAAGCTGTCAGCTATATCTGCAGACACCGAGCAGCTTTTCCATCGTATATTAGCATTATTGCCTGCAGAATCGGATCCGCAAAAATACGTACCAGAAATCGAAAAATACATAAAAGGCAACGAGACAAAACTTCCATTGACACCTCTGCTTTTTCCGTTCAAGATGAAGGATATATATTTTCTATTGGGTGATCATTATTTCAAAAGGGAAGAATCCAGAATGGCTGTTAAATTCAATATGCTTGACATTGTCGTCAATAGCAATCGTTTGGAGTCCTGGGCCCAAATATCTTTGGCCAAAGCTAATATACTGGAAATTTTATTGAAATCATGTAAAAATTTAAACAATGAGAGAGACTTTTTAAATCCAGCTAGATGTGTAGTGAGATGTTTCAAGCGATCCTTGCAACTCGATCCTACACACTGCAACATGTGGATTGAGTATGGCATGTTTGTGTATGTAGTACATTCGTTTTGCTCTCGTGCGTTGAAACAAGCGAGCGAGTCGCTTAGCATGGAAGATTTCGCGTCTTTGGAGCAGCAAAAAGAAGATATGCTTGATACGACACATAAATGTTTCACAGTTGTGTCAGACAGCGTCAACAATGGCGATCTAGAGAAATCTAACGAAGACACTTGGCTTTACTTTTATATGTTGGGAAAAGTTGCTGAGAAAAGAAACAAACCGCCAGGAGTCTACTTGGATTATTACGCCAAGGCGGTAAAAATGCTTCAAGAGGCCGAAGCTATATATCCTTTAAAAATAAGTTATAATGCGCCAGTTCACCTTTGTATCGAGGTAATGGAGATGCATTATAGAATACATGCGTCTATATTAAAGTACATAGAACAACACGAGAACAAACCAATTCCCGCGTCAATCGGCAAGGTATTCCAAGCGTGTATAGATGAGTGGAGGAAAGGTCCTTTTTCAAGGAAATCGGCTAAGGATCGTGAAGATGCTGCCTTAGTATCCGAAAATGCAGAGGCTAAGCAGAATGAGCCAGTTCATGCTGCTAATATACTAAAGCGTTCTGTGAGTGACGTTGGCGAGGAAGATAACATAGAAGCCAAAAGACTTAAAATGGAAGCAGCGGCGGCGAAGGTCAGACGATCAGCTTCATACGACACTGAGAGGCTCGCTAATACGCCTTCAGCGACGCAAAGTTCAGAACAAACGCCAAAGGCAGAAACTGAATCACAAAAGGATACTGAAGAAATCAAGGAAGTCACGGAGCAAAAAGATGATTCGATTAAAATACCCCAAGAGCTAGAAATAATACCTGAAACACGGAAAACTGAAGAGAAAACAGGGCTAGCTGAAAACACAGAAAAGGAAAAAGATAAGTCAGGCCCAGAAAAAAATGAAGAAAGTAGTAGCTCATCATCTTCCTCATCGTATACTAGTTCTACTGTATCTACAACTGACAGTAGTAGTGACTCTAGTAGAGATAGTCAATCCTCTAATAAATCCACTAATGGGTCTAAACCATTAACAGAAGAAGAGATAATGAAGATAATATCGGCTTGCTTATACGCTTTAGAAGATTGTGCCAGCAGATTTCCACCCCACTACAAAGCTATTTATAGATTAGCTCACTACCACTTTTATTTCAAAAAAGGAAAGAATATTGAAAGGTGTCGTGATCTCATGTTGTCTAATTTTAACTCGTGTTTTGGCTTGTCCATTGGAGGTCTCTTTAGTGAAAGGCGCACGACGAATTTCTTTAATAATATCTGGAAGATACCAGTTATGGAAGTTGAAAGGGCCGGTGGTTTCGCGTTTCATATGAATCGTTGTGTGTTACTTACTATGGAGATTTTGAAGGAGATTGACGACCATAAAACATTGCTTGACTTAAGTTTGCAACTGCAAAGGATTCCAGAGCCGGATAAAACATATTTACGCGATGCAGACAGGGAGGAATTAGCTCAGCAAGCATTTTCTCTGTCTGTTCAATCACTCAAAGGCCAGCTGCTTAAGTTCAGTCAACAACCAGACTTAAAGAGCAGCGACATCGAACAACAGGCGCTTAAAAGTCTCATGCTGGACATACACAAGTCTTACCAACGAGTCCAAAAACAATCCAACTCGAAACAATTCGTTAACTTACTCGTTGATGCCTACAAACTTATAACGACCACTCCTATAACAGAAAACATGAATCTAGTCGACATCAGTCTTAAATACTGCCAATCTATAGCTCGATCATCATTGAAACAATTAAACAATCTTGATAATTTAGAGAAAACACAAAACGCGCAGAAAAAACAAGCAGCCAAAATGGCAGCAGCCACTGAAACAGCAAAGCCCTCGACTAGTCTGCCAAAAGTTGATCCAAAAGTTCCTACTAGCTCTACATCGGCATTGACGTCGTTAGCGACGGGGTTGCCTAAAATGTCTCAGCACGAAATGGCTGCTGCGTTCCAAAACTACTTGCCAATGTTGAATGACCCTGTACTATCTCAGCAGACGGCTGCAGCGTTGTCTTTGTCATACTTAAGCAATGCGTTAGTAGGATATTCATCCCTACAGAACACGCTTCAGTCTTCAATCCAATCGTCACTTCAGAATTCTTTTCAAGCCGAATTCTATAGGCAGTTTTTGGGACAAAGCTTCAGTCCGTACGTGCCGCCGCCAAAGAAGCAAAAACGCGCTCCGAAACAAACTGTCCGGCCTAACCCTCTCAGCGCACAGATGAAGTCGAAATCTTTTACTACGTCCGCACCGATGCCAAAGTCCGTCAGTACGTCTACATCAACGAGTAACTTAAAGAAATCTACGTCTGCTCCTCTAGCACCGAGTATGGGGACGGTGTTGTCTTCTTTACCTGCATCTATGACAGCAAACCTTACAAATTACAACGCGCCATCACACTCTTCCCACTCTGCACCTACCCAAGCACACATGTCCACCGCATCTACAGTAAACGCGTCTATCCAAACTAAGCCACCAATGCCACATCACCAAGTCAGCCCTGGTAAAACATTGCAGGAAAAACTGGCTGAGCGGCAGAAGAATCTCCCTGTCATGTCTAAGAACGTGAGTGCACACGAGATCAATGCATCAATAAGCAGATTACCGTCATCTCTGACAGTAACGAAAACAGCTGTTGCTAAACCCCCTGTTGCTCAAGGGAGGAAACCGGAAGCCAAAAAAGCGCTTTTCAGTGAGACTGAAGCCAGACCGAAGCCTAAGATATCATCAGATGAAGTGATAGTGTTGGATGACGATTAAATTATGTGATAATATTAAGTTAACGTATATAATCATTGATCAAATTGTATTCTCTAATGTAATGAAAGTAAACATAGTATAAGTAAAGAACTGTCTAATATTTATTCCAACCATTTGAACCCTTTAACTTTGTTTGATGTTCAAAATAACTACAACATGGTACTTATAAAAGTTATTTATTTAGGATATAATTAAATATTGACTATGTACAATGATATATGTTTTCAATTGGTTATTAATAGTGATATTATTGCAATGAACAATCTTTTAGAGGCTCCATTGTACTCTGTAAAACCATATTGCTTTTGAAATGTTATCATATTGTTAACATCATGATGACTAGGGTTAGGATTTAGGGTGGCAAAACATGGTTCAAAAATCCATGGAGTCGCTATTTCCTAATTATTATTTTATATACCTACCGACTTGATTTTGACGTTCAGTATTTTCACATTACAAAATAAACTGCTAAACTACTACAGTCATTTTTAGTTCGGTTTATCCATCCCTACTAATATTTGTTTGTTTGTTGCGTTTTCACATCGGGAGATATCCTCCATACCAAATTTTATTTAAAGAGCTCCTATTTCTGGATTGTTTTGGCCCTCCGGGCCTAATATAAAAACTAACCTAACCTAACCTACCTACTTTATTTATGTACGTTCCGGTAACGTACCGGGTTATGAGAGTGTAGAGTTGGGAATATGTAGAATTGGGAATCTATAGAATTGGGAATCTGTAGAATTGGGAATCTGTAGAATTGGGAATCTGTAGAATTGGGAATCTGTAGAATTGAGAATCTGTAGAATTGGGAATCTGTAATAGAAATCTGTTGAATTAGGAACAAACCGTTGAAAAGGTTAACAGTAATGGCAGGCGAGTTAATAACAATACGACAAGTCAAAAGTAATGAGGTTTTACCAAATACAATCTTAACCTCAGGAATCAAATTTGAATATTCAGGCATCAGGCTTTATGCTTTTGAATTATTTAGTAACATTAGAAAAGAGACTCTCTCATTTATACATTAGGGTATCTCAGTCCGCGCCTGCGATTCTTAACTACATATTTTCAACAATCCCACCTTAACCTTCATAAACGTGTCATTCCTCTTATTTCTGACCCTTATAACGAATATTATAGTACTCTGTACAAATAGAAATCTTTCAGCATGTGGCTGAAGTTGAATCCCATGAGCAACGATGCTATATAAGCGAGGGTTAGCGCTGGCAGTGGCAGCAGGAACACCCTGGTGTTGGTCAACATCGGCAGATCTGGGGGCAACAGGAAAATATATGAACAATAAATAAATATCAGGGGACAATCTCACACAAATTGACCTAGTCCCAAACGAAGCTTTAGGCTTGTACTATGGGTACTAGACAACGATAAACATACTTACGTAGAGAAATATATACTTAAATACATAGAAAACATCCAAGACTCAGGAACAAATATTCGCGCTCATCACACAAATATGTGCCCTTGCCGGGATTTGAACCCGGGACCGCTGGCTTCGGAGGCAGGGTCACTCCCAACTAGGCCATCGTGTAGTCAAATAACTATAACTATAACCCTTGAACAGTCATTAACAGGTTCCCTGAAATCGAGGCTCCGCAAAAGCGATTTTAGATAATTAATCGAACAAATCATTATGCTTCTCAGGTATCTTTCTTTTCAGGCAACTCGTTTGGTAGTCATAATACTTAGGCATCTTGCTTTGTAGGCAACTTGCTCAGTATTGATGCGAGACGAATGTATACCCGCGTGCATCGCTTTTGGACCCAAAGTATTTTTATTTAACTTTTTGAACGCCTTACGTCAAATACAAATACGTCACTCACACGCGTAACATATATTAAAAGTTATGCAAAATTATTTATGGTTGGTCCCATCGGAAAAGTTGTTCAGTATGACCATCTTATTCACTTTTGGCCATTCCGGATCATGACCCCAAAATCACCCAGTATAATGGTTGGTGGCGTTCTAAAGGTTACTCCAATAAAAAAACAGACTTTTTAACTTGTTAAATTATTCAGTTCGTTCGTACCACCTATTGTGAAATGAACTCAAATATAAGTTATGTAAAAAAAGAAACCCGATGATAAAATGGAGAATGAACATTTCCATTGACACTAAAAGATTTTTGACTTACCACTGTCTAAAAGTTTTCCATAATCTGAAAGTTAATTGCAACTTTCAGATTATTTAATTTGGAACAAATATTACAATAAAAATGTTGATGAATAACATTGATCCCTTATTAAATGGCTAGATGCACACTAACAAACCGCACGAAAGAAAACTCAAGTTAAAGGTAGACAATTTATTTGTAATTTCAGAAGTATCTTTTCTTTCTGATATGGTGTCTAGTTGTTCATAAGAGACCAATGATGAAAATTGAAATTTAATTTATCTACACACGTATCATTAAGTCCTCTATTACAGTCCATTCGCTTAGATAGTGTCGCTACACCCGCACACACTTGTGGTTATTGTAATAAAATACGAATTTAATTAACTGCCAAATTCACTAACGGGTACGCCGCTCGCATTCTATGTTTACGCGGCGGCATCCTTTGACAAGAGCCGGCACGTGCCAAGGCACTACCCGAGCGAATGGACTATATACGTTCAGAAACCATTTGCAATGACCAGCATTACAACATTTAATTTTGTTATCTGCGGCGGTGTGGTGGTGTTGGTGGGTGTGCTAGCGGCTGTATCGTAATATTCTTATAACCATGTCAAATATGATAAAGTTATGATTATCAAATTTGGAACGGCTTCCAAAAACAAATTAAATAGGCCCTAATTCCAGTTACAATTGAAATTAAAATTTAGTTAATACAAACCTTAGCTTAGCACCTATACATTATATTAAAGGCAAGTCATTTGCCTTCGGATTCTGAACCCATCTTAGTGTAATTATAATATGCGTGTAGATAAAATAATCTATGCATCTATACACAATTAGGCCTTAAAACACTCGTGTAATCTTATTTTGAAACCACACTCGTGTCCCCTCATTATGTATCAGTTACATAAACTACTATTATTTAATTATTTATAACAAGTATCATCACAGGGTCTATTTCGTTAGGCCAAAATATTTTTGGTCAAATGTTTCATTTGCCAACCTAACCCTATAGGGTTCTACACGATGGTACTAAAATAAATTCTGAAAAAAATATATGACATTGGACTGGTAAATGAACAATTTGGAAAATGATACATTTGACCAAAAATATTTTGGCCAAACGGCAGGCTCCCATACAACTTACTGCTGTATCCAAGAAACGTGATGTAGAGATAGTAAATGATGGAGGCCAGCCAAAACGTATTCGACACGAAACACGGCAGTATCCCATCGTGACTCAATAAACCTGGAACGTAAAAAAAAACTGTCAGAAATTGAATTTGTGGCAATAGCTTTTGTTGCTGACTGTACTTATCAAGACCAACCTAATGAGTCCAAACACGGTGGGTCTGCTTTAACCTTTTAAACGCCAACGACCACTAAAGTGGTCATGAGCTGTCGTGCCTACAACACCACCAACCATTATATAGGTCACAGGTACAGTTTCAAAGAGACGTTATTTCGTATGGATTAAGTTAAATTTTGCATAACTTTTAATACATGTTTGGCGTGTGAGTGACGCATTTGTATTTGACGTAAGGCGTTCAAAAGGTTAAGGCGGAGATCCTGTCACCACATTCCAACGCCATATTATTGTATTGTCATCGAAGTTACGTAGATACACCAAATTTCATCTTATTCGGTCTCTGGGACATGGATCAAACTTCCTTGCAAGATTTGACCCGACAATACATACATACAAACATTGCAAGTTAATAAAAAGCTTGTAGTATAAAATAGCCATTGATTAAGATGATTGTAAAGCGATGCTTCAATCGCGTAGCTGTCAAAAATTATCGGTTATTCCACCTGATGGCAAGTGGAATCTGACTCCCATCCATACACATTCGAATTCTTAAGACCTCAAATGCGTTGCCAACCCTAAGGACTAAGATGGAATGCCTCTGCTAGTAATTTCACGGTTGTCTTATCCCCACATCAGAACACAAAAACGCGAACACTGTTGCTTGGCGGTAGGTTAATGCATAAGATGGTGGTAGCGATCCGGACGGACCCTGCACATGGTCCTACCACTACTAAAATCAGGTCAGTTATAATTATGGTGCCAGGATTTATAATAGGTTAATAACCTTTGGAACCAATCAAGTCTACTCATTCGTGACTTTTTCCTTTTAAATTCATTATAACATTATGTGCGTGAGTATTTGAGGTATATTTCAGATTTTTATTTCCGCGTTTCGACTTAAATTTTTCCTAAATAGTCCCCCGAATATAAATATTTAGAATAACGTGTACATAATGTTTTTTAACAGCTGTCCAAAGATACCTCAAGCCCAGACAACAAGCCCCTCTCCTACTGATATTCTAAATTTGAAATTTCATTTATTAACTTAATTAACAACACTCCCCTCTCCTCGCACCCCTGCATTAGAGGGTCCATGAATATTGTTAAGTTAGTGGAATCATTGAATCGTCAATATCTCTAATATTTTTTAAGCTAGAGTAAAAATAACAAAACATGTGTTATTAATTATCAATAGCGAAGGAAATATTAAAATTTGTGCACCTATTAAAAAATTACCCGGTATACTTAAATACATAGAAAACATCCTAAACTAATGAACAAATACTCGTGCTCATCACACAAATATCTGACCGCTAGCTTCGAAGGTAGAGTCACTACCAACTAGGCCAGCGTGTCGTCAATATAGGAATACTAGCAGAGACGTGATCTTACTATTGAACAGCACGATCTGCAGACAGTGGAGCAGCGATAGCGGCGGGAAGAACGCGTTGATGTGTACATCGAATGCGTACCCCCACTCCACGTCGGGTGACGTAGGTTCGCGCCGTAGGTAACGGTTGCTCACGAACCTGCAATAGAGAAAACGTATCAAACGTCTAATGCCTAGGGTTCAGAGGTCTTACAGCTCGGTAAGACTAAAGCGAGATATGGAGTCGACTATCATGATAAAACTCACACCATACTTCACCTTCAATCATTTATAGCATTGCAAAATTGATTTATAAGGAAATTAATTGTTCGTATTTCGGCCATGTACTACCTACTCTGCTAAATTAGGTTATCCCATATAAGGGAAATCATTACCTATTATCACATTATTTTACAAAATTAGTATTATTTTTAATTTATGATTTGAGAAATCGCAATCTTATTACAAGCAGTGGAGGATTGAAATTGCTTTGGCTATTAAATTTGAGATACCGCTTATAGTCTTTGGAGGGCAGATTTATAAGTTGCTACCTGCTTCAAACATGGTTTCACTACTAAACTTAAAAAGTTGGAAGAGTATCCGAAAGGGCCCATCTGTAAAATAAAATAACATAAGATTAGATTGTCAGATGACTAAAGTTATGCATACTCACCAAAAGAAAGTGGAGACGAGCAGACCAGCCCCGATGAAGTCCACAAACACCACGAAGTTGATGAACAGGAATAGTTGGCCCCAGCCCAGACCCATACCCAGGGCAAAACAGATTGACGACACTGTAAACAATTATATTTTACTTAAGAAAAAGCCATGTCCAAATTTGTCAAACCATTTTTGTGATAACTGGCAACTTTTGAGTGAACACACATAAACAAACCATCACCCTAAATGCATATCTAGTGCTATTAGTAAGTGGGACTTGAACCCCTAGGCATTTGTAATCTCAAGACTAATCCGAAGACTGCAAATATGTTGGCACTTTTGAGGACATAATCTAATGCCTCTTATGCTAGTCACTGAGAGATGGGAAAAGCAATGTGTACACTGCTTTGCGGTGTGGTAGGTTAAAGATAAGGTGGTTGTAAATTCTGCCGACCACACAAGGTTCTACCATCATAGTTACTCCTGCTATGTATGCTATAATATAAATAAGCTTTTTCATTTCGGTATAGTCAGTTCAGTGCCACACTGCCACCTCTGTGCATTTTCAGCTATAAGAATAAGCATAACCCAATAGTAATAACCAAATTGTTAAAGGTGGATACGAATTAGAGCAGCCTCGGGTTGAGGCATGCACGGCTCACCTATTTTGCTCAAATTCGTACGCGCTCACGCGCCGAGCGCGAGCAGCGGGCAAGCGGCGTGTGGTGAGCCGTCGAGGGTCGGTCTTTTGACCGGGCCCAAAAGCGCCTCGGCGTGCGTACCTCGCGTAATTTGGACGTGTATCGGCGTGTCCCGCGCAGGGCGAGCATGCTGAACCGCTCAGATTTGTACCGAGCTTAAATGCTTTGTTCGTTTCTATAGTTCTGTATGGTAATATAAAGAAATAACACAAATGAAACTTACAGAATAGCCAAATACTGAGTAACACTAGGAATGCTGGGTCATCTCTCGCAAACTGTGATCTTGTATCTGAAAAAAAATAGTTTTATGGTACTTATTCTACAAGGATTAATACAGTTATAGTATGGTTATCGAATTATTTAAGTCAGAGAAAAAATAAGTTGCTTTTAAAATTAATCAAATTACTTTGAATTTGGCACCATAGTGGTGCCCCTGGCAACTCACTGGGTCAACCCCCTCAAAGCCAGTCGTAGATACTTCTTCCTTAACTTAATTTAAATTGCATTAGTATCATACCTGTAACCCCTGCAGAGCCTTCCAAGGGATAAAAATATCCTGTTCAGGCAGTCAGGTAGAATTTAAGTTAGAATAATTCTTGCATATTTCAGAAAAGCAATATTTGAAAAAAATTACCTTTGCTTGACATAACAAGATTAAAAAAAAGCATTAATGTAAATATAGCTCTATTTCACTGCATACTAATTTTATTTGAGTAGTTTAACCCCTGTGCACATTTATTCCAAAAAAATAGTAGACAATTTCCATATGAAGAAAAACTTGTTACAATAATATTAATTAATTGTGTCACCTTAATGTCAAGAAGTTGGTAGCATATTAACTAAAACCGCCTCCACGTCATTTAATGATAAAACACAAACTTACGGTTTCTATAATTAAAATTCCTGAAGACTTTCTGTGGTGACACGAAAAGATAAACCATTTGCCAAGCCGCAAACTCGAAGTCCATTTGGTTGAATTTGAACAGTCTCCGCAGGTATTTGTACCGCTTCATGGCTGCGCTAGCCGTGGTGGGCTGATAGTTAGCCGGTGCTGGTAAAGGAGACGTACTGCGAGGAAAATTGAAAGAACTACTCGTCCCAGGAGTTGGCGACGTCGAGTACTTCATTTTTAACGCTTTAATTCTATGTAAAACAATAAGTAAATCAGGTTGTTTGTCAGGGAGCAGTCGTAAATATTGTTTTAAAGAACATTGGTAATTGAATTACTTGTTTATTTTTATTAAAATTTAATGAATTTACGGGTTTAGTCACGAAGCACTGACGTTATTTTGACAGTTGGCTGGCGGTGACAAGTGGCAGATGTGGTGTTGCCAGTTTTTATTGTTTAAATGGCTTTACAGACAATAACAACTTAGCGGTTTAATTTTACTGAGTGTCCTACGAAAACGACAAGAAAAATCTTTACAATAACACATAATATACATAAGTCATAATAATAATAATAATGTAGTTGTATGTAATGTAGTTGTATGTATGTGTATGTAATGTGTCATAGTCATAATGTACATAAGTCATATGTATAAGTAAGTTAAGTGGTAGGACCCTGTGCAGGGTCCGTCCGGATCGTTACCACCATCTTATCCATTAACCACCCGCCAAGCAACAGTGTTCGCATTGTTGTGTTCCGGTGTGGGGATAAGACAACCGGTGAAATTACTAGCATAGAGGCATTCCATCTTAGTCCTCAGGGTTGGCTACGCATTTAAAGTCTTGGGATTATAGTCTTGAGAATCCAAATGTCTATGGGTCTCAGATTCCACTTACCATCAGGTGGCCTGAGTGCTCGTGTGCCTAATAATAATATGACATATTAATTATGTCACTTTCGCGCTTTACCTGGTTTTAGCGTTATGCTTGGTCCTTATAGTGCCCGGCCGTTGTGAAGTAAATCCTGACACCTGTCATTCCAGTACAAATTATAACCTCAAACCTAAGAATAGGCTATAAATTGTACTGTGATGACAGGTGTCAAGATTGACTTCTCATCGGCCGGGTACTGTTTAACTTAATCAATTATTTATAATAGCAGAAGGTAGGTAGGAACGTTAAAAAAGTAACACATTTTGGTAGAAAGTTTTTATTTTATATGAAAATAATCATGATCCTTTTTTTTTTTAATTATTTCTTAGACATAATTCTATAATTAAACAGTCAATTAACATTATCACAAAATTATTCGGCCGTATCAAAAGCACAATAAATAGAAAGCCCGAATTAGAATAAATATTAATGCCACATTTATTTTCATTACGTATGGCCGTTTATCTTAGTATCTAATTCTTTTCTGTGAGTTGGTAACTGGGTTGTTGATTTATAGCTTGACAATTATAAAAAAGAAGAGCGTTGTTTGCAATTAAATTGACAGATTCAATTTTTTTTTAGTGTCATATTCGTCTGTCACTACGTCAACTCTTGATTGCTAAGGTTATAGTATAGATAGGTTACCTCATAAAATATTAAACTGGTAACGTGAGTTATTCCCTATTCTCGTGCTAATCGAGTTATGTATTGGGCCCTAATATTATTAATGCGCCTGTACATCTCTCTGATGAAGACGTACACGCGAACTCATTTGCGTCTTAATAAGATATACGTGTAGGTATCATCTTCTGGTATACAAAATGTACCTTTGTATTTATGCACAAAGGTGGTTACATAATTTTCTATACCAGCCTAGAAATATATAAAGTTTTTCAATTTTGACAACCAATCGAGAAAATCTTAACAAATTACAATTATCGTAAACTAATAAAGTAAGGTTTAAAAAATTTTAACAATTTTTTAATTTTATACAATTTGAAATCAAAAATGGCGTTTATACAAAGTTGTAAAATTTATGTAGGTTCATTGTGGGTACGTCAGTTAAAAAACGCACGTGCAAATTATGTGAACACCTACTTATCTATGTAAATAGTTGGCATTTAAATTGAAATAAAGCTTTATCTCTATTGGCACGATTTGGGCTGGTATCCCAGTTACACAAGGTTTTGATTAAGCCAGCCGGCGTAGTATGTAACTCGGGTGTAGACGCCAGGGTACCCGGGTTCCCCACATTTGTTCCCGAAGGAGACCACGCCGATCTGCGTCCACCGTCCGTGAACCTGCAGCATCAGAGGTCCTCCGGAGTCACCCTGGAAAACAACGTTTCATTATTATCATAGCTGGCCACCGTGAATGAAATTGTTCACTTCGTTAATCGCTAATCCGTAACAAAAAAAGTTAACGTCGTTAAACTTTAAAGCGTCATATTTCGGAAGATTTAACGCAGGTTTACATTAGTCATTAATCCGTTAAAACGTGATAAAAATATCGTGTGTTAGTGATCCACTTATAAAAACTGTTGGTTTGTGTTTTGGAAGTTAACAGGTTGAGAACAAAAAAAAGACGTTTAATAATTTATTATTAAACTAATTTATTAAATTAATTTATTATTTAGTCATCTGGCATAATGTACATATTCCCCTCCATGAACATTAATAAGTTCCCGTCTAAAAGCGAGGCTGAACGTATATTTCAGGACGCGGCGCGGTGCGCGCGGTATCTTTTTTTAGTAAATACTGGATTAACGAGAATTTTATCGAAGTTAACAAATTTCCAACGTTAACTTAAAAATTAACCGTTACTCGAAAGTTAACTAAGTAATGTTGATATTTTTAATGATCGTGTTAAAGTAAGTACGTGAATCCACCTTTCAAATACAATTTTACACTAACCTTTTCCCGATAATAACGAACACAACAAAACAAGAATTAGTGAAATCGGTCCAGCTGTTCATGCGTGATGCCGTGACCATGGGAAATAGGAAATCATTTTTATATATTATTACGAGTAGCAGCCCGCCGGCGGCTTCGCCCCGCTGCAAATTTCTGAATTTCCCGGTGGATTTTTCAGTTTTTTTCTTTCATAAGAACCTTTTTCTGACAGTAACAAACACAATAAAAAAAGAATTAGCGAAATAGGTCCAGCTGTTCATGCGTGATGCCGTGACCAAGGGAAATAGAAATTAATTTTTATATATTATATTTTATATCCCACCTGACACGCGTCCACTCCGCCCCTCGAATACCCAGCACAAAGGAAAGCCTCTGTGATCGGCTGGAAGTATGCCTTGTCGCAGTCCTCGTTCCTCCACACCGGGAGCCTCGCCTCGAGCTGCCGGCTGCTCTCGGAGCCCCCGTAGCGCGTGGTGCCCCACCCCACCACCGTGGCCACGGCGCCGTCAAACTGCTGCCGGTACAGGTCGGTGGTCGGCAGGCAGATTGGGATGACGTATTTCGATTTTTGAACGTTTTCTGGAATGAAAAATATTAAGACCTGAGATGAGGCCCTATCGGATACACTTCGACCCCTTTAGGATCTTTTGTGCAATTACTCTCTTGCACACTCAGCTGTTCGAATGTGCAGGTTTCCTCACGATGTCATTCCTTCCCCGTAAGACCATCGGGTAATGTACGAAATTTAGAAAAACTCATTGGTACGTGGTGATCGCGGGGATTCGAATTCTGTACTTTACGATCACGAGTCGACCGCCTAAGCCACTAAGCTAACGACGTTCTTGGAGGGATGGCTTAACATATTAAAAAACAAAATAAGATGTATCAACAAGGTGGAGGTGAAGGTGTTATCCCATCAAGGTGTCCTAGGTCCCAGACTAAGCTCTAGCCATATGCATTATAGTCGAGCAAGAAGCTCCTTTACCATTTGTACGATTTTAAGATACAAAACTGATAAAAGACTAACATAAGTACTTAACTACATATGTAGAAAAACAAATACCTCATACTCACAAAAAACATCAAAAACCCAAGACCATTATTTTTCATTTCTTTTAAAAATAAACATCGGCTCACCAGCTAGCACCAAAATGGCGATGTCGTTGTAGTACCCCACCCGTGAGAACTGCTCGTGGGCGCGGACGGCCACCACCCGGAGCGTGACGGGGCGCGACGGCTCATCCTCGGCGGCGAGGTCCACGTCTCCCAGGCGCACGCTGAACTGCCGAGGGGGGAAGCTGAGGACAGTCACAGGGCTGTATATTTTTAATGGCATTAAGAAACCGAGCACCCGGGCCACTTGACGGGGCCACGCACAGGGGGTTACCATGACATAGCTAAGCATTTTAGTTTACGTTGAGAGAAAGAGAAAGATCTATATAACTCCTACAGCTCACTCTCTACGATCGTCCTAAACTTAATCGCTGAGGCATGTCGTAGTAACCCTGGGCATAAAAATGAAAAATTTGGGAAATTAAACATTTGACCAAAAATATTTTGCCCAAACGGCAGGCTCCCGATTTTGCTGTTTAGTGCTCTTGAAGCATTATGAAACTCGCTGGACATGAACATCTTGCACAGTGTTGCAAACTAACACACATGCACACTTACACATATCACACGTAAACGCACGCACAAGCAATCGTTTGTTTTTGTAGTATATCCCTATAATGTTTTTTTAAACGAGTACTTTGATGTAAAAAGTTTTATTGGTGGAGGAATAAATGTGACTTACGGCCTCTGCTTGGAGTCTCTGGTGCAATGCGCGGCTGTGAGCACGTGCCTCTTGCCCACCAACGTGCCCCCGCACCAGAACTCGCGTCGCTTGTTGCCGTGGAGGTAGATGGCGACCATCCAGGGCCAGGCCCCAGGGCTCGACTCCGTGCCGCCCACTATCCGCCCGCCCTCGTCCTCTCGCTGACCGCATTCTGGAAAGTTGGATAAATAAAAAGGTTAGCTTTATCTGCTTCTATATTTGGAATGTTGGAACTGGTATTGTGTGATATGGCTTGAAATCACCTGAGCAGATCCAGGTAAAATTAGTAATCGTGTTAAGTAGCCAATTTCACTTCGAAAATCACCCTAATTTTTTCTTAATATTTTTTCCTAATTAGGTTAGGATAGATCAAACAACTGATAGTCTTACCTTTGGTAACAAATCATTATCATTTTATCGTATTTCACTTCATCGGTTGTATTATTAAATCGAATTTAATTTCTGCTAAAACCATCATGTTTTCAGGATATAAAAAAAGCTCTTGCTTCGTTCAACGTTCGTTGAAAGTTTTTTCGATAAAATAATAGTTACCCCTATCTACGATTCTCTTAGCTGAGCTCTACTTTAGTGAACACTGCTGTGTTATTGAGAAAATCCTATAGAATAATCTAATGTTTTATTAAACCATTTGGACTTATTTCAGTCTTCGTATGTCTTGTCATGAAGTAGAGAATGAAAGTTAAAAAGAAGTTTTCTAATATTTATACTGTGACTTTACATTGGGAAATAAAATTTGAATTTGAATTTTGTACAGTCAAGGTCATAAATATGTATACACTTTAGTACCTTGTCACTTTAATCGCTGTGACAATTTCATATGGCAGTTTAAACATGACGTTCGTGTCAACACCAGTTTTTGAAATGAATTATGAACTCACCGCTGATATCGACGATGTTGGAAAAGTTGGCTATCACCGGCGGCGGCACCGTTGCGAACGTAGTCG
This sequence comes from Acleris holmiana, assembly GCA_949316455.1. Lineage (NCBI taxonomy): Eukaryota > Metazoa > Arthropoda > Insecta > Lepidoptera > Tortricidae > Acleris > Acleris holmiana. The sequence goes on from OX438781.1 coordinate 1,811,846, forward strand.
ATGGTGGTGCTCTAGTCGTAGTCACTGTTGCCACACTAGTAGTCGGCCGTGCCGTCACCGGCCGCGGCCGCTTAGTCGTCAACACCAGAACCGCTGTCGGCTTCTTCGTAGTCGGCGGTTTCCTAGTAGTCGTCGGTTTCGCAAGCGGCTTTTGCGTAGTCACCGGAATTAAGTAAGTAGGCTTGCTCGTCGTGGTAACAATTGGCTTCTCGACAGGAGGAGGGGTAACTATAGCGTTTTTAGGACAGCATACTCCTGGGACGAAACTGTCTTTAAAACATAGAGATTCTCTAAGACTGATCAAGTTGAGTAGCAGCTGAGGACAGTTGCTCAGATCTTCGCAAATACCCGCTTCGCCCTCAGGTGTAGTGCAGGATTTGGAGTCTTGTAGATTTGCTGTTGCTATTTTGGTAATAGGTGCATCAGGCAACACTCGTGGTAAGGCTTTTTTGACTATAGGAGCGATTTTGTCTGTTACGTTCCTACCTAAAACGTTCTTGCTTAACGTGTATAAAGCATGTGGAAGCTGTTTTAGATTGGGATCAGTTTCATCCCTGTCTTCCTCGTTGACCATGTCAACAAGGTAGTGACCTACTGTGTTGATGGCACCCAAGGTTTCTGATATTCGTGTGAAAGCGGAATCGGAGAGTAAACGTCCATCGTTTGGATTTTGTGATTCTGAGTGGATGAAGTCATAGGAGCTTCTACTTTGTAAATTTTGCTGGAAGCCTTGGTTGTAACCTGGGTTGTTGTCTGGGTTGTAACCTGGGTTGTAGCCTTGAACGGGTCCTGGACTGAAAGGGGCTTGGTTGGCCAACTGTGGGCTGTAGTACATTTGCATGGAATCTGGCGACCTTTTTCTTGGCGCTGAGAACTGCCAGGGAGGGTTTCTTGGCTGGTGGGGGTCGCGCCAGTCAGCCTGGTACTGTGTGTAGGGAACTGAAAAGGAAAGAATTATGAATGAGTGAATGAATGAATTTAATTTATTTCTGACTTGAATCCATATCTTGATAGTAAAAAGCGCCCTTAACAACTGTGTTAGTATAAAAATGGAATTAATTAAAATAATGTTTCATAATAATATTTTGTGGGTGAAGTAGCACGATGAAGTATGTAACTTCGCCCAGAAATCCAAGATAGGGTTTTCCCATTTCTCCGCTACTACTTTCAGGAGGCTATTATGAGTGCGATATTAATTGTATTTTTCAAGTGGTGAATTCAGCTCTTATAGATAATGTAATAGACGGTATCTCAATAGCCACAGCAGATTCAATTCTCTCCTGCTAGTAATAAGGTTGCACTTGCTGCAGGAGTTTTGTCTGAGATACCGCCATTTGTTTTAGCTGGATAGAATTATACTACAGTCAGCCTTATAACTCTTATAAGTAACTGCACCCTTTAGTACCTTGTCGCTTTAAGACCATTAGTGCACATAGCTGAATTGTTTGTGATTAAATAATTAACGTCGTTAATCTCTAATTAGTTACTAAAAAAGTTAACATCGTTAAACGTTACAGCGTTACATTTCGGAAGATTAATCGCAAGTTAACGTTAATCGTTAATCCGTTAACACGTCATTAAAATTGCATTTTTTTTAGCGTTGCGTTAATCATCTTGAAGTTCCTTAACAGGTTAGGAACAATAAACAGACGTGTATAATTGAAGTATGTAATTTAGTCATCTGGCATAATGTGGATATTCCCCTTCATGGACATTATTATGTTGAAGCTCTCGTCTGAAAGCGAGGCTGGACGTGTTTTTCGCGGCGCGGCACGTTGCGTGCGTTATCTTTTTTGTAAATAGTAGGTACTGGATTAACGATTAACGGACTTGGGGAAACTTAACGGAAATTAAACGAGTTCGTTAACATTTTTTTTAGTTAAAACAAAAAGTTAATCCATTACTAACTTCGTTAATTAACGATCAACGGATTAACGACCACCTACCGTACCTGGCGTACCATTATCTATATAACATTAAATACTACATTATAAACTTAAAAAAAACGGCAAAAAATTACGTTTGTTGTATGGGAGCCACCAGCCCCCACCTCCACATTAAAGATTTATTTTATTTTAATTTAATTATTTATTCTTAAAGTGAATATACAATTGAATATTCTGTGAATATTTCAAGGGTATAACCTGTAGCCGTTATTAATATCGAGCTAAAATCGGCAAAAAAAACACGATTGTCGTATGTGAGCCCCATTTAAATATTTATTTTATTCAGTTTTTAGTATAATTTGTTATAGCGGCAACAGAATTACATCATCTGTGAAAATTTCAACTGTCTGGCTATCACGGTTCATGAGATAGGTACAGCCTGGAGACAGACAGAGAGACAGACGGACGGCGGAGTCTTAGTAATGATAACGTTAGCAATTAGGAGATTGCTAATAAGTATGGGCGCTAGAGCGGTAACCCATCATTTCATCGAACGCTATTTTCTGCTGAAACCATGTTTTCAAGGATATCTTAAACATTAAGTACTCAATTAGGTAAGGTTAGTCTCCCAAAATAAATTAATTCATGCGGCGAGAATGCTTTTCCGAGTAGATACTTTCGATAGAATGAAAATTCTGCGCAGTTATACTTCGTTGAAACGTGTTTCGATACAAAAATAGGTATCCCCTAGAGCGCACTTATCACCCAGTGCACAGTCACGGACGTTAATTTAAAACCCATTTCAAAAAAAATAGCTTGGCGTCGTCAATGTCATTAGAGATTCCAAGTAACAAACTCAACCTTATTGCTGTACAATTTCAGATTGACTTTGGATCTAGGATGGGTCCTAAATTAACGATTGTGACTGTGCAGCCATTTCCGAAATAATAATACCTTGTCATTTGACGTGTCTTGTTCATGACAGGCTTTTTCATGCAGTTCATGGCGCTAGTAGATTCACTCCATATTGCCGACGTGTAAAGGAGCCCTAACGTGGCCAATTTACTGAATAAATACTTATTCAGATATTTTTTTTATGTCAAGGAAGGCACACGAGCACTCAGGCCACCTGATGGTAAGTAGAATCTGAGACCCATAGTCATTTGAATTCTCAAGACTATAATCCAAAGACCTCAAATGCGTTGCCCACCCTGAGGACTAAGATGGAATGCCTCTATGCTAGTAATTTCACCGGTTGTCTTATCCCCACGGCGGAACACAACAATGCGAACACTGTTACTTGGCGGGTGGTTAATGGATAAGATGTTGGTAGCGATCCGGACGGACCCACCACCACTAAAATATATAATATACTAGTGACCCGCCAGCTGCTTCGCCCGCTGCATTTTTTTTCTTGTCATTTTTTATTTTAATTTTTGTAATTATTTTTTTTTGTAATAAAAAGTATCCTATGTAACTTCTAGTACCTCCCAAATATATGTGTAAAAAAATTCATGATTATTCGTCAAGTAGTTTTTGCGTGAAAGCATGACTGTCAAGTAATAGACAAATAATTAGCAATAAATTAAAATTGCGACTATAATTTGAGATTTAAACTATCCTATCTCTCAAGTTGGATCGAACTGCACATGGTGTACGAATTTTATTATAATCGGTTAAGTGGTTTAGGAGTCCATTGAGGACAAACATTGTGACACGAGATTTATATATATTAAGATTTTGTATATGATATATTATAAAAGACAGACTTTGTTTGTTGCTCCATCACGCAGCAACCCATTGAGGTCATTTGCATAGCGAGACAGTGACATAGGCTACATTTTACCCCGAGAAGTTACACAGATCCCGCCAGGAACGACTTCTGCCCGGACGAAAATGCGGATAGGGCAATAGCTAGTTTACTGATAAAGTAGTGGTGTCATTGATGCATACCTACCCGGGTGGAGAGCAGAGTACTGGCATCTTATTTGCGTGAAGAGGTTCAGGAAACCTGAAACAAAAGACAGCGTGTTAATGATATTACGCGCTAGCTTACCAAAGACCCTAGCCTAGATACAAACTCTACTAACGTTTCTCTTTTCTATCACTTAGACTGCATGGGATGACATTCTCGTTCGTTACGATAAACCACGTGGTCAACTGTACTCCATATATTTCGAGCGATAGAAAAGAAAAACCGGGCAACAGCATGTCGGACCATGCTCAGTGTAAGTTTACCAAGCCGTCAAGTACTACAAACATAAAAATCAACAAAAAATAACTAGTTTTCTATTTAAAGTCAATTGGTGCCGCCTTAGATGATTTTAGTAGGTATAAACACTTTAATCGCCTGTATCTCAAGAACCAATGCTGTCTTCTTAGTCTTGATAGATTTCTACCTACCTACCTAGGTCGGTACCTGACTGTACATGTAAGGCAGGTACCTACCTTATTTTTTTTTTTTATATATTTTGTAGTACTACTCTTTTGGCGTGACTAATATGCATATTCACGGAATATATGCGGACGGAAGGACGGACATGGCGAAACTAGAAGGGTTCCTGGTTTAACTACGGAACCCTAAAAACGATAGGAGCGATTGTATCTTGGCTAGGATCCTAGAGCGAGATAAGGATAATTTCTACCCAAATGCTTGCGTCGTATCGAATCGGAACGGAATTTACAATAATCAAACGATATTAAATCATGTACAGTATCTAAAGACTATAATATTACCAAGCCGCAGCCGGCGTCTTTCGCTAAAGTATGCTGCGACGTGCAATCATCTCCGTAATAAATAGACAATAATAGTTTTATTAAATCAGAAAATAAAAAGTTGTGTGAACGATAAGGGCTAGAAAGGCCGGTTGACTACCGACATGGCGACTAATAGAGAAGTATGGAAGAAGAAAAGAACACAAGTAAAGGCAGGAGAGTTTCCGACCCTTATGAAATCATCATAATTATGTAGTATATTTTATACTCTTGGGGAAGTATACATCTGTCGATAGCGTATAGGATATTGCGCTCCGTGCGGATTATTAACACTGGGTCCAGCAACCGCCGACCATTCATGATTTAAACCTTTCACAAACTAATAGGTGCATTTCACAAACATATCACTTAGCAAACTGCCTTTTCTTCCGATTTTTTTTCCTGTTATTGTGTCCCACTGCAGGGCAAAGGCCTCCCCTCTTTTTCGCCAATCTATCCTACTGATTGCGTATTCCGCCAGTCATTTTGAAATTTGTCCTAAACATCACGCCACCTCCGTATTCCAAAAAAAAAAGAAACAGTACGTTGCTTTAATACAAAAGCACCACAAATCAAAATGAATCTTTGTTGCATTTAAATTCAGAACGCTATTTATTTAAAGTTTTAAATCGGATTGTATTTGTTTTTGATTTGTGGCGCTTTTGTTAATACAAGCATAATAAGCTGCTTTAATAAGCAGCGAGTATTTTTATAAAACTCATCTAACCACCCGCCAAGCAACAGTGTTCGCATTGTTGTGTTCCGGTGTGGGGATAAGACAACCGGTGAAATTACTAGCATAGAGGCATTCCATCTTAGTCCTCAGGGTTGGCAACGCATTTGAGGTCTTGGGATTATAGTCTTGAGAATTCAAATGTCTATGGGTCTCAGATTCCACTTACCATCAGGTGGCCTAAGTGCTCGTGTGCTTTCTCCTTAACAAAAAAAAAAAAAAACCTATATGGTTGTACACAATGGTCTTGGAATAAAACCTGAACGTTTAGTTTCGGAAAAAAGTGATTTGTCACAAGATATGTTTTTGAAATAAATCAGTTTGTGCAACGTTTCTTGGTGGAGCGACTGGGATACCCAAATAACGATTCGATTTGGGAAAAAATCGTTATTAAATTACACAATATTGTGTTTTCTATTTAATAGTAACGAGGGCGCCATTGTTGGGACCTACATCCTGCGTATAGGCCTCTATTCTACTGCGTGATAACGTTATCGCGTTTGACGTGTTTTAGAATCGCTTATGGCACTGTCGCCATTATTGTAGATGACATAAGAGTTATTAAAACGTTGACAATACGGAAACACGTCAAAGCGATATCGTTTTACCGTGTAGAATCTCGGCTCTGGGCTGGGCATAATAGCGTAGGGCATTGTCCGTGAGAGCAAACATGGTGGCCCGCCGATTTGCTCGTTGTTCAGCCGAGGTAAAAAGAACTCTATTTAGAGCATTCTGTACTACCCTCTACACGAGCAGTATGTGGGTCTCTTATACGCAGAAGCAGTACAACGCCCTACGTGTGCAGTACAATAATGCTTTCAGGGTGCTATTGGGGCTGCCCCGTTTTTGTAGCGCGTCAGGGATGTTTGCGGAAGCCAGAGTTGACTGTTTCAACACAACTATGAGGAAACGCTGCACTTCACTGGCGCGCAGGGCGCGGGCTAGCTCTAATGGTATCCTGAGGGCATTTGCAGACACGTTTGATTGTCAGTATCTGAATCATTGTCATATGATCCATGTACTGACAGTCAAGCCTTACTAAGTGCTGTCGTCCTTGCTGTAAATTTTATTTATTTATAATATTTCATAACTTTTGCTAACCTTAGGCTAAGAAATTGTAACTAACTTAACTATGATCCCTGCAGTTGGTCGAAATAAATGTTTTGAATTTGAATTTGAATTTGAATAATGGCGGCCGTGTTAAAAACGATGATTAAACACGTCAAATACGATATCGTTTAAACGCAGTAGAATAGAGGCCCTTTTGTGTGTTGTGTACAAAATAATATGGAGCTTACGTCAAGTTTCAAAAATTGAATGTCAAACGGTCTATACACGTGTTACAACTACATTCATCATCATCATCATTTACTTAAGTTGTTCACCTATACCTATGCTCGGCGCAGTCGATTTCTAAAGTAGTAATTTAGCAGCACAGGAAGTCAAATTCCTCGCAAATCCTTGCTCTTCTTACTCCATATTTTAAGGTTTTTAGCTGTATGCATGTGTCATACGATGAACGAGCAAGTATTACTTCATAAGCCGCATACTTTTATCAAGTTTGTTACACAATTTCAGGGAATCCCAGTTCGGACCGTAGTGTTGTAACTTTTACGGTTACGAGGCATGAGCTTGAGAATCGAACCACGCACCGATGACTAATTATTATCTGGAAATATGATTTCTCTTATATGTGGCAGTAGTACACTACATAATTCTGGAGAGTCATCATTCGGAATTGATCAAAAATTCCGATTGTCCGAAGTTCAAATGTAATGTGTTATCAGCCTAAACTAACCTACGTGCATTGCCTCTTTTCCTTTTTTAATGCCCATCAACAAGCTTCGTTTTTCTATGAAATACGAGCGCTAAATATACTGTCAGATGCGAGCGTGAGTGAGACAGTGACAGCTACCCGAGCATTAAGAAAATAGAAACACTGTATATAATATCAATATTTATTAAATTATGCATTTAAACTAAAATTTCATTTCATTGGCTTCTATATATTTCAGTATATATTTCTATATAAGTAAGTTTATCGTTGTCTAGTACCCATAGTACAAGCCTAGAGCTTAGTTTGGGACTAGGTTAATATAAAAAAAAAGCATTACATTCTTTTCGGAAACATGCCATTACAGACAAATGTATTTAAGGAAAAAAGATGTACCCGTCTATAATACTTAATTCTAGTTAACGTCTGTTACATCGTATACTTATTACATAGAATGTAATAATTTGTAGAAATGTAATTTCAGTGACGGCAGTTTCCACCTAGACACATTTCTAGCTTTCCCGACCAAGGGGATAAGGGCTTGTAGTATTGTTAGGTGGCTTGCAGCTTCTCACTAATTACACTAGTAAAATTCTTGGCCTAATTGTGCAAAATGTGGTTACAGAATTATACACGAGTCTTTTTAGAGTTGTTGGCATTTCTATAGCTCTGCCTGCCCCACTCTGGGAATGGAGTCGTGATGTTATGTATGTATGTAAGTCTATCAGCGCTTCCCAAGCGAAGACCACAGTTGAAAAGAAACGCCGGCGCCGCATAAACTCAGCAGTCTTTGTTTTGACGTAAACATCTTAATATACATGGCAATATTGCCATGGAATCCTTTCACAAAACTTTCTCCCTCTCTAAGGGATGAGTCACGCCCCAATATTAGCCGTAGCCTTCAAACTATGGACGTATTCCGACATGTTGCACAATAACTTCCTCAGGAGAAATCTTTTCTTATCTGGGATCTGAACACAAATTAGAAATCAGATGTCACGGCAAAACTTCCTACACGTTTCTATAAACGTAATGAATGTTTTTACGTCGTGACAACGAATCAACATTGAAAAACATATGGTAGAGCAGAACGTCCGAAACATTTATAATACTTTCACAAAATCATATCTTTTACCCAACCGTTACTGCGTCAGAAGGGTTATGTTATTAGACTGTATGTGTGTATGTATGTTTATTTCTTTGGCACGCGCTACAGCTTAAACACACACAGCGTTCGCTAAGTAGCGTTTCTATTCGTTTTGGGTTTAAAGTTTAAACCAGTCGCGTCACTATGTACTTAGTAGATCACGTCATACTAAAAGTCACGTCTACCAAAAACTTATGGGAGAGCGGGGCTGAAAGTACCGATTTTCATAAAATATATAATTGAGCTAGTTATGAGAATAGTTTAAAAAGCTCATGTCCAATTATGTACACTTATTGTTCACGTGTTTGTTGTGTTCCGGTGTGGGAATAAGACCACCGGTGAAATTACTAGCATCGAGGCATTCCAACTTAGTCCTCAGGGTTGGCAACGCATTTGAGGTCTTAGGATTATAGTCTTGAGAATTCAAATGTCTATGGGTCTCAGATTCCACTTACCATCAGGTGGCCTGAGTGCTCGTGTGTCTTTTCCTTTAACATAAAAAATATATGTGTGAAGTCGTAAAATACCCAATTCGCATAACGTCGATGAAGGGACCTGGCCAATTAGCAACAAGTCTTATGTAAAATGAACAATGTTTAAATCGGCCATGTTTTCGTCGTTTTTGTAAATTACTTAAGAGGATTGTGAAGCGATGCTTAAATCGCGCAGCTGTCAAAAATAATCCATACAAATTTAGCTCCGGGCGTTTTTTTTTTTTTTTTTTTTTATGTTAAGGAGAAGGCACACGAGCACTCAGGCCACCTGATGGTAAGTGGAATCTGAGACCCATAGACATTTGAATTTTTAAGACTATAATCCCATGACCTCAAATGCGTTGCCAACCCTGAGGACTAAGATGGAATGCCTCTATGCTAGTAATTTCACCGGTTGTCTTATCCCCACACCGGAACACAACAATGCGAACACAATTAAAATGCAATTTATATGTTATATATAATATAAAAAACTAGGTCTGTATGTTTCTGATTTTTTTCTTTCCTATAATTTTTTTGAGGCAAAGGAAAACGTACAGACTTAGTTTTTTTTAATATGTACAACATATTCAAAAATCGTAAAAATCTGACATCTTTTAAGAGGAGATAAACGCTATCGCATTTTGTATGGAAACTTTTTGCTTCACAGACCTCTTTGTCGCCCGTAAAGCTGAACGCCAAAATCGCAATACGTCCAATACGTATTATGATATCACGTATGGTCGTGATGTAAAGAGATTGTGTTTAATAGGTAACCTAACTTGATAATATAATCCGCCACTTGACACAAGAATAGGTACCTCTATAATAATACCTTTCAATAATGACAACAGGGCCGATATTCTACACGGTAAAAACGACTCTTAAGTCAAGTAACTCTTATGTCATTTACAATAATGGCGACTGTGACATAAACGATTGTAAAACACGTCGAACACGATATCGTTAAATCGCAGTAGAATAGAGGCCTAGTTTACTTTGTTTCTGCTTGCCATTGTGTTTTGGTCTTGCACTTAATAAACGTTCTTTCTTTGTTTTCTTTCTTTCTTTTCTTTCTTTCTTTCTTTTCTTTCTTTCTTTCCATTTTCTAAATGCGATTTTTGGACGCTTAGCTTTTTGGTAATTCTGCTTCTCCGGCTAATTAGCAATTGCTTTCAATAAGATTTGACGATATGCTTTTTTGGGTGATAGCGTTTTTGACATTATTTAGTTTGGACATTATGCTACTCGGATTGATTGCTATTTTGATGTTATGCGTTATGGATGTTATGCTAATTGAGCTAAATGCTAACAGGGTCTCTATTCAACTGCGTTATAACGATATCGTTTTTGACCTGTTTCCGTATTGTCAACGTTTTAATAACTCTTATGTCATTTACAATAATAGCGACTGTGACATAAACGATTCTTAAACGTGTCAAACACGATATCGTTTTAACGCACCTGAGAAGAGGCCCAGGACGTCTGACATTTCGCTTCTTGGTCAAATTGCATCGCAGGAAATTTTGCTACATAGACGACTCGGCGCTTATTAAGACGTAATATCATATTGTTTTTAACTCGGCCTCGATTATGTCACGTAAATGATAATGTTAACATTACGATAAAATGTCAAATGTATTCTGGTTTGTAATGTCCATGGCTTAATATTGTGATCTTATATTCTATAATTACTTATTCGAAACAATTGGAAAGTAAGGTAATAAACGCCGTGATCAGAGTGAGAGCGAGCGATGCGCGTGAGTTGCGTAATTGCGTTGTTTTGTTGGAGGTTACCCGGACCTGGATACTACTAATTACTTCGTATTTGAGAATGTTGATTATTTTTAAAGGATTGTAAACTGACGCTTAAACCGCCTCGCTTTTAAACATACTTAGCTCCGGACGATAATGTTTCTTAACCCCTAACTTAATCAATTTCGATTTCCACGATATTTGAATTATGTTGGAAGAACCATATCTGTTGTAGTTATTTATGAAAAACAACGTTTCCATGTTTTTTTATTAGTTTATTTTAAGAGTTATTTTATCGGAACAATAAACAAAATTACAATATGCCCGTGTGGTTGCCGGGTTAGAATAGTGCCATTCCATGTCTTCCCGTGGAAGTCGTAAGAGGCGACTAAGGGATTTAGGGCTTGTAGTACTGTTAGGCGATGGGCTTGCAACCCGTCACTAATAAACTAGTAAACACCTTAGCCTGATTGTGCAAAATGTGGTTACAGAATTATCAACAAGTTTTTTAGAGTTGTTGGTAATTCTGTAGCTCTGCCTACCCCACTCTGGGAATAAAGGCGTGACTTTATGTATGTATGTGTCATAACTAGCTCAATTATATATTTTATGAAAATCGGTACTTTCAGCCCCGCTCTCCCATAAGTTTTGGTAGATCACGTGACTTTTAGTATGACGTGATCTACTAGTGACGCGACTGGTTTAAACTTTAAACACAAAACTTGCAACCTGTCACTAATACACTGGTCAACATCTTAGCCTGATTGTGCAAAATATGGTTACAGGATTACCAACAAGTCCTTTTAGAGTTGTTGGTATTTCTGTAGCTCTGCCTACCCCACTCTGGGAATGAAGGCGTGATGTTATGTATGTATGTAAACAATATTACCTTTGACGTGTTTCCGTATTGTCAACGTTTTAACTCTAATTTATTTGACGGTAATGGCGGCCGAGTTAAAAACAATCTCGAAACACATCTCGTTGTATTATCGTTTTGACCCAGTAGAATGGAGGCCCTGACATACAAAAATCATATAAAAAACGGACTAGGTAGTTTTAAGAGAAGAGAAACGTTATCGTAGTTCATATGGATTTTTTTAGATTCACAACACAACCCTCTGAAGAGGATTGTGAAGCAAAAATTTTCATACAAAATGGGATAGCGTTTATTGCCCCTTAAACGTTGGCCGATTTTTTCGATTTTTTAATATGTTGTACATATTATGAAAAACTAATTCCGTACGTTTTCTTTTCCAAGAAAATATTTGTTGGCAAGTAAAATAAATAAATAAACAAAAGCGGAAACATACAGACCTAGTTTTTCAATAATATCTACAACATATTATATTTAGGGGGTGAGAAACGTTATCGCCCGCACATACATTTGTATGGATTATTTTTGACGGCTACGCTATTTAAGCATCGCTTCAGAATCCTCTTATAACGGTATCGCGTTTGACATGACTCGGCCGCCATGATGTCATTGATATAAGAGTTATCAAAACGTTGACAATACGGAAAAACGTCAAATACGATACCGTTTTTACCGTGTAGAATCTCGGCCTAAAAAAGACGCCTAGGCCCCAGGGCTTTATGGTACGTTTACATTATTTGCTTTGGCAGTATTCGACTGCAGCCGGTTTTCGGCTAGTAAGTATAAATGGTTTTTTCGTGGTAAATAATAAATCCGGTTTGCGATTGCGGTCAATGCATTCGGTCACCGACTGCGTTTTTATCTTCGGCTTTAGCCCCTCTTGCTTCTATATCGTAATCATATTGTTATCGTTATTTTAGCTCTTTGTATATACAAGCTTTTTACAAGCTTTTATTTAACTTGCACTGTTGGTATGTGTAAGTATGTAAGTTGTCCGTCAAAATTTGCAATCCATTTTTCAGTCTTTTCCCGTTATCCGATTGAGCTGAAATTTAGCATACTTATGTAAATCCGATGTCAATGCAATAATATGGCAACATCAAGCTGGTTTGATGATGGAGACGGAAGGTGGCCATAGGAACTCCTAAATTACACATGATAAACTCATCGTGTTAGGGCTTGTTAGAATTGTCTTGATAAGCAGATGATGACTATGCCAAAAAGTACAGTCGGCAACAAAAGTTTGTCTCAAAAATATATTTTTTGGTCAGATTATTATTACCCATTAACTTCCAATGTTTGTGTGTATGTCCAAGTCAAATCGTGCAAGGATTTGAACTACTCCGGGACCGATTGAGCTGAAAGGTATACCTACGTAACTTCGATCACAATACAATAAATATGGCATTAACTAGCTGGTACTAGATGGCATTAACTAGATGTTAGAGTCGAAAGGTGGTGACAGGATCTCCGCTATACTTAAAGTAGACCCACCGTATTTGGACATATAGCATAAACGACTATGCAAATAAAAAGTAATTTGTGCCAATTTATTGGAGTTTTATTTTCCGCCTTTGTATATTTTGAATATAATATAGAAGCAAGGTAGTTTAAACCTAAAGTAATAAATAAAGGCCTACTTCTTATAGATTTTCGTATCGATTTGTAACTTGCAAGCCATTCAAAAATCATTTCAAAGAACTTAGTAAAAACTAGATTTTTTCAAAGTGCATCCCAACCTCTATTCTATTGGGTAAAGCCTTGCATGACGTTTCCTCTTTTGCCATTACTGTTAAATACAATGCAGTAATGATAATTTCAATATCAGACACATCCTTATTGAACTTATTGCTTAACGGCGCACAAACGAAATTCAACCTTACAGACCACTTAGTTCGGCCGACTATACAAAAAAAACACGTTAAAATATTTTCAAAGTGGCGCGGGAGTGGGGTCATTGCCCTAATTGGTAGCCTCAGCCTCACCGCCTCACGACGCATTGCATAAGGCGGCCTCAATCTTTCGGGAAATACTCTCCAATAGTGATTCAAGATCGTTGCATATGCATTTCTGACCGGACGAGAACCCTTCCATTATGATTTGGTTTAGAACATGTATTTTTTTAAATAAATACTAGACTAATTAAAAAAAATAGCTTCAGATAAGATGCATTGCAAGAACGACGTCCGAATCGGTCGATCCGTTTGGGAACGTGATGCCACGGACGGATGCCATAAACACCCAGACTCATTATGTCAATTCTCGTAAAAAACATACATACATCACGCCTTCATTCCCAGAGTAGGGTAGGCAGAGCTACAGAAATACCAACAACTCTAAAACTCTTTTCGCCTTGGTCTACCACGGCGCCGGTAGCCTTCCTGTGGCACCCACTCAGTCACTCACAATTTTTTATTACGAGGGTTAGAACGCCCATCCAGGTTGCAAGCCCATCCCCCAGTACTAGAAGCCCTTATTTCCTTAGTCGCCTCTTACGACATCCACGGGCATTATCTATTATTTAAGTAATAAATAGGGTTAGGATTGTGGTTGCAAATCGTGGTTCAAGAATCTACGGACTCGCTCTTTCCTGTTTATTATACCTTCAGTAATGTCATATTTAAAAAAATATTAATTCAGTAAACCGCTGAACCACTTTAAATAAATTTTAGTAGAAACAAACAAATATTAGTAGGTATGGATAAACCGAACCAAAAAATGACTTCAGTAGTTTAGCAGTTTATTTTGAAATATGTTAGTCCTAAAGGTCAAGGTCAAATTGGTATTATATCATAATTAGGAAATAGCGACTTCAGGATTCTTGAACCACGATTTGCCACCAAAATCCTAATCCTATTTATTACTTAAATAATAGATAATGCAGGTGGATGTTGTAACAGGCCACTAAGAGAATGAAGGCTTCTAGTACTGGTTACGCGATAGGCTTGCAACCTATCACTAATACACTGGTAAAACATCTTAGCCTGTTTGTGCAAAATGTTGTTACACAATTGTGTGTGGTAATTACCAACAAGTCCTTTTGGAGTTGTTGGTACTCCTGTAGCTCTGCCTATTCCATTTTGGGAATAAAGGCGTGATGTTATGTATGTACGTAAATGATAACACTTAATAAATATTCGCCGTCGCGGCAGACCAAGGCGGTGTTGGTGAGATGACATTGATGCTTTCCATCCAGATTGGTGGGAGACTGCTCAGGATAGGAATTCGTGGAACGAAGGGAGGAAGGACTGCCCAGCTTTGCTAGACATTGTTTTAATTTTTGACGACACGGTGGCCTAGTAGGGAGTGACTCTGCCTTCCAAGCCAGCGGTCCTGGGTTCAAATCCCGGTAAGAGCAGATATTTGTGTGATGAGCGCGAATATTTGTTCCTGAGTCTTGGATGTTTTCTATTTATTTAAGTATGTTTTTCTCTATATAAGTATTTTTATCGTTGCCTAGTACCCATAGTACAAGCCTAGAGCTTAGTTTGGGACTAGGGCAATTTGTGTGAGATTGTCCTCTGATATTTATTTATTTATTTATGTTGTTTGTTACTTTTTATATAAGTATAAAACATGAGTTGTAACTAGTTTAGGTTAACTTAGTTCATTCAGTTTCCGTAAACTTAAATTTTTACTTATGTCTACTCGTTGCCCTTTTTGTTTTATTGTTTTCCTCATTCACACAAATCTGAAAGAGATGCCTTTAAGGGATAAGTTCGCCTTTGAACGTTCCTTTCTGTAAATATCGTTTTTATTTCTTTTTATGTTTAGGAGAAGGCACACGAGCACTCAGGCCACCTGATGGTAAATGGAATCAGAGACCCATAGACATTCGAATTCTCAAGACTATAATCCTTAGACCTCAAATGCGTTGCCAACCCTGAGGACTACGATGGAATGCCTCTATGTAATTTCACCGGTTGTCTTATCCCCACACTGAAACACAAAAATGCGAGCACTGTTGCTTAGCGGATGGTTAATGGATAAGTTGGTGGTAGCGATCCGAACGGACCCTGCACAGGGTCCTACCACCACTAAACAACAACAAAAATACAGTGTTTTTTACAATGAAATGTTTACATACATACATTATACACTCGGCGTCAAAAATATCGCCCCTCCTCGGAAAATAATTACAACCGACTTTAAACCCTATTTGATCAAGGACAACAATATGATTGTTAGGTATCATTTGAAAGGTAATAAAGTGTTTTTTTATGAAAATTTTTAAAAAAAAGGATTTTTCCTTGGGGTCAAAAATTAAAGGAAATGACATTGCGAACAGTTGAAAAATGTTTATTCAAGTTTAAATTTACAACAATAAATGGATAACAAAATTTTACAAAAAGTGCCTAAAATTAACTTAAAACCTAGTGTTACCCCCCCTTGCCCTTATCACTGCCTCTAAACGGTCTTTCATTGATCGCACCAACTTTACGATGTCCTCTTGTGGAATGTTGCCCCATTCTTCGATGACTGCGTCCTGAAGATCTTGCAGGGTGGTAGGGGCGGCATCTCGTGACCGAACCCGTCGCTTCAGCTCGTCCCAAAGGTGTTCAATCGGGTTTAAGTCAGGACTCCTGGCTGGCCACGGCAAAACGGGAATCCCGACCTCCTCCAAATAATCCCGAACAATTAATGCAGTGTGGGAGCGAGCGTTGTCGTGCATTAATGTGAACCCAGAGCCGACGTAACCCGCATATGGCATCACATGCTCTTCCAGGATCTCGGCAATGTATCGGCGAGCATTCAGGGACCCTTGGCCGCGAGTGCCTCCAGTCCTGGAGACGCAGACAAGGTCGGTTTTGCCGTCTATAGACATGCCCCCCCCAGAACATGCAAGAGCCACCTCCGTAGCCCACTGTCTCTTCAATACAGGCTTGAGCAAATCGTTCGCCCGACCTTCTGTAGACTCTGGCCCGCCTGTCGTTGCAATAAAGACAGACTCTCGTCTCATCGGTAAAGAGAACCTGCCTCCATTGCTCAAACGTCCAATCGACGTGGTCGCGGGCAAATTGCAAGCGATCTCTGCGATGCTGTGCGGTCAACATTGGGCCTGTAGCAGCCCTGTGAGCCACGATATCCTTCTCCCGCAGTCTTCTTCTAACCGTAGAGATGCTAACTGATCTTGTCCGAGCTTCTCTGAGGCGTTGTTGCACCTCAACAGCACTAGCGAAGCGATTGCGTAGAGATGATGTCACGATGAAGCGATCATCTCTTTCGGATGTGCAGCGGCGCCGACCAGCCCCACGTCTTCTGATGTAGCCCCCAGTCTCCTGGAACCGCTGAAATACTCGGCGGACAGCATGACGGCATAAATTGAGTTGCCGAGCGACATCACACTGCCGAACTCCTGCTTGCAGTAGTGCAACCACTTGAGCTGATTCAGCAGCGGTGGTCTCCATGTTCGAGGGTTGTTTTCTTGCTTGAGTTCCTTAGATGTGTTCTCTTCGACGTCTGGATAGTGAATGATTGACATTTGACCTTGTACAGGCATTTTATACCCCTGGAAAAGGGCAAGGGCACAAACGAGTATTTGTGCACTTTTTTTTCGAAACGCTCTGATTCACAAGCCATTACGTTTTGTTTAAATTAAACATTATTAATTTAAAACACATTAAACGTGCTTTTAATTGATACTAATATTAATTATGTAACATAATTTCGCTAAGGTCTAGATTAGCTTGAACCTGATTTTCGCGGAGGGGCGATATTTTTGACGCCGAGTGTACATTGACCAATCAATTGACCTAGAAAGTAAGCTCTAGGCTTTTAGGTACTATGAGAACTTCTAGGCAACCATGGACTTATACTTATAGAGCAATACAGATAAAACACCTTAGACTCGGAAACAAATACTCGCACACCTTTGGTGATGGGCAATTTTGTATGGACCCCCCCCCCCCCCCCCCTCCAACAGTAACGGACTGCAGGTCTATATGTTCATTAGGACCCAATAAAAGACAAAATACTTATCTTCGTAGCAAAATCAATGGGATTTTTTTAATGAAAACAAAGGGCCAGGCAAGGCAAATCATCTACATACGTGTTCATTTTCAAACAAATTCCATAGTTCCATACGATAAGATTATGATTTTTCAAGAAAACCCCATACATATGGTGATCGTCGCCATAGAAAAAATACATCATATTGCCAAGATCTATAAACTGGCACATGTTTCATCACTGTTGGTAGGTGGGGACATTTTTACCCATCGTCCTTTAAACGGAATCGAACCAAGAGCCGCTAGCTAGGCACACTAACACCTAGGCTAACCGCCTCGTCAAACAAACAAACACTTCTTCAAAGTGAAATAAAAGCGTGTAACAATTAACAATGCGTCATTGCGCGCGCGCAACTCAGCTGACATTCACCGAGTCGTTGCGTAACGGTGACATCACCACTTTCACCGAATGCGGGTCAACGAGACGGATTCGGAACAAGATGGCGGTCAGCTGAAGCATGACACTTTAGAGATTAATAATCCATAGCGATAAGAGCCAAGGTCAAACATAAATTTAATAAGATTCTGTCATAAAAAAAGTCATTTTTAGGGCTCTGTACCCTAAGGAAGCCAACGGGACCCTATTACTTAACCTCCGGTGTCCATAACTTACTGTTTTAAAAACTTTGTGTAAGTATTATATTTTTTAAGCTATGAATAGCGTCGGCTTTTTACTCACCAAACTATCACTTATATATCTGGTGTTCTAGTGAAAAGGTTTTAAGTTGACCGGATTGGGTTGACTTGATTTGACCTGACCACCAGGTAGGACCTTGTGCGGGGTCCGTCCGGATCGCTACCACGATCTTATCTATTAACCACCCGCCAAGCAACAGTGTTCGCATTGTTGTGTTCCGGTGTGGGATAGGACAACCGGTGAAGTTACTAGCATAGAGGCATTCCGTCATAGTCCTCAGGGTTGGCAACGCATTTGAGGTCTTAGGATTATAGTCTTGAGAATTCAAATGTCTATGGGTGTCAGATTCCTGTTTGTACTTTATTTCTAGGTAAAGGAGTTAGAAAGAGACTTCCGCTTGTAATTTGTAACTTCAAGCTTCGTGAAACGGGCCTCAGGAGGCCTGAGTGCTCGTGTGCCTACAGTTTATCATTTTTAAAAAACTTAACTCGTAATAAAAAAGGGCATACAAGTGTATGTGTGTAAGTCTTTTGAAGATTACTGCTGCATTATGTAGGTACATAAATGCAGCAGTAATCTTCAAAAGACTTGCATCCTAGAGAAACCAAGAAAGAAAGCCTAGAGCTTAGTGTCAATTTGTGTGACATTGTCCTGTGAAATTATTATTATTATTATTATCCTTTTTAATTAGGACCCCACATTTTTTTAGACATTGCTCCCGAATATGTATTAGGTAGACAGTTGAAATTTTCTCAGTGTGTTTTTCGTTCGGAATGTAGTAACAGGATTTCCAATATACTTACCTGTAAAAAGAACGTACACATATTTAGCGTTGATTTTTAAATATTTTGTAGGTCTCATGAAAAACTAGGATTGTACCTTTCCGTTCTTGTACTTTTTAATTTGTTTCTTTTCAATAAATATTTTCTTGGAAAGGAAATGCAGACCTACTTTTTTGTAGCACCTACAACATGTCAGAAATCGTAAAAATTGGGCAACGTCTAAGACTTCAAAAAAGGAGGTTATCAATTTGAATGTACGGTTTTTTTGAGTGTGTATTCCTCCGTCATTTGTGGATCAATTTTGAAAATGGTTTATTGGTAATCCCATTGCCACCAAGTTGGTATCTGCTAAGGGGATCCAAAAGGAATTGAGATAACTCCTCAAATATTATAGGCATAGGTATAGCGATTTTGGAATTTTCAGTAACAAGTCTATCATTTGCATGCAGAAACTATAATTTGGTGAAGTGAAACTGACGAAGACCACTGATGGCCACCGGAACTCCTCAATGGTAGGTACCTCTTTCAAGGGTTGCGATAAAATATCTCGATTTAGATAGTTGAGCGACAGTGACCAAGCACATTTGAATAGTTTAAATATGATTATGCACTATCAATCTCCCGCGGCGTTGCCTGCGGCGAGCGAGTAATATCCTATGGTTCTTATTCATTGAGAAGTGGGAGTTCAGTTGGATTATGATCACTAAAAATAATAAAATAAAATGAAATGTTTTAAAAAACAATAAACCGCCTCCAAGAACCCAAAAGAAACCTTCTTTTCAAAGATTCGTTAGTTTGGTCTCGAAAACAGAAAAACTTGTATCTTTTATTTTCAAACTGTCAGATTAAGAAAAATCCTTCAATAGTCATCAGATTAAATAAAGGTCAGCAAGACTAGGACATCAAAGCTGAACCGTCGGTGTAATAATCCGAGTATTTCAAGAAAGTGTTAAGTTTTTCTGCATTTTCAAAGACCAGCCTCGAGTTTGCGTCACGTCCGAATCGTCAGTCTTTTGAATGGGAGCTTCTTTCAGGTCCAATTAACATCCGCGACGCGCTCCAATATATTTACATACATACATACATGAATCACGCCTGTTTCCCAGAGGGGTAGGCGGAGACCACTCTTTCCACCTGCTACGATCCTGACAAAACTCTTTCGCTTCTTCCGCATTCATACATCGAGTCATGCATGCACGTCGGTTTCGGGTACTTAAGATTCGGCCCTTTTCCAGTATTTCCCCGATTTGATTCAAAAGTACGCCAATACAGTGTATCGCATACCTACAGCTTGACAACCCATTTTGAACTCGTTTTATTGTCGTAATTTTATTAACGATACAAAATCATTTATGTTAAACTTTGTGCACTGATAAAAAAATTACTCTGTATAAATAGAGCTCCCATACAACAAACGTGATATTTTTCAGTTTTTGGCAGCTACATTCTGTGGTTGATTAAAATAACGCTGTTGTTCAGTAGGTCACTGACTACAATACATTGCTCAAGCCCTGAGCCAATCTCGTGTATGTATGATTTTCTTTTCCATCTAGCTCTAACTAGCTGTTTTATGACAAAACTAATGTCTTTGTCTATTCACAGTGCGTATTGTGTTTATGTGAGATTTCTATAACACCTGTAGTTAACCATAATTAGGTATAGCGGAAATATACAGACAGACAGACAGACAGACAGTAGCGGAAAGCGACTTTGTTTTATACTATGTAAAGAATCACTACATAGTATAAAACAAAGTCGCTTTTTCTGTCCTTATATCCCCTATGTATGCTTAAATCTTTAAAACTACGCAACGGATTTTGATGCGGTTTTTTTTAATAGATAGAGTGATTGAAGAGGAAGGGTATATGTATAATACTTTAATCCGGAGAGAAGCGAGGGCGGGTCGCTAGTTAAAAATAAAATTATTCGTATTTCATGCTAAATAAGTAAATAATTAATTAAAAATCGTTTTACTTCCTCGCGATAGTTAAGAAAAGCACTATTTCTGCCTCGGCAGAAAGTGCAATTTATGGACTCGTACCGAAGAGGGCCTCATTTAAGTTTGGGCTTTCTAGGTATATGACTAGGCCACAAATCGCGTACAGTAAATATAGGTTCGCGGGGTGAATAGAAATACAGCCTATAATAAAGCATATTAAGACTGAGGTTTGAACGTAATTCTACAATAGATTTGTCATTGACTTATTTTAGATTGTATTTCTATTCATCCCATCTTAAGGTACTTTCTACCCTCAGTAGCAATGTACTAAAGTGTAGGTACCTTGTTTCCATGCAATACGGGAGTAAACGTGTTTACGTCACGCTAGCCGGTCCGGTAAGGGCAGATATTTGTATGATGAGCACGAGTATTTGTGCCTGAGTCTTGGATATTTTCTATGTATTTAAGTATACATGTCTCAATATAAGAAAGTTTGTCGTTGTACCCATAGCACAAGCCTAGAGCTTAGTTTGGGACTATAGTGCCCGGCCGTTGTGAAGTAAATCCTGACACCTGTCATTCCAGTACAAATTATAACCTCAAACCTAAGAATAGGCTATAATTTGTACTGCGATGACAGCTGTCAGGATTTACTTCTCATCGGCCGGGCACAAACGAAGACACTGTTGATTCCGGTAACCCTCGGGGAGGGAAGATGGCCGATTGAAAAATGCCCGGCTTTTACTTTTGATTTATTCTGTTTACTGATTTACTCTATTCACTTGACATTGGCGAAATCACTGTGTGGACCGCCATTAATTAAAAAAGAAGAAGAAGAAGAAGAAGAAGACACTTTTAACTGACCACCCATAGACACTATGTGATAAGGTTTATGTTCGATTGTAAATGTACAGTTAAGTGTCTCCGATTGTACATAGGTAAATTTGTGTGACATTGTCCTGTGATATTTTGTATTTATACATGTTGCACTCTATTGTGCCTGTCCCATTTGCAGCAAACATTACAAAATGAAGGATACGCTCGCGGATGTCACTGAGTCACCGTCTGATGCAACTGGCAACTCGGCTGCTAAGTTTGGAGACATGAAGAATTACATTAACCTAAATAAGGTAGCATAATGTTGTTTATGTTTTTACTATTACGTAAATTGTTTTGTTTATTTTTTCTGTAGAATATGAGGTAGATGGTGGGAGCAGCCACGCTTTCAGAGAAGACTTGCGAAATATTGCGTAGGATAGGATTGCGTGGAAACAAAAGAAAGCAGTTTGTTACATTTAAGTTTAAAGTAATAATAAAAACGGCCAAGTGCGAGGGTTCGCAACACCGTACAATATAAGAGGGCCGAGCGTCCAGTGGCGCCCTCAATACTATCATTGTGTTTTGTAATCAACTAAAGTAGGTATTATCTCGTTGTACAAATTGAAAATGAAAATGAAAATTATTTGACGCGCGCGCGCGTGTGTGTGTGTGTGTGTGTGTGTGCGTGCGTGCGTGTGTGTGTGTGTGTGTGTGCGTGCATGTGTAATTACATGTGTGTGCGTGTCGTGCAATTTGTTGTTGCTACGTATGATTAGGAATACGCATATTTACAATAATACCTACGTTTTCAGTTTCGCTAGAGGTTTTTCGGTTTTAGCCATTTAGTTTACGTATTTAGTCGTTTTATGTAAAAATGAATACACAAATTATTGATTAAGAACTTTTTACATATAACTTAAAACAATTGAACCACGAGTGAATAACTTACAGAAAAAAGGAGCTCTCTTTATTCCGTTCAGTTAACTGCACGAAGCCTAGGTTATTAAACTTTGTCATACTCAATAAAATAAAATAAAATAAAATAAATATCAGGGGACAATCTCACACAAATTGACCTAGTCCCAAACTAACCTCTAGGATTGTACTAGATAACGATAAATATACTTATATAGAGAAATAAATACTTAAATACATAGAAAACATCCAAGACTCAGAAACAAATATTCGCGCTCATCACACAAATACCTGCCCTTAGCGGGATTTGAACCCAGGACAGCTGGCTTCGGAGGAAGGTCACTACCAACTAGGCCACGGTATCGTCAAAAAATAATAATCCGTGTCCGTGTTACCGTGTCGTAATAATTAGGTACTAGCCCTACTGTCCTAAGTTGCTACGCCTTTTCAGGGTGACACATGTGTACCTTCTTCATTGTGTCTTAATTTCTACAGTAAAAAAATATTCTTCAATTTCTAGACAATACTTTGTTAGAAAACATGAGGGCGCCACTGGACGCTCGGCATCCTCTTAAGAAACGCAAAAAAACTCCTAACGTTTTTGTATAGGAGGTCCCCACTAACACGGACAGTTAATTTTAAATATGTGGTAGATAGCTTGACAAACTAGTTACAAACTACTTGTTAGAGGTGGTACAGGGTCCGTCCGGATCGCTACCAACATCTTATCCATTAACCACCCGCCAAGCAACAGTGTTCACATTGTTGTGTTCCGGTGTGGGGATAAGACAACCGGTGAAATTAATAACATAGAGGCATTCCATCTTAGTCCTCAGGGTTGGCAACGCATTTGAGGTCTTGAGAATTCTAATGTCTATGGGTCTCAGATTCCACTTACCATCAGGTGGCATGAGCGCCCGTGTGCCTTCTCCTTAACATAAAAAAAACTAGGTCTGTACGTTTACCTTTGCATGAAAAGAAAAGAAACAAAGTAAAAACCTATAGTTTATTATAATAACTACAAAATATTCAAAAAACGTGGAAATCGGACTTGATTTAGGGTGGCTTTCCACTGAGTGTGTTATGCTGCGTTCCCATGGATGCGTTTGATATCCACCAATCATATCCATTGGTCCACATAGCATAGCACTGGTGGAAACTGGTAGCTTTCACATCCTCGCAGCATATTCAATATTCACTTTTCCGGAGTGAGTAGCTCAAAAACGGTGATGAATTTGAAAAAGGTTTTTTTTTTTTATGGAATTGGAGGCAAACGAGCAGACAGATCGCCTGATGGTAAGCGAATATTGTCACCCATAGACACCTGCAGCACCAGAGGAGCTACAGGTACGTTGCCGGCCTTTTAAATGAGAGTACGCTCTTTTCTTGAAGGTTTTAAGGTTTGTATAAAGTAAAAGTTGTAGAAACTTAAGGTTTCATCTGCTTCTTGATATTTTTTTCTCTAAAACGGTTTTTTTATGTTAAGGAGAAGGCACCCGAGCACTCAGGCCACCTGATGGTAAGTGGAATCTGAGACCCATAGACATTTGAATTCTCAAGACTATAATCCTAAGACCTCAAATGCGTTGCCAACCCTGAGGACTAAGATGGAATGCCTCTATGCTAGTAATTTCACCGGGTGTCTTATCCCACACCGGAACACAACAATGCGAACACTGTTGCTTGGCGGGTGGTATGCTGGAGATATAAGTAACAACCTAAAAATGGCATCTGTTTTGCTCGTTGCTCTACCTTTTTCTTATCACTGGTTAGCCTACTTGTCTGTAACCCTACCTGCAAAGCAAGCGGTCTCTGGTTCGATTCCGGTAAAGGAAAAATATTTGTGTGATGAGTGCGAGTAGTCTGAGTCATAGATGTTTTTTTTTATGTATTTCGTTATAATAAGTATGTTTAACGTCAAACCGACAATGTACCAAAGTATGTAGAGCTTAGTTTAGGACTATTTTTTTTTTTTTTTTTTTTTTATGTTAAGTAGAAGGCACACGAGCACTCAGGCCACCTGATGGTAAGTGAAATCTGAGACCCATAGACATTTGAATTCTCAAGATTATAATCCTAAGACCTCAAATGCGCTGCCAACCCTGAGGACTAAGATGGAATGCCTCTATGCTAGTAATTTCACCGGTTGTCTTGCCCCCACACCGGAACGCAACAATGCGATCACTGTTGCTTGGCGGGTGGTTAATGGATAAGATGGTGGTAGCGATCCGGACGGACCCTGCACAGGGTCCCTCCGGACTAGCTTAATTCGCGTGATATTGTCCCATTTCCTTTTTCGGAAAATATAATGAAACATTATCTGTGTACTTACTCCCTAACCAAATATTTGAAACATTTATAAATACGCATTCATGAATATATTAAAGTTTAAGCAGAAAGGTTTAGTTACATTTTAACGTTACTTTTGAACCCTTTTTGGTTTATTTTAGTAGCGATAAAATCAGGTGTCGGACGTTACTTATACGTACAATGTATCTGGTGGACCCTTACATTTTGTAACTTGAGGTGTGTTCACAATGACCTGAGTGAGGACTTGTTTTTAGGGTTCCATAGTCTAACTAGGAACCCTTATAGTTTCACCGTCTCCGTCTGTTCGTCCGTCCGTCCGTAGCTTAACTCAGAGACTCTTAATACTAGAGAGCTGTTTTTTGGCATGAATATACATATTAGTCACGCCGACAAAGTGCTGAAATATTTTAGACGTTCTTAAGCTGTAGAGATCTTTCCGATAAGGGCGGGCGGGGTTATTCAGACAGGGGTAAGATTTTAAAGGAATAAAACGTTTAAAAACTTTTTACGCTCTCTTTTATACAAATTTAGGTCCTTAAACTACTATAAAAAGACAACGATAGTTATAAAACGACATATTCAATTGAAAAAAATTAAATGACGCATTCATCTCTCTGTTCGAAAAGCCCCGCCTGACCTTAATGATTTAAATAAATTTGTTCTGCGTGCCTTTCTGGTCCTGTTCATAGATGATAAACGTGGATAAAACATCTGTCACTCTCTGACCAGTATGTAAGAGCGATAATGACGGATGCTTTATCCACCGCGATAAGGTGACCATAATACGGGCCCAGTATTACTTATTATTTTTACTCGCTTTTTATTACCTGGCAATGTTTTTATGTATGTTCAGGGACCGGCCCGCTATCCCATTCATGGGGTTTCGAATGGGTTTTTATTAGGGTTTTACTTAGAAAAGCCGTATCGTGTAAAGCCGTTCGATTGTCTTTTAAAACCCGCTATCCCATTCAAGGGGTTTCGAATGGGTTTTATAATGGTTTTACTTAGAAAAGCCGTTCGATATCCTTTTTAAAGCGTTATTTTAAGGGTTATCTGTGCTTTAGCTGTTAAGGTTTCCCTTATAGTGGTTAGTTTAACGAATAACTTAGTCATATATTTCGTTCCAAGAGGTTATTCTTTTAGTGGGTTATTCTATTGAGAGGTTAGTCTCTTATCGGTGAATGGATGGGCGGGTCCCTGGTATGTATGTTCCGGTAAAATCTTGCAAGGAAGACTTGAACCATTGCCCGAGGACCGATTGTACAATAGCTACAATAATATGGTATCATCGAGCTGGTTGAATGAAAGAGTCAGGTGGTGACAGGATTTCCGTTATACTTAAAGTAGACCCACCGTGTTTCGACTTATTAGGTCGGTTTTGATAAGCTGTCTTTGCAAAACAAAAGTTTAGTTGGTAACAAAAGCTTGTCCCTAACAAGTTTTTTTTGACAGAATCTTTTTCGGTTGAATATAACATGCTCAAGACTATGATATTTTTTGCAACAAACAGAAAGTTATGAAAGTGAGAAGCGACGTTTATTTCTTAGTCATGTGGGAGGCGATGACGTGGATGCCACAATTTCGCAGGTATGCGGCAACAGCTACTTAATTGAAACAAAAGCAATGATGTAAACAGATTTCATATCGCAGTTTGAATTAACGGTTTTGTTTCTACTGAAATATTTTCATCTTACTTCCTACAATCTTGGTATTGGTGTTTGTATGTTTGGGTTACTATAACGTTTAAATGACAGAAAATTGGTGGAAATGGTAAGTCTACATTAATAAAGCTCTCCAATAATTGGGAAACACTTAATAAAATAGATGCGAGTTTGTATAGCTACAAAATACTGAACACGAAAAGAGTAATTTTCGCAAAAGAGATAATTTGTTCATACTTGTTGATTTGTGAGATGATTCGACTCGACTTTCTGTCTGTCTGTCTGTCACCAGGCTGTTTCTCATGAACCGTAATAGCTAGACAGTTAAAATTTTTACAGCTGATGTATTCCTGTTGCCGCTGTAACAAAAAATACAGAAAACTAATATTTAAGGGGGACTCCCATACAACAAACGTGATTTTTTTGCCGTTGTTTGCTTGTTCTAATGTTTTATAGATAACAGTACCTAAGGAACTCTTCGTGAGCGAGTCCGACTCGCACTTGGCCGGTTTTGTGTTTGTAGTATCGGCCTCGGAACCCTTCACTGAGCATGCTCCGACATGCTCTTGTCCTGTTTATTTTTAACTAGTGACCCGCCCTCGCTTCGCTCCGGATTAAAGTATTATACATATAAAGAGGTGGCAGAATGGTACCCAAGAGATGGAACTAGGAAACGGGGAAGACCAAGCCTAAGATGGGCAGATGATCTCAGGAAACAAGCAGGGCAAAACTGGATTGGAAAGGCACAGGATAGAGATATTTGGAGAAGGCTGGATTAGGCCTATGCCGTCAAGGCAGACTGATGGGAAATAATGATGATAAAATTAAAACTATACTTAATATTTAATTAAACTAAAACTAAATATGTACCTACACTTTTTTTTTTTATAATATAATTATAATGTTATCCTTAAAATAAAATTGCTAAATGTAACACTTATATCAGTCAATAAAGGCTATTCTATTCTATTCTATTCAACATATAAACCTTCCTCTTCAATCACTCTATCTATTAAAAAACCGCATCAAAATCCGTTGCGTAGTTTTAAAGATTTAAGCATACATAGGGATATAGGGACAGAAATACCGACTTTGTTTTATACTATGTAGTGATGTTTTGGTTAGGACGTGAACACAGCCTTAGATCGCGGTTGCCTTAATTGACAATATCCCCGATATGCGGGTCCGTTTATGCTCCCCGAGGGTTTGATGACCCGGCGGGAGTAAAACTGGTTTTATGAGTTTTAGGGTACCTACAAGGAATTGATAAATTTGCCAAGTAATATACGAGCTGCGACCGGAAATACTTCAAAGAAAAGTTACCATTTTTTTTACATTTTCTCCTAAATCGTATCATTGAAACTCAAGTCTGATTTTCATGCATGTTCTCTATTGGGCACAGGTTTATTTTCGACTTTATTTTTATTGCATTTGACAACAGGAATTTTTGAAAAGGTGATCTAATAAAAAGGAGCCCGTTGTTTTCCATAATTTTCTTGGTCATAATGTCATTGTTGACATAATTATTGAAAGTCATATTTTTATATCGCTAAAACCGTTAACTTAATAGAATTTCTTAAATATATAACGTGTAGACAAGGTTAGGTTAGGTTAGGTGTGATATAAAAATCCTGAAAACACATTGACTAAAAATTATTAAGGCAGTAATATAGATCCCTAAAAAAAACATGCTCATAGAGGTTTTTACAAAAACATGTTTTCTTTTAAATTTTATTTGATTACTAGTATAGCTGTTGCCCGCGCCTCCGTCCGCGTAGAAAAATAAAACATAGCCTGTGACACTCACAAATAACGCGGCTTTCTATTGGTAGAAGAATTTTCAAAATCGGTTTAGTTGACCCCGAGATTACCCCCTATAACCTCACAAACTCACAAACTTTACCTCTTTATAATATTAGTATAGATTTTTTACCGAGAAAATAAAATGAATGTGTGAACAGTGTTTGCGATGCCTGGATTTGGACTATAGTCGGAATGACGACACGGAATGACGGTTTGCAACCGCGTTTTGTTCTTTCAAAGTTTAGCACTAGCTGTGACATAGAAAAAACCATGTGGCGTGGGATAACATTCTCGTGGGCCCCAGCTAAGTAGCACATGTTGTCCGCGACTTGTATGTCGCTCGGATACACACAACGGACACGGACAAGCGAGAAAATACAACTTGTGCTAGCCGTACAGGGTTCAGATTCTGCATAGTACAACCTTATTGCTTCTGGGTCCGTGTTATGGTCGCCTTTACCACGGCGGGTAAGGTATCTGCCACTCTCGCACTTACAAGTTATTCCGAAAGTGACAGATGCTTTATCCACGGCGATAAAGGCGACCATAATAGGCCCGCTGACGTGTATAGCGTATTGTCAAGGTTTTATATATCCATCAACGTACCTAATATTACAATATAAATTGCATTGCATGTCAAAAATATGAAATTACAATGAGGTCGTCAACATAAATACCAAAAAAATAATACAAAAACAACATTAAAATAATCAAAACAAAACAATTAAATATCTAATAAATGGTTATCTTATCCGATGACAATTTACAAAGATTAATAAATGTCAGTACAATGATAATTGTACAATTTAAGTGTCATATCATATATTTATCCACGGAGTACAATGGATTATACATCTTGTGCAGAGTCCGCCCGGATCCCTACCACCATCTTATCCAATAACGTACCGCCAAACAGCAGTGTACGCATTGTTGTGTTCAGGTTTGGGGATAAGACAGCTGGTGAAATAACTAGCAGAGAGGCATTCCATCTTAGTCCTCAGGGTTGGCAACGCATTTGCAGTCTTAGGATTGTAGTCTTGTGAATGCGAATGTCTATGGGTCACAGTTTCCATTTACCTTCAGGTGGCCTGTGTGCTCGTTTACATTCTCAATGCCATAAAAAAAATACAATGAATGTTTCTCAGCTGATGTTTAAATGCTTCGTCGTCGTACATTTTTAAGTTTGGCGGGTAGACGGTCACAGTCCGTGGGACCTATGACACGCGGGTTCTTACCGAGGCTTCACACCTCCAAACACTCGAGAGTGTTTACTTATTTTCGTTATTTTTTTGCGGTGTTTTTAGCAATTTGTAATATGACTCCACTTGGTGCCCGATTTGTATTAGGGTCAAGAAAGTCGGCACTGAATAATAAAGACCTCATTAGATTGAAAAGCACGTGTTGGAAGCACGGGGAAAGCTGTTAGTTTAAACCCGAGCCTCGTGTTTGCTGAGTTTCTTTTGTTGTGGTTTTAACCTTGTCACTAAAGAAGATAAAAATATATATTAGGGGATCTTACACAAAATCTAGTCTCAAACTAAGCTCTAGGCTTGTACTATGGGTACTATACAACGATAAACATACTTATATAGAGAAATACATACTTAAATTTTGACGACACCTTAGCATAGTTGGTAGTGAGTAGTGACCCTGCCTACAAAGTTAGTGGTCCCGGGTTCAAATCCCGGTAAGGGCGGAAATTTGTGATCAGCACGAGTGTTTGTTCCTGTTTTGGATGTTTTATATGTATTTAGGTGTTTCTCTAAATGAGTATGTTTATCAATGTCGAATATGTACTCATAGTAGGTACAAGCCAAGAGCTTAGTTAGGGACTACGTAATTTTTTGTGACATTTTTCTGGGTTGTTTTGGGTTGGAGAAGGCAAACGAGCACACTGATGATTAGTGGGTTCTGTGACCCATAGACATTTGCTTTCTCAAGACTACAATCTTAAGCCCCATGGTCTTCTATCGTTTGACCGAATTTCATATGCAAAAATTTCACTATCCCGAATTTCAAATGACATAATTTTGTATTAATAATATTAATTTGCCATAAAGGCATTTTTTCTGACGCCGTGAACTAGTCAGAATTGTAATAAAACAAATCTAACCTAACCTATGGGGTTCTAAACGATGGCATGTAAAAACTACTTGAAAGGTTTACGATTTCGGAAAAAATGACTTTATGGCAAATTAAATTATGGTATGTGATATTAGACAAAATTAAGGTAGCCCAGTGACCGTTATGGCAAATGAAATTATGAAAAATGAAGGGATACGGCCCCAAATGCGTTGCCAACCCTAAGGACTAAGACGGAAGGCCTATTCACACCACTACTATATAAACAAACTAGCGACCCGCCAGCGGCTTCGCCCGCTACAGTTTTTTTTTTTCATGTCACTTTTTGTTCATGAAAAATAGATGTTGGCCGATTCTCAGACCTACTGAATATGCATATAAAATTTCATAAAAATCGGTCAAGCCGTTTCAGAGGAGTTCAGTAACGTACACCGTGACACGAGAATTTTATATATTAGAGATAAAATAAATAAATAAATATTACGGAACAGTGTCACATCAATTGACCTATTCCTAAACAGTAACTAAGCTATAGGCTTGTGCTATGAGAACTACACAACGATAAACTTACTTAAGCATATAGAGAAATAAATACTTAAATACATAGAAAACATCCAAGACTCAGGAAAAAATACTGGCATTTGAGCCCGGGAACTCTAGCTTCGAAGGCAGGGTCACTACCAACTAGGCCAAAGTGGCGTCAAACAAACTATATTAGGGGTCAATCTCACACCCATTTACCTAGTCCCAAACTAAGCTCTAGGTTCTACTATGGGCACTAGACAATGATAAACGTACTTATAATAGACAGATGAATTTTCTTTCAGATGAAAAGTCACAATTACAGATAAAGTCAAAGCATGGAAGGGCGTAAGCCCTTGTTCCTCCTCGTACCATCAACTCGTTCTACCAGTGGCACGAGAAGAAATTCTCATTCCTCGTCGTACCACTGAAAGCAGATATATGCAATGACTGTAGCTCTACTTAATTTCCATTTAGATTTTCGTTTATTTATTAATTAGCTTTATTTTTATCCGTTACATGTAGTTAACCCCGGACGTAAAAAGACGGGTGTTATAAGTTTGACGTGTAAGTGTGTGTGTGTGTGTGTGTGTGTGTGTGTGTGTTTGTCTGTCTGTAGCACCGTAGCTCTTAAATGAATGGTTTTTTTTTTAAATGAAAGCAGGTTTTGTTGCGGTGGTTCCTAGACATTTTTTATCCAAATCAGTTCAGCCGTTTTTGAGATATGGAGCTTTTAAGGGTTAAAAGCCCCGAAAATAACGGCGACACATACTTTCAGAGCTGATATCTCTTAAACAGCCATCCTGATGAATGTCGCTTTAGCTACGATGCCACAAACAGACACTCAGATGGAAAAGTTTAAAAAGCGTGAAATAAAAAAATAAATTAGAAATTTAAAAAACCCCGACTCTAAATAGTCTGTAAAAAAACCTCTAAAAAGTAAAAAATAATAAGTAGTGGCCCTAAGGGCTGATTGTTTGATAAGTAGATAGGTAACTGAACACTGACACTAACTTAACTGACACGGCGCCGCGGCGGGGGACCGCTAAGTAAATGAAATAACATAAAATACCCCAGCTACATGTAGTTTCTAAAACAAGATCTTTCTTTTGGTACAGTGCCAGTCTGCCAGTAGAAATATTTAGCGGTTTTGTAGTGATAAAAGTACCCCTATGTCCTTTAGTGTACTTATTTTGTGCGGAACGCCTACAAAACAGCTAAATATTTCTACTGGCAGACGTGCACTGTACCAAAAGAAAGATGAACTTGTTTTAGAAATACCAATGGAATTGGTATACCACGTAATTACTGTGTCATTTTTTAGAAAAAAAAAGATAATTTTACGAAATAGAAGTTGTACCTTTATTATATAGAAGTTATGATTTTGTTGTGTTTTATGCTATTAGGTATTTTAAATAATCATTCGATTTTTTATATTACTAGTAGAGCAACAATCATTCAGTGGTACGACGAGGTATGTCAACTCCTTCTTGTGCCACTGGTGGAGCGAATTGGTGGTACGACGAGGAGCAAGGGGGCGTAAACTACCCCACGGTTATTCCACGTTTATTAGTAAGGGAGTAACACGTTTAAGATGATTTAAGATTCTCGAACGCTTACGTGACACATACATGCGATATTTGCTCTTATCGGATATCGCACCCGGGACTGTCTAGCTTTGTACGCCTTCCGTCGCTGAATCAGAATATGATATTCTCAAAACATGATATTCGCAAAACATATTTGCAAATAGTGGAATAAGGTAAAGAATCGTAGGTAGGACTGTACACAGGGTTACTATCAACTAGGCGAATTGTGTCATCACATGTCACAAAATATGTACCTAACCGTGTTAACTCATTGAAATTTAATGTATGGTCATTTAAATATGATTTCGAGAACGTATTAACCCACATTCGGCCATATGTTTAAAAAACCGGGCAAGAGCATGTCGGACCACGCTCAGTGTAGGGTTCCGAAGCTGTTAAGTACCTACTACAAACATAAATCAACAAGTAATAAATAATTTTCTATTTAAAGTCATTTGGTCCCGTCTTAGATGATCTTAGTAGGTAGGTATAAACACTTTAATCGTCTCTATCTCAAGAACCAATGATGTATACTTAGTCATGATAGTTTTTCTTTAAAATTTGTTATATGCGCTTTTATTTTAGATTTTTTTTCATTTTTAGTGGGGTAGACGAGAAAAAAAAATACATCCCCACGTTACGTGTAGGGGACGTACACGAAAAAAAAATA
This sequence comes from Acleris holmiana, assembly GCA_949316455.1. NCBI lineage: Eukaryota > Metazoa > Arthropoda > Insecta > Lepidoptera > Tortricidae > Acleris > Acleris holmiana. The sequence continues at coordinate 1,844,979 of OX438781.1, forward strand.
TTTTTCTAGATTTTATTTTACCACTTTGTTGGCGTGACTAATATATATATTCATGGCAAATTACAGCTTTCTAGCACTAAGAGTCTTTGAGTTAGGATGCGGACGGACGGATATAGCGAAACTATAAGGGTTCCTAGTTTGACCACGGAACCCTAAAAAGACATCAGGAGAACAGTAATCCTCTAAGATCACTGCTGCATTTACCAATCGATAAAGAGAATAAATCTAAATCTATGAAATTAATATCGTAGTCATAATCACGGCCAAAAGAAAGCATTTCTTTAGTTAAGTATTTTCGAAGTCACTCTTTGGTTTAAGAAGTTATAGGTATTTTGTAAGCAATTGTATGAACAAAACGCATCTTTAGAATTATAGTGACCTAATCCAAATATTTTGCATTTCGACTTAGATCTCTATAGTACTAAATTTAGGGTCTCTATCGTTTGACCGAATTACATATGCAATAATTTCATTTGCCCGAATTTCATATGACATAATTTTATATGCCATAACGATGATGTGCCATAATATTCATTGGCCATAAAGGCATTATTTCTGAAACCGTGAACTATTGAGATTTGTAATAAAACAAACCTAACCTAACCTAATGGGCTCTACACGATGGCATGTAAAAATTACCTGAAAGGTTTACGAATTCAGAAAGAATGCATTTATGGCAAATAAAATTATTTCACGTGATATTAGGAAAAATGAAGATTATAGCCAGTGACCATTATGGCAAATGAAATTAGTGCAAATGAAATTATGAAAATTGAAGGGATACCCTAAATTTATGACTCGAAATCGAAAGCTGAAAATGTTTGAATTAGGTCACTATAATTCTAAAAGTGCGAAAAGGTGGGCGAGTTTTTTGCCAGAGAATGTATCTATTATTCAGACCTACTTTAGACTAAGTAAACATCTCCGCGGTCAAACTATGTGAGTTATCTAACTCTCTCGTAACAATGACTTCCTCGGAGCGGATTTTTACTTAGAAACGACACTTAATTAGAATCAAGTTTCTCCACGACAAAAATACGGTCGGGTGGGCCCACTGTAAGCGAGTTCGTATTCGTAACAGGGTCTATTTCTACTCCGTAAAAACATATTGCTTTGACATTTCATCACATTGTTTTTAACTCGGCTACCATTATAGTGTCAGGTAACATTTTATGAATTTATTTAAAAGGTAACATAAAACAGACAGCAATCAAATTTTAAATGAAGGGTAGTCATAAAGAAAGCTAAATTACAGTCCAAAACAATATGTACAATTAGCAGCAGAAGTAGCTGAGCTCAAAATGATCTGCACTGGACTCTATCGTCAAGAGAATACGTCGTGTCTAGATCATTTTGAGCATGTTATTCTGCTCAGCTACTGTTGATACTGACTGTACACAGCATAGTCAGTATAAAGTAGCTAAAAGTAAGGAAAATATATTCTAATGTCAAAAAAACAAGATTAAACACAGTTAAAGCTTAGGTACTGTCCCGCTTAATAATAGAGTTAACAAACACCTTAAACATGCGGAATAGGGGACAATGCATTTTTTTTTCGTACGCTCTCTGGAAAGTGCTATGAAAGAGAGGAATAACCGCATACGTGAAATAATTGACGTCTATGACTCAATACAAAATCGACGACAAGAATGACGTCACAGCTGTTGTTTCGCGTTTAAAATATAAGGACCTTATAAAGAAATTAGCATTTATTTCAATGTTTAAGCCAATATCGTTGAATTAAAATATTACGGGAATAAAATGCTTATGCCGAAAAAACAATCTAAACCTTAAAAGTTTTAAATTTGTAACCTGTTTTGATTCTATTTACATACATACATAACATCACGCCTTCATTCCCAGAGTGGGGTAGGCAGAGCTACAGAAATACCAACAACTCTAAACAGACTTGTTGATAATTCTGTAACCACATTTTGCACAAGCAGACTAAGAGGTTTACCAGTGTATTAGTGACAGGTTGCAAGCCCATCGCCTAACAGTACTACAAGCCCTTATTCCCTTAGTCGCCTCTTACGACATCCACGGGAAGACATGTTGTGGCACTATTCTAACCCGGTAACCACACGGTAATAAAATTTCAACTACAAGGTACAAAAGTGTAAACATATTTATGACTTCGACTGTACACTAAAATGTCAACTGTCATTGTCACGGTAATAGAAAAAGAAAGAAAGAAAGAAAAAACATTTATTCAGTGACAGTGATTCTTGTGTTGGTGTGAACGGGACAACAAGAGATGTGAGACTAATTTGTGTTCGGTAATTTCGTAAAAAGTGTTTTACGTGGGTAATTAGTGCGGTGTTGTTATTATATTAAAAACCGGCCAAGTGCAAGTCGGACTCGCGCACTGAGGGTTCCGTACCATTATCTATACAACCACGGTGTATGTATTAAGATCGAGCAAAAAACGGCAAAAAAGCCCCTTAAATATTAACTTAATTTTAATTTAATTATTTATTCTTGAAGTCAATATACAATTAAATACTCTGTGAATATTTCAAGTGTCTACCTGTTGCCGTTATTAATATCGAGCAAATAACGACAAAAAAATCACGTTTGTTGTATGGGATCTCCCCTAAAATATATATTTTTAGCATTTGTTGTTATAGCGGCAACAAAAATATAAAATTTGTGAAAATTTCATCGGCCTAGCTATCGCGGTTCATGAGATACGGCCTGGTGACAGACAGACGTACAAACAGACAGCGAAGTCTTAGTAATAGGGTCCCGTTTTTACCCTTTAGGTACGGAACCCTAAAAAGAAGGCAACGAAAGCCAACAAACGCTGAAGAAGGTGGGAATCGTCATGGCCTAGAATTTTAATAATTAGGACTTATACTTCAATCGCTTAGGTATTTAACTAGTACAGTAGGCAGCTTTATACGACACTGAATTCGATTCACCTGCCTAATTGAGAAGGCACGCGCTAAAATGTGTTTTGTACGCTCCGACGGGACTTCTTAAACTTGCCGGATAAAACTTCGCCTTTGAGATCGACGCAGCGCTGTGTTGAGAGAATCACCCCCTGCTTCTATTGGCTGTTTAATAGAACCACGTGGTTTGGCTTGTTTACATTTATTTAATGACCTAAACAATTTAATTATAGGTAATGGTAAGGTTTTAAGCGGAAATCCAAACTACACGTATTTCAAGTTTGCAAATGTTGGCAATCCAGAAAACATAAGAAGATAAGCAAACCTGTTGTTTAAAAATAAAAACCACTAATAAGCAACAGTTAGCACCAATTTCAGCAAACGATGTTTTTAATCAATGTTAATCGACTGTTAGTTGATACAATTTGACAACTGTTAACGCTCTAATCGTCTGTTAAGTGGTTAACGTCGTTTGGTGAAATTGGTTAACTTTTTAACCGGTTAATCTTGGTCTTGGTCACAAAGACCTAACATGAAAAGTAAAGTATTTGTTTTCAATTGTAAATGTACAATTGAAAATGATCATTACATACACATACATAACATCAATAACATCACGCCTTCATTCCCAGAGCGGGGTAGGCAGAGCTACAGAAATACCAACAACTCTACAAAGATTTGTTTACAATTCTGTAACCATATTTTGCACAAACAGGCTAAGTTGTGTACCAGTATACCTATTAGTGACAGGTTGCAAGCCCATCGCCTAACAGTACTACAAGCCCACAAATACTTTACCTTTACAAATACTTTACTTTTTAAATTTCGAAAAAAAAAAAACTTTTTCAAAATTCTGACTTAAAACGAGGGTTTGTTAATTAGTGCGATTCGTGCAGCGATTTTTATAAGTTTGGGATAGGTACTGAATATATTTTTCATGTCTCCTGTTCGGAAAGTTCCTATTAGTTGCAGTATATCTTATAGCCTTAAAACCTCGTGAGACCTGGGTCTTATAGGACGTTCATAAAAAAACACCAGATTGACTGGGGCAAAAATTTACCAATGCTAGTGATTCATTAATAAACATCGGTAGGTATCAACGTTCAACTTTCATGGCAAAGTACGGTTTGCAGAAAAATAAATACAAACAAATACATCTGTATTTTTAACCTTTTTTTACAAACCAACAGAAAGACGCTAATTTTTTTTATAAAGGTTTGAAAAAATACTAATTATTGTTCTATGGATTTTACTGTCAACCTTTGACCACTGTTATAATAATATATGCATTTTAAAGTACTAAATGACCTTTCCAAACTGACTGAGGTTAAGGGAAGGTAAGTCAGGTGCTGGAACTTTTGAACACATTTTTTATTTACACTTGCTGGTATTTCTATATTAAGGGTCTTTGATATTATTTAGAATATAAACCTCTTGTATCTATAAGAACAGTATAAATACAGGTACAGTTAGCTGCTGCATAATTAAATTTAAAAGTAACGCAGAAAATAAACGTTATTATTTATTAAATATTCGAATGTATTTCTTTTTTTGCTACCCTTACCCGGTGCCATGAATGTTATTACCGATGTTTATTCATCAAATATCGACTAAGTTAATCGACAACTTTTTTCGCGACATGATAATGGATTTTACATTTCTTGATTTTAAATTATCTGTTTTTCATGAAGGTTTTTCTTGTTGAGGCACTTTTAACAGACTTGAAAAATAAAAAGGTTCTCAATTCGTCAGAATGCTATAGATTATTGTTAGACTGAATGAATTGTTATTCAATGTAAAGCCTGACAAGATTCTATTTGGCCCTATTTCAATACAAATTTGTATTGAGATAGGGCCAAATAGAATCTTCTCAGGCTTTAATTTCAATAGTTGTCAAAAGTGACTCGAGTTCAGAGTCAATATCGATGTATGATAAGAATAAATAAAAGAGGTTTGCACATAATAAAAGGTATTCCAATTTCGCCATTAGTTATAACAATGATGATTAAAAATTGCTTTTTATTGATGTCGATAAAGTTGGTCAATATTTAATGAATCACTAGCAGTGGTACAATTTTGCTCCTGTCAATCCGGTGTTTGTTCATAAACAAGGCAATTTAGTTTTAACTTCATTACTTACAACGAATATGAATTTCACTTTCATATGTTCCCAAAATTGAAAATGCCATTTAAGAGCAAAGGTAATTGAACTTTATTTGCTTGATTGTAGATTCAAATGACCACTACCTATTCTAGTATTATTGTAATTAAAACCTTGTCGAATCAATTATAACGTGCCTATTGTAATTTGGCATTATGTTCTCAAGAGAGAACCTGAAGCCCTAGCCAAGATGCGTACTGATGACAAGATGCTGACTAGCGTTTCTATTCGTTTTTTTTAAACCAATCGCGTCACTGGTAGATCACGTGACTTTTCGTATGACGTGATCTACCAGTGACGCGATTGATTGAAAACAAAACGAACCCGCTATGTGCCCGAGACAGGTATAGAACCTCTTTGTGTGTATTAGTTGTATAATGCACCTACTCGGTCATTACTTATTTACTTTCATGCACTACAAAGCCTATCAAAAGCGTAGTTGACGACACGGTGACCTAGTTGGGACCCTGCCTCCGAAGCCAGCGGTCCTGGGTTCAAATCACGGTAAGGGCAGATATTTGTGTGATGAGCGCGAATATTTGTTCCTAAGTCTTGGATGTTTTCTATGTATTTAAGTATTTATTTCTCTATATATAAGTATGTTTATCGTTGTCTAGTACCCATAGTACAAGCCTAGAGCTTAGTTTGGGACTAGGTCAATTTGTGTGAGACTGTCCCCTGATATTTATTTATTTATTTTAAATGTAACCGGTTTCAGTGCTACGCCATTGAAGGATATATCCGCACCATTGGTTCAACGCCATTGACGGATATTTCCGTCATGGTTGACAGCGCAAAATAGACCAGAGTGTCTAAGTAAGTAAGTAAGTAAGTAAGTAAAAGATTTATTTATGCAAAAAATGTGGTACATCAGTTGGTAAGTAGTTGCAGAGTTCTACACATTTCGCCAGATCAAGATTCACATTCGCGCATTTTTTTTTTTCTATCAGGCAAGATTGACATTCGCTCTGGTTTTAAGCTGTCATTGGCGTGTGAGTGACGTCTTTTGTATTTGACACAGCGTTGAAAACACAACGACGACGTGACGTTTCCTAATTATTCTTAGGTCACTTTATATACAATAAATTAGTAAATAGATTGGCTTTATCTTCAAAACAAAATATAATTGCAAAAGAATTGTGACCGATTGGTTAATAAAACTTACCTATGAGGAGACGGAGATTAATTTGCATTCCGTTAAATGATTAAATGAGTAAAAAGAAACACACACACACACACACACACACACACACACACACACTTACACACACACACATACACACACGCCACAGGCGCATTCACATTTAGCTATATAATTCTTTATTTTTTTTAACAATTGTTACGTTTTATTTCTTCAATACATCTACCTGTATCTAGCATTCGCCAAATTGTTTTATGTCACTGGAAGAGTGCTGGTTCTTATGGCACAGGGTAATCCTAATTTAAGATCCAGCTGCATCTACTATTGAAATTATTTTGTACACATGTTTTGAGATACCTTTGTTTTTGTAACTGTCTTATTTCAACAAATTTATTTATTATTATTATTTATCTTCCTGTCTCAGTTAGCATTAGTACCCACTGAATAAGATTGTAAGATTGAGATTAGATTATTCCACTACATAGCAAACATTACCGTCTTTCTCAGGCAGTCGGTTAAACAAAAAGAAAATATTTTCCCGCCGGCAGTGCGCCGCGCACCACAGACAATGGAAGAGTAAAGAAAGCATGGAAAGCGTTTCGAATACTCTATGGTTAGAATTAAAACTTACTTGCGTAAAATACCTAATGTTAGTTTGAGCCACGATACGTTACTTTTTAATTGTTTTGTTGATTTATGTTAAAATTAAATTATAAATCGTTTACTAAAATCGTAAAACAGAAAATAAAATGTCGACTTACAAATGTCGTAAAACACATCGTAGCCTCAAGTAAGGCTAGGAAGCAGCAGTGGCGTCTTATAAAATGGCCATTTTGTCGACCCCTACTTCAGAATTCAATAGGGCATAAAATATAAAGGAATTCAGTCACTTTGAAAAACAATAAAAATACTTTTATTCAATTTAACTGCATATTTTTTTCTATTCCTGAAACTTTCAGTTTGACCCTCGTAAGATCCGATCTGACAGCTGTCAACTCAATACAAAATGCGTTTCCGCATTTATTTTCCTTAACTAATGGCTTAAATAAAAATATATAGATAAATATCACCGGACAATGTCGCACAAATTGACCTAGTCCCAAACTTAAGCTCTAGGCTTGTACTATGGGTACTAGACAACGATAAACTTACTTATATAGAAAAATATATACTTAAATACATAGAAAACATCCAAGACTCAGGAACAAATACTCGTGCTCATCACACGGGATTTGAATCCGGGACCAGTAGCTTTGTAGGCAGGGTCACTACAAACTAGGCCAACGTGTCTTCAAACGTGTCGCTTTCACTCCAGATTTATTCCAGCTAACTTTTGGGTGATTAAGGAATATAAAAAAGAAATAATTAGCAACGAGTAGACATAAGTACAATTACAAAGTTAATAGAAAACATTGTTTTTGCCTAAGTGTAGCAAAGTTTTAAACTTAGACCTTATCAGACAAGGCCAGAAAAAGGTGAAAAGTGAAATAAGCGAATTAAACACAGTCGTCAACCAAAATAATATTACAAGTAAAAAATATTTCGCAAACAGAGTCGCAAGCAAAAGCCAGTAATAATTTTCACAAGGTCATTTCCCGTAAGAAAACAGAGTCAATGGCCGTCTCGGGTGACATAAATCAACGCGTGCGCACCGCATGATCGAGCGCAGCGCGTTCACTATCAAATCAAATCTAAATTGTTGGTAGGCTCGGCGCGTGCGATGATGCACTTTTATCTACTCTGACGTCAGAGTGGAAGGGGACCGAGATACATAACGCTAAGATAACGATATTCGATAATCGACGATTGACTCCACACATTTCGAGTGGATAGAAAACAGAAACGCGAGGCTAGGCATCCACGTGACCACAGCCAAGATGCGGTCGCTAAGTAGTGTTTCTATCAGGGACCGGTCCGCTATCCCTTCACGGGTTTTTGAAGGGGTTTTTATAAGGCTTTACTAATCAAACCCGTTCAGCGTTAAAAGCCATTCAATTTGCTTTTTAAGCGCTATCCCGAAATGCTAGCCCATTCATTGGGTTTGAAGGTACTTTTCTATGACAGCGTGCCAGCGGCTTAATTCAAACCCTTTCGTATAGCCTTTGGTATTGGTAAGCCTTAGGGTCTCCCCAGATCTATCGACGCGGAATCGGCGTTAGCTGATCTAAAAACTTATTGCTTAGACATAAAGAAGTTTTTGATCAGCTTACGCCGATTCCGCGTTGATAGGTGTGGGGAGACCCTTATGAAGGGGTTTTCAGCTTTCAAACAAGTGTTATCGCTGTCGTGTAACGCATAAAGTAGGTTTTCGTTCGGTAGCATGCGGCTGGTTTGAGGTATCAGCGGTGCAGCCATTTGTTACGATATATTGCGAGCTAAGTTATGCCTTAACATGAAGACCTAATAAGGTTCAAATATTATGTGGGATGGGTTCGAGAGTGGTGGCGGGCGCTTACCAAAATATGTATGTGTAAACTTGTTTAAATTGTGCGCGTGCGATTCGATTTCTATTCGTTTATTTCTTAAACCAATCGCATCACTGGTAGACCACGTGACTTTTCGTATCACGTGATCTACCAGTGACGCGATTGGCGAGTTAACCCTTAATTTGATAGTGTCTAGTATACTTGACATAACATAATGTTCACTTTTTGTTTTTTTTTGGATTGATATTTTTTTATGCTGGTTCGAAATCAAATAGGGTTTGAATTCACGACTATTTTAATTTTTGCCACTTTAAGGGTTAAAAACAAAACGAATCGAAACGCTACTTAGCGAACGCATCTTGGCTATAGGCTCACGTCAGCGTTGAAGACACTGTGGCCTTAGCCAAGATGCAAACGCTATTAAAGTTTTTCTTTTCTATCGCTCAAAATGTATGGGATGACAGTCGACCACGTGATTTATCGTAACGCAAGAGAATGTCTTCCCATACATTTTGAGCGATAGAAAAGAAAAACGTTAGTAGCGTTTGAATCTTGGCTAGGGCCTCTGTTTACCCTTACCCAACACGATCTATCGCGTCAGCCGTTTGCAACACCAGTACCTACAGAGTAGCACAAGTTGTATTTTCTCGCTTGTCGCTCAGTGCGTCTTTATCGTTTTAGACTAGATAGAAAGGGAAATCCCGCGGACCTATTATGGTCGTGTTTATCGACATGGATAAGCGCGGCCAAATCATCTGTCACTTTTTGACCAGTATGTAAGTGCGAGAGTGACGTAAGCTTTATCCATTGCTATTAAGGCGATCATAATACGAGTCCAGTGACATAGTCAAGAAGCATAACGCTAATTAAGCGATTTTCAAAATGTGTGGTACCTACGACTAATTTTCGTCACGAAAATTAGTGGTACATTACGTTAATTTTCGTGACAAAATAAAGTTTCTTAATTTTTGGCCTTAACGATGTACACATTTTTTGAAAACCGCCCTGGGCCTCTATTCAGGTGCGTTAAAACGATATCGTGTTTGACACGTTTAAGAATCGTTTATGTCACAGTCGCCATTATTGTAAATGACATAAGAGTTATCAAAACGTTGACAATACGGAAACAGGTCAAAAACGATATAGTTATAACGCAGTTGAATAGAGGCCCTGAATTGACGTAAGTCGATGACAGACTGTTATTGTCTACTATGTTTCTATCTGGTTTACTTATGTCCGGGTGTTAGAGAAAAACTGCACTAACCAAAGCGAAGTGAGGTGGATCGCTAGTAATAAATATGTAAATAAAAAATGTATCTACCATTACCTCAACAGATATGTATACAAATAGCATTAGAGGCGACGTAATCACATTTAGTTGTCGGGTATAGCTTTATCTTGTCCTATAAACGGCATCCTAGAAAAACTAATTTTTCTGAAACCCATGAACCCCTTAACATCCTCAAAATGTTTAAAGAAATATACCTACAGAATCTGAACCTGAACGCAGGTCAGGGCCTCTATTCTACTGCATTATAACGATATCACGTTTGACTTGTTTTAGAATCGTTTATGTCACAGTCGCCATTTTTGAAAATGACATAAGAGTTATCAAAACGTTGACAATACGGAAACACGTCAAAGACAATATCGTTATTATCGTGTAGAATCCCAGCCCAGGTTTGTTTATAATGTCAATCTAGTAAAATTAACGAATTTAGAAAATACTAGTTTTTTTAATTAAAAAAGTTTGTACAGACGAAACAGTTACTTAACTAGAATGTATCCTTGTGATTAGTGTCCCTTATAAACATCAAAATGTTTCAGGTGGCTATGTGGACGCCAAGCCGAATTATTCGTGATTTAAACTACCACAGACTACCACAGACCTCAAGTCGGCCAAGCATATTTGCCGTGTTCGAAATATATCGGAAATTCTCGAAATTATTTTTGCAATAGACGCGTCGTTCCTGTGAACTTCTGAGAACACATCTTGACCCACAAAACACAGTTCTCCCAGCTTCTTAATAGCGTTCGACTAGCTATCGCGATCTCGCTTCCACTCGCTACTGACAGTATGTTTGATAAAAACGGATGCGGCCCACAAAGTTTGTAGCTCGTGCTACACTCGGCATCAATAAAATCGCACCTTAGCATTAGCTTAGATGAAATATGGTTTATATCTGCTTTATGTCAAAATTTCAAACGGTGCGATTTTTTTGACGCCGAGGATATACAAGCGGTAATCTCTTTTCAACACTACGTATTGAAACGAGACTTCCACCTGTGATACAAGTTAAAAGCCCTGGGGGTGGTTCTCTCAACACAGCGTAAATAAATTACTTACTGTTTAAAAAGAAATGTTTCAAGAAGTCACGTAAATAAGCGAAGCTATTCTGTCGTTAATAGTCAGCTCAAACGGAGTTATAAACTGTTGCGCATTGCCATCGAACCTTTATTATGTCAAGTTCGACTGGCACGTCGTAGAAATTGTCGACGAATCCTCAGCGATACACGTTACTCACGAAAAGCTATCTATTTAATCGACTTTTACACTTGTACCACGCACCGGGCCTCCATTCTACAAAGTAATACCGATTACCTTTAAAGCGTTACAGTATTTTAACCCTGCTGCCATTACTGTCAAGTAAATATGAGTTATAATATGTTTTTCCCGCGTTGAATAGCACACACAGCGCTGCGTCGATCTCAAAGGTGAAGTTTTATCCGGCAAGTTGAAGAAGTCCCGTCGGAGCGTACAAAACACATTTTAGCGCGTGCCTTCTTAATTAGGCAGCTTTATACCACACTGAACTTGACTCACCTGCCTGCTGCCTAGCTAATTGAGAAGGCACGCGCTAAAATGTGTTTTGTACGCTCCGACGGGACTTCTTCAACTTGCCGGATAAAACTTCACCTTTGAGATCGACGCAGCGCTGTGTGTGCTATTCAACGCGGGAAAAACATATTATAGCTCATATTTACTTGACAGTAATGGCGTTCGGGTTAAAATACAATAACACTTTAAAGGGTAATCGGTATTACTTTGTAGAATGGAGGCCCGGTGGTACAAGTGTAATAGTCGATAAAATAGATAGATTTTCGTGAGTAACGTGTATCGCTGAGGATTCGTCGACCATTTCTACGACGTGCCAGTCGAACTTGACATAATAAAGGTTCGATGGCAATGCGCAACAGTTTATAACTCCGTTTGAGCTGACTATTAACGACAGAATAGCTTCGCCTATTCACGCGACTTCATGAAACATTTATTTTTATAACCCTCTGCGACAGACGTGACGTCTATCAGACACCGCCAAAAAAAAATCGCTTTATAGCGTGAAATAGGTCTGTATCGCTCAGCAACCTCTCCTAAAGACTCGGGGCATCATAAACTAATCTATGTTAAAAACTCCAGATTTTTTTACCTTGTTCAAGTTAGTGACATTTTTTTTTATTTAGAAGCCCTTATACATGCTTACTATAAATTCCACCTGAAAATTAAATAATCATGCTATACACTTAATAAACAATACTTATCACTTACTTATTAGTATTTTTTCTATGTTTTATCAAAAATGACGTCTGACAGACTCCACCTGTTTCTAAAAATGTCACCACAGTTGCAGAGGGATAACAGTAATTTATTTACGTTTATATGTTTGTTATTGCATGTTCTATAAAAATCTTAAAGGTATTGTTGTATGTATATTGTTGAATAAAAATGTTGGTAATTTAGAATACTTCTGCTAATCCGATGACAATTTAATATCTAGATATATGAAGAAAAAAAACCTATTTCCCTTGGTCACGGCATCACGCATGAACGGATGGACCGATTTCGCTTAGGGAGGTTCCTATGAAAGAAAAAAAATGTAAACCCATCGGGAAAGTCAAAAATTTGCAACGGGGCGAAGCCGCTGATAGGTAGCTATTTATTAATTAAGTCTGATCTGATGAGTGATGATAGAGCCCTAAGTTACAAGGTCGACTTTGCCTAACGTAGGCCTAACAAGTTTGCGATAGATTAGTCTCATAAGCAGCTGATTGGTAAAATCAAATATGTAAAAGAACATATTTGATAATTTTAATCTCTTTTATAACTCGGTACCGGGGCGACCGAGTTCTACTCGGGTGTATGCTGACGACACTTTACTCTATTTAAATCACAATTTGATGGTGTCATCTATTGTCAAATACCTCGGATTACGATTTTTCGGCGGGGCTTGAATTTTCCGAAGATGATGACTTGACAGATCGCTTTTTTGACCGTTAGAGCCGTTTTGGAAGACGCGATTACAAATATATATATAGGTACAAATAATGCTCGTTTAATCTAGGGTGAGACAAAAATCGTGTTACAAAATTAAAGTATTCGTCACTTGTTATGTAGCAAGCTTCGTATAGGATAATTAAGAAGTAACGGCTAAGTAGCTGTCACCACATAGAGTACCAATTTTTGTGCAATATGTCGAACATAATTATTACCAATTTCACTTTGAACAGTACCCTTATTGTAGGGGTTATTGAAAATAAAGTGTACCCTAGTTAAGGAAAGTTAAGAAAGGTTAACTTTTGTCAGTTTTGTGACGAAATTAGCATTAAAAGTTAACGTTTCTTAACTTTCCATAACTAGGGTATACTTTATTTTGAAAATGCCCCGTTACAAAAATCTTACTTTTACTTTGACTCTTTAAATATATGATTTAAAAAGTTTAAATAAATAAGCCTCCGGAACATTACCATACTTAACACCAAACCAATCACATAAAATTACATAAAATAACCGCAAACTCACCGATAACAGTAAGACACTGCGTTCTCAAACCGATTTCCGTCATGTCTGCTCTAGCCGTAACGTTGCGTCACACCACTTTCACTGCACTACAATTATATGGATCCGCCGCACTCCAGGTTCACCGCTCGATTAAAAAAGAACTTTAAAAACCTTAAGCTTTGTCTTTGGTCCAAGGGTTTTTGGCGGGAAATTTGACGTTTTTATTTTTTAAATGCGTGTGCCGCGCTCACTTTCGTGGGCTGCAGTGAGCGCGCGTGAACCGACCAAATGCTTTTACTTTCCTTAGCCAGTGGGGATTACGTTTTGGATGTTCGTTTAGTAATCGATCCCTTGTTTAGGAATGGCATAAGATGCAACGTATGAAGGTTTGTGATTAAAAAAATACGTTCTTACAACAACTCCGCGGTATTATAATATATTAATGTATTATATAGGTTGGGAAAATAGGGGTTAGAAAAAAAAGGACAGGGGCGCTAATAAGATTACAAATCAATTTCATAAAGCATTGTAAATTTATATACAGGATATTTTTTTACCAGTGCACAAATTTTAACATACGATTTTGTATCGTTAATATAATATATTACGACGATAAAACGAGTTCAATTTTTTTGATTTTGGTTGAAAATTAACTCTCTTTTATCTTCTCGTGTGGACACACAGTCACACTAGAAATGATGACATGGATTGTCAAGCTGTAGGTATGCGATGCACTGTATTGATATTCGAAATTTGAAATTTCATGTACAGCTTATCAGGGCCTCTATTCTACTGCGTTATAACGATATCGCGTTTGACGTGTTTTAGAATCGTTTATGTCACAGTCGCCATTATTGTAAATGACATAAGAGTTATCAAAACGTTGACAATACGGAATCACGACAAAGACGATATCGTTATTACCGTGTAGAATCCCAGCCCAGACAACAAGCCCGTCTCCTAGTGATATTCTAAATTTGAAATTTCATTTATTAACTTACATTACAACACTCCCCTCTCCTCGCACCCCTGCATTAGAGGGTCCATGAATATCGTTAAGTTAGTGGAATCATTGAATCGGCAATATATCTAATATTTTTTAAGCTACAGTAAAAATAACACAACATGTGTTATTGATTAACAATAGCGAAGCAAAAAAAAAATTAAAATTTGACACCTATTAAAAAAATATCCTGTATGTTATAACTATATCTATGACGTATTTTATAGTCTTAGTATAATAGTAGAGGTCCAAAGTAGATTCTTATTTTGGACTTCATTGTATTGATATGTTTGTCTTCTTTTGACATTGTTACGTGGTTGTAAGGCACATGGTACAGTCAAGGTCAGAAATATGTATACACTTTAGTACCTTGTCTATTTAACGTCATGTTTAAACTGCCATATGAAATTGTCTGCGATTAAAGTGACAAGGTACTAAAGTGTAAACATATTTATAACCTTGACTGTACAAAATTATGTGTCTACTTTTGATGTTGACTGTACGCAACCATAGTGTATAATAATTATGGATGACACAACGATAGGAACTTAGTTAAAATAATACATTGTCATAACCAAAGGCGGATGTAATAGAGATTGGATATCAACAAAGAAAGAGGGCGTTATATCCGAGTTAACTTTTTACGGGTCAAAGAGCACGCGAACTTTCACGGACTTAAATCTGTAGCTGTCATAACGTTGTGAAAAAAAAAGTTTAATTGGATGTTCCAACATGCGGTAAGGGCAAATATTTGTGGGATGAGTTTTTGTTTATAAGATTCAGGTTAATATTTAGACTTTTACTCCATGTCTTGGATTTTTTCACTAGTAGGCTCTGCATCGTTAATGGCTAAATGGATTTTAACATATTATGAGGTGTCATTGTATTATTATTGTTTATGGTAGTAATGAAAGAAGGGTTATTTTTGAAAATTGTTTCTTTATGTAAGTACCTATTAGTTGTAGTATTTATTTCGCTTATTTATTGTCTAGTAGATACCCCTAGCACAAGCCTAGAGCATAGTCTTTTATATATTTTTTGCGAATATTGCAGATGTTTTATTGTTGTGTTTAGTCCGTAATTTTTAATTTGTATAAATCGCTACAGGTAATTGACATAATGTTTAGTTTTTTTTATACAAATGCAATTAAAAAATTAGTGAAATTATCCTCAAATGCGACAAATTGTTTATTGAAATACATTACATACATACATACA
This sequence comes from Acleris holmiana, assembly GCA_949316455.1. Taxonomy (NCBI): domain Eukaryota; kingdom Metazoa; phylum Arthropoda; class Insecta; order Lepidoptera; family Tortricidae; genus Acleris; species Acleris holmiana. The sequence goes on from OX438781.1 coordinate 1,860,599, forward strand.
CGTCAAAACATTACTCTACCTTTTAAACACGCACTAAAACCTACTCAAAATCATGTTTTAATAATTTTTCACACCTATTTTGCGTAATTAAAAGTATTCTATGTCCTCTCCCGGGACTGAAGCTTTAAGGAGAAGGCACTCAGGCCACCTGATGGTAAGTGGAATCTGAGACCCATAGACATTTGAATTCTCATGACTATAATCCCAAGACCTCAAATGCGTTGCCAACCCTGAGGACTAAGATGGAATGCCTCTATGCTAGTAATTACACCGGTTGTCTTATCCCCACACCGAAACACAATAATGCGAACACTGTTGCTTGGCGGGTGGTTAAAGGATAAGATGGTGGTAGCGATCCGGACGGACCCTGCACAGGGTCCTACCACCACTAAATAGCTATCTCCATACGATACTTCATCAAAATCGGTTCAGCTATTTAGCCGTTAGCGTCACAAACAGACACACATAGTTACTTTCACATTTATGTTATTAGTATAGATATAGTTAAGCTTTTGGATAGAACTTAGAAAACATAACCTTGAATTACGTCACGTATGTTTCGCAACTCTTTCCTTAGGAATGACAAAAAGAGATGTATGATGTTTTTGTTCATCTTCTTCCTTCCTGGAGAAAGAGATGCATAAGACACAGCGAATAGGTCGCCTATTCGTTTTCCATCACGCCTCCCATGGGGGGCTCTTTAGCCCCAAAGCCCCCACTTTAAAAACTTCTTCGCTAATATATGTATATTAAGTTTATCATTTCACTAAAATAACTAATATGAACACCGCCTTACTTTTTTGACGCATAAAAAACTTATGAAACCTTCCTGGGCCTCTATTCTACGGAGTTATAACGATATCGCTTTTTACGTGATTTTAGAATCGTTTATGCCACAGTCGCCATTATTGTAAATGACATAAGAGTTATCAAAACGTTGACAATACGGAAACAGGGCTGGGATTCTACACGGTAATAACGATATCGTTTTTGATGTGTTTCCGTATTGTCAACGTTTTCATAACTCTTATGTCATTTACAATAATGGCGACTGTGACATAAACGATTCTAAAACAAGTCAAACACGATATCGTTATAACGCAGTTGAATAGAGGCCCAGGTCACAGACGATATCGTTTTTAACGTGTAGAATCTCAGCCCTGGACTTTCATAATTTTGTAACATTTTCAAGAAACAACCAAGTCCATCTCGCAAGGTCGCGACAAGGAAAAATACATCTTATACTTAATGGAATAAAATTGAATTTCACAGATGTTAGGATAATAAAATAAATCAGATGATAATCATCAGCCAACTTCCAATAAAGGAGAGTAGAGTTTTAATCAGGGCGTCTATGTTGTACAGTCAAGGTCATAAATATGTATACACTTTAGTACCTTGTCTATTTAACGTCATGTTTGAACTGCCATATGAAATTGACACAGCAATTAAAGTGACAAGGTACTAAAGTGTATACATATTTATGACCTTGACTGCACTGGGTAAAACCCATTATTGGTTTACGTGTGATGGTATTGTTTTTAACTCTGCCGCCATTACTGTCAAATAAATAAGAGCTATGAACGTTGCCGAGGCAATATGGTATTTCCCTGTGGAACAGAGTCATATGTTACAAACGTATGACTATTTGTAAAGTACCTCGTAAAGGCCGTGGGTGGCCTTATTATAAATTGTGAAATTATCTGGGGGCACGGTAATTCCCTCGCAAGACGAGCCTAGCGAAGCACAAGGGCACTATCTACCTTTTCTCGAAGCGCTTATATCAATAGTGGATATTATATCAATAGTGGACCCCGTGTGGTTGCCGGGATAGAATAGTCTTCCCGTGGATGTCTTAAGAGGCGACTAAGGGAATAAAGGCTTGTAGTACTGTTAGGTGATGGGCTTGCAACCTGCACTAATACACTGGTTAACATCTTAGCCTACTTGTGCAAAATGTGGTTACAGAATCATCAAATTAAGTCTTTTTGGATGGATGGTATGTGTGGTGTGTGTGGACTTATTAAACATTTAAAAACTGTATGTTGTGGCTACCGTCATATGGTCATGAGGTGAAAAATGTAATACGTACTGTTCACTACGTTCGTAATAGTTCTTGTAGTAACTAAACGCCACATGTTTTGACTAAGGTCGGCTTGGCTACAAAGGTAACTCATCACTTAATTGAATTTCACTTCATCAATCGAACGCTATTTTCTGCTGAAACCATAATATTTTCATCTTAAACATTAATTGTGTAGGTTAGGTTAGGTTAGATGTTTAAGATACCCTGAAAACATTATGGATACAGCCGCAAATAGCGTTCGATGAAATGAAATTCTATGAAAGGTGTTTCGATGAAATGATAGACACCCGGCCAAAAAGTGAACAAAGATGGCTAACACCGGTATTTCTTCTCTACTAGTTGCTGTTTTAGTCTGAAACCCTTGTGCAGGACTGAGTCGCTCTTAACCGATTTTTTGACTATGTGTATGTGCCTACACTTGACTTGGTTACCGACATTCCATTCATGAATCTACAAATGGCACAGTTAACAGCACAAGTGGATGTAGCGCGGTGTTTTTACTGCGAGAACTAAAAAGGGACAGGTATATGAGAGGTGGAGTTCAAGTTGACTAATTAGCAAAGTTTTAACGAGCCATTTTCTAAGGGAGGTTGTTTGTTTGTGGTCAAAGTTTGAATTTAACGCATTAACCGATTCATTTGGACGTTACCATCGCATGTTACTTTTTGTCTAGGTCTCTTCTACTGCGTTAAAACGATATTGCATTTGACGTGATTTAGTAAACTCGGTCGCCATTATTGACAATTACAGAGTTATCAAAACACGTCGAAGACAATATCGTCATTACCGTGCAGAATTACAGCCCTGGATACTGTCAAAAGAAATGTATGCAAAATATTATACAAATGCGATGAATCGAGAAGAACCTACTAATTTATTTGGGTTATTTTGATTAAAAAGGTCAGTAAATGCCAAGTTCGAACTTCTCATTGACAATTGTTATAGAATCAATCGTTTAGTGATTATTGGAATTATTATAAGAATCCGCAGCACAAATAACAATAAAAGTTTATTCAAACATAATTACAGATCATAGGCGAGACTACAAATTTTCATTATTTTAACTAAAGATTTTTATGTTCGATGTCGCGGGCGGCTTATAGTTGATTATGAAAATAATTGCATCGTTTTATAAGGTATCATCGTTCCCTGGGTAAACGAGTACTCAATTTGTAAATTTTCTAACTTAAATTATATCTCAGATTAACTAACCTAGTATATTAACAACAAAATAAAACACTAACTTTTAAAATCTAAAACTAAAAAGCCGTAATTTATTATTGACACGGTAACGACGTGTTGTCGTATTGTCAACGTTTTGATAACTCGTATTTACTTGACAATAATGGCGGTTAAGTTAAAAATTATACCAAAGCACGTCAAACGATACATCGTTTTATCCCGTAGAATAGTCTATGTTCTGATCAGCACAAGTGATTTTACTATTTAATTGCAGCAGGCGTTTTATGTAGAAAATATAGAAACAATGCGATGTTATGAGTTCACATCCTGAGACACTATTAACTTTCAGTCAAAATTGGAAAGCCAAAGCAGTCAAATTTGATCCTAAATTTAAAAATATATTATCATTCACCATCATTTATGTATTTAGTAATATATAGGCGTCCCTACAATGTATAAGGTCTTTTTGTGATATTTTAAAGATTGCACTGGTAAACTTCTTGGCCTGATTGTGCAAAATGTGGTTACAGAATAATAAACAAGTCAGTATTTGTTGGTATTTCTGTAGCTCTGCCTACCCCATTCTGGGAATGGGGGCGTGATGTTATGTATGTATGTAAGATTGCATGAGCTGTTCGGTCACCATCTAGTAACGTAAGCGAAGCTTGAGTTGACTCACCCTGGGTTCCTATATTCAAACCGGCTCGTTAAAATGTGACGTCTCGTTAATATTTGACACATTTTGTAAGTAGCAAATGTAAAAAAATTACGAGACGTCACATTTAACGAGACGTTTTGAATATAGGAACCCAGGGTCAAAGGCGACATGATATGAGGTAAGTAGAATTTCTAATTTTAACTATTTAAATCATCGTACGTAACGAACTCCTGCCGTTGAATAAAAAACTGTAGTCGCACTATTGCCACGCTCTTTTTCGCGGGCGCTTTCATTTGATTACCTATTGAGGGTTCCGTAGTCAAACTCCGTCCGTCCGTCCGCAGCCTAGCGCAGAGACTCTTAGTAACAGAAAGCTGTAATTTGGCATGAATATACATATTAGTGACACCAACAAAGTGGTACAATAAAATGTAAAAAAAACTCTACCCCATAGTGTGGGGTGTCGTTGGATAGGTCTTTCAAAAATATTGTGGGTTCATAAAACCAATTTTTCGATCAAGAGATCCTTTTTGTTAGAGTCCAGTGTCCTCACAATACAGCCAAAACTATAAATACAAAAATCAGAAAAAAACTTAAATGAAAGCACATTTATAACGAATTTATAAGGAAAAATATCACGACTAAATAAGTAGACATTATTGGTTCTTGAGATACAGGCGATTAAAGTGTTTATACCTACTAAAATCATCTAAGACGGCACCAAATGAGTATAAATAGAAATTAGTTATTACTTTGTTGATTTTTATGTTTGTAGTGCCTAAGTATTTAATGGCTTCGGAACTCTACACTGAGCATGGTCCGACATAATTAATTGTCCGTTTTAATTTTACCCCCTGCAAAAAAAGAGTAGTGTAACGGTTTTGTCTGCGTGTCAGTTTGTGGTATTGTAGCTCCCGAAAGTATGGACTGATTTGGACACAGTTTTCTATAATAATAAATAGGAAAAGTTAGTAAGTTTGTGAGGTTGTAGGGGATAATCTCTGGGTCTACTGAACCGATTTAAATGAAATTTAGTATGGAGATAACTAAGGCTCCGGGGAAGGACGTAGGACACTTTTTATTTCGAAATGGTTTCCGAGGGATTAGCGATAAACCAGGTATTTGACATCTTATCCATTAACCACCCGCCAAGCAACAGTGTTCGCATTGTTGTGTTCCGGTGTGGGGATAAGACAACCGGTGAAATTACTAGCATAGAGGCATTCCATCTTAGTCCTCAGGGTTGGCAACGCATTTGGGTCTTAGGATTATAGTCTTGAGAATTCAAATGTCTATGGGTCTCAGATTCCACTTACCATCAGGTGGCCTAAGTGCTCGGGTGCCTTCTCCTTATCATAAAAAAATAATAAAAGGTTTTGACAGGGGTTTGATAAGTTAAGCCTTACGAAAAACCCATATAAAACCCTTTAAAAGAGATAGGGTGCTGATAACTTCGCAAATTCGATGCTCTTTCAACACTCCACAGTTTGTGTGAAGTCAGCTTGCTAACTGTCATAGGTGCAGAGAAATCGGTTTTGTCACAACTCACCTCAGTCTCGCTACCCCTTTCAACTATCTCAGAACAAGTCGCACCTTCGGTAGAACAAGGGCACAATGTACAATGTGACTACAGGGGAAATTGTGCCCTTGTCCGGTAGAACAAAGGCACAATGTACAATGATACTAAAGGGGAAATTGCACCCTTTTCCTACCGAAGGTGCGAAGTATACAAGTGAGATCGGCTTCACCCGCGCATAATGGGGTCCATCCGGCTTTCATCCCGGTGATGCGGTATTGTGTAAGAAGGACTATTGTTTAGGGGACCTACTTCCGACGCGAGGAAAGGTGAGGCTTAACAAAAACGTGAGCAAAACAATATTATTTATTTATAGAACACTTCGAAGGTTACTCTAGCAAACCTTGGCACAATTGTACATTATTCTAAGAAAGAATGCTGTCAATAGTTAAATAAATAAATATCAAGGGACAATCTCACGCAAATTGACCTAGTCACAAACTAAGCTCTAGGCTTGTACTATGGGTACTAGACAACGATAAACATACTTATATAAAGAAATAGATACTTAAATACATGGTAATACACACTCTTGTTCATATAAGTTTTGTTTTTATATGTTAGGTCTAAAGCAGTCCAGAAAATTAAGCCTTACAAACGTCCAGTGTGTCCACGTGAAAGTCGATAATCTAAATCTGTGCTCATCATACAAATTTCTGCCCTTACCCTGGAGGCGGGGTCACTCCCAACTAGGCCAACGTGTCATCAAAGTTTTTAACAACGTTCCAAAAAGAAGATATTGTTAAATTTAAAGCGTGTCTAAGTGTATGTGTGTCTGTTCGGCATCGTAGCTTCGAAACGCATGGACCGATGTCAACGCGGTTTTTATAGGGTTTCTGCCTCAAAAGGAAAAAAACAAAACCCTTATAGCCAGACATAGAAGGTTTTGTGGCAGGAACGTCAATTAACTAGGGACTTCCTTCCGATATTCAAATTATCGATAAGTGTTTCAAATACTTATTTCCATGTGGCATTTCATAGTAGATAGGTACCTATCGTTCACCGGATGAAATAGGGAGTAACTAAAATGCTGATCCATCGATGGGTTTCTTACACAAAAACTTCTTTTAAATCGATTTCCATAGAAAACTAACTGAAACCAAACAAAAAAGGCCTATTTAGGTAAATTGTATGACATTGTGTAGCATAATAAATAGTAGGTATACTCTATATAATCCTTACCTATCTACTCAGTTTTTGGAAAATGTATGGAATGGACTCAAACTTAAAAAATATTATAGGTAGTAGATAATCATTTATTTTTATCATTACGTTCATGCCACTTTTGAGTTTTGAGTTACGGTGTATGGAAATTTCATGTTCATATTCTGCCCTGCTAACATAAAATGCAGTATCTGAGACAAAACTTCTGTAGCAAATTTAACCTTATTACTAACGTTTTAGGGTTGAATCTGCTTTGGCCATTAAATCTGAGATACTGCTTTTTTGCTTAGGGGGGCAGTATAATAAAATCACACACACAGGACAATGTCACACAAATTGACCTAGTCCCAAACTAAGCTCTAGGCTTGTAATATGGGTACTAAACAACGATAAACTTGCTTATATAGAGAAATACATACTTAAATAAATAGAAAACATCCAAGACTCAGAACAAATATTCGCGCTCATCACACAAATATCTGCCCTTACCGGGATTTGAACCCAGGACCGCTGACTTCGGAGGCAGGGTCACTACCAACTAGGCTAGCGTGTCGTCATTCGTAGTCATAACCTGTCATAAGAAATAAAGTACAATTTATCGATAAATTAACACCGTTTGGAACTCCCTAGGACAAATTTATTCATGCCACAAAAACTTCTATGTCTGGTTATAGCCCTTATAGGGTCACTATGGTCATTTCATTGCATGTTTGGAAATTATCGCTCCAAATCTTGCAAGTCAATTTTTAAATATTTCCCGTTAATGAAATGGCTGATATTTTAACAACAAATGTCAACCCGATGACAATGCAGTATTATGGTATCTTAGAGCTGATCCGATGATGGAGGAAGGTGGCGACAGGATCTCCGCTATACTTAACGTAGGCCCACCATGTTGGGACTCATTAGGTTGGTGGTTACCGACGTGTAAAAGAGCCCCATGGGGGCCTATTTACTGAATAAACATTTTGATTTTGATTTTGGTCTTGACCAGCAGATGACTGCAAAAAAGTACAGTCGGCAATAAAAACTAGTACCTAATGAAATTTTTGACAGACACTTTTTGTCCCGGAAAATTAGACTATACCCGAGGGAATAACGTTAAACGACTTCTATTCGGATGTAGCGTGAAACAGATTAGTATAAATAAATAGGTATGAGTACGAAAAGACGTGTTAACAAAACTTGGCACGGAATAAGTTTGGAGTACTTTGGAACTACTTTGTTACGGGGAAAGCCTGTTACTGACACTTGAAACTTATAATTAAGGTGTTGCGCAATGAAGGAAGGGTGCTTTTCTATTCCGTAAAACCATATAGCTATTGATATGTTATCGTATACGATAGGTAACTATTATTTACTTGACAGTGCAGGGTCCGTCCGGATCGCTACCACCATCTTATCCATTAACCACCCGCAAAGCAACAGTGTTCGCGTTGTTGTGTTCCGGTGTGGGGATAAGACAACCGGTGAAATTACTAGCATAGAGGCATTCCATCTTAGTCCTCAGGGTTGACATCGCATTTGAGGTCTTAGGATTATAGTCTTGAGAATTCAAATGTCTCAAGGGTCTCAGATTCCACTAACCATCAGGTGGCCTGAGTGCTCGTGTGCCTTCTCCTTAACATATAAAAAAAAAAAAAAAAAAAAAAAACAATGTCACTCAAATTGACCCAGTCCGAAACTAAGCTCTAGGCTTGTACTATGGGTACTAGACAACGATAAACTTACTTGGATAGAGATATAAATACGTGAGCGTGTGTGAGCCTTGTATTATGGTGCTTGTAACTTCTCTTCTTTGTAAGGTTGTCTGGAAGAGACCGCTACTTAGCGAAAAGACCGCCTATTGACTCACTTAGTAACTTTTTATTTGTATTTTACTTTTCATGCTGTATTTGTATGTGGTGTTCAATAAAGAATATTTGTATTGTATTGTATGGGTACTAGACAACGATAAACTTACTTATATAGAGAAATATATACTTAAATACGTAGAAAACATCTAAGACTCAGGAACAAATACTCGAACAAACACACAATTATCTGCCGTTATGGGATTTGAACCCAGGACCCCTAGCTTCAAAGGCAGGGTCACTACCAACTAGGCTAGCGTGTCGTCAGAGTAATTGAGGGGGACGACCTAGCTTGGTTTCTACCTCCAGGTTCAAGTTAGAAAAAACGGCTAAAAGCTAGTCGGACTTGCATACAAAATGCTCCATACCATTCTTGTACGGCGTATCCCTCATATTTTATACTGAATATCAATATTTTTTGGCATAGCGGTTATAAATTCAAAATTCTGAATAGTGTTCCAGTAAATTGGCCACATGAGGATCTTTGAACCCTTTGAACGCCAAGAACCCCTAGAACAAAAATTAGCGTAAAAATGTCACTTCATAATTACATAGGTACACCTACTTACATTAATACACATATATAATATATGTATATAAATAAATGACTATTAAATGTACATGTATAGGTATAAGTATAGATATATACCTACAATTAAATAAAGGACAATTCACAATTATAAGGAGTCAAGCCAGTTTGTCTTCATCAATCTTCCGTAATGGTTACCCTAAAAATTATTATTATGTAATATAATTACCCCTGTTTTTGTATTAAAAGTACGACACCTGAATGTTGTCCTTGTAGAAAGTTCCTGTTCTGTGTTAAGTTTTGTTATATGTTTTGTTTTATAAATTATAATATCGTGATGTAATGCAGTGAACCCTTAAGACTTAAGCATTCACACATTGAGAGGGAGGTGCAGGCTGAAAAACCGCGCTGTGTAGACCCCGTCTCACAGCATACGCTGAGTTCTGAACCTTTTGCCGTAGCATCTATGAGACTTGTTGTAGTTAATACTTTATATTTTATCTTACTTTAAATAATAATCTGTACAACTACTGTGTTATTTGTGGCAATAAATCTTTTTCTGATTCTGATTCTGATTCTGAAAAACCAGTCTTATAAAAAGCTAATTGTGGGCGTATGTCTTCAGTCTTAAAATTGACCTTAAAGTAGGCTCGTCTTATATATAGTGTCTTGTATGTATGTCTCGATCGCACTCGCCGGACGCGTTCAATATTGACTGTCGACAGACAGTTAATTTCCTGAACGTAGAACCAATAGCCTGAGATCCCGCCGCCTGTTCTGGAATCTGGTTCGAAATCATCCCGGAGCATATGGTAGCAAGCTAGCAAAGGTGGCCAATACAGAACATGCATGTACTTTCTTCTTACGCTCTCTGGAAAGTGCTATGAAAGAGAGGAATAACTGTATACGCGAAATAATTATCGTGTATTGTTTTCATAAGATATGAAGCTTTAAAAAGTAAGAGTTCAGACCCCTGCAAAAACACTGTACAAAATCGATGACAAGAATGACGTCACAGCTGTTGTTCCACGTTTGAAGACCTCATAAATAAATGGCATTTATTTCGTAAATTACTATGTTGAATTAAAATATTACGTAAAAACAATGTAAACATTAAAAGAAGTGTTAAAATTCCAACAAGTTTGGATGCTATATAAATTTATAAACGGGTCAAAACTTAGTGTGTTGCGTTTTATATGCTTTTTTTACATTTTCTCCTAAACCGTATCAATAAAACTCAATTCTGATTTTCATACATGTTCTCTATTCTGTCACTGTTTGGGCCAACTAAAGCATGTTTCTTTCTTTCTAAACAATTCTATGGAAGAAAGAAATGAGCACCACGACTACGTAGAAGTTACTAAATTTTTGTTGGTGCAGTACTTTATATTATAGGACACAAAAATAATCACCCCTATGAGCTAATATATTTTAAAATATTATGAAATTTATTTTTCTATCAATATATACCAAGTTTTATCAAACTCGGCTAACAATCACACAATTTCAACTAGCTTTCTTTAAAACGGTGCATATGTTTGGGAGTTACAATGCCATAGACAGATACACAGACACGTGTAAACGTTGAAAGTGCGATGACGCGTAGAGAAAAGAAGGATAGTGTTTTATTTTTATTTAATTTTTCAAACAATATCTCATGGGTGAAGTATAATTTGTCCTAACTTCCGTACTCGGTCCATAGAGTAGTTTCCTATGGCGTTCAGTCATCTTTTTTTTATCTTGAATTGGGTCATCATTTGACCTTAGTCTCACATAACGTTAAGAGGATTGTGAAGCGATGCTAAAATCGCGTAGCCGTCAAAAATAATCCATACAAATTTAGCTCCGGGCGATAACGTTTCTCACAGGGGGTGAATCAAAAATCAAATCCAATTTTCACTATTTCTGAATATGTTGTAGATATTATAAAAAAATAAGTCTGCATGTTTCCGCTTGTCCTTTTTTTTCCTTCCAATAAATATTTTCTTGGAAAGGAAAACGTACGGACTTAGATTTTCATAGTATGTACAAAATATTCAAAAAATCGTTTATTTATTTTTTATTTATTCATGGCTCACAAAACAAGTTACAATCATCATAAGCAACGCAAACATCATGACGAAAATGTAAGGATCTAGACTATAACTCTAGACTATGTGTGCACAAAATGATTAAAGTGTATCTAAATGTTTGGTGGTTGGTGGTGGTAGTTAGGTATCTTATGCAAAGTTAGCTAAAACTATGTTAGTTTTACAGTTTTCACAATTATCTTATATTCTAATAACTAAGTACAAAATATGTGGCAAATTTGTTTTTTAAACGTGGGTAATTTACTATTAAAAATATCCAAAGAAGAATGCTCAGCCACGGTATCATTATACAATCGGCACATCCGGGTTATAGGGTTATAGTAGGATGTGTTATTATTATAAACTTGAAGGATAAATATTTTAGGTGAGGGATTACGGGCATTGAATTTAGTTCTAAAACTTATAAGGGAAAGAAGCGATGGACAGTCAACATAGGAGTGTATAATTTTAAAGAGGCAGACCAATTCATTGGATTTACGACGTGAAGCTAATGACGGTACGTTAAATTTTTTGAGTCGATTTGCGTACGATCGAACCTCTCGGCCAAGGTGAAGTCTCCAGCAAAGTATAATTAAAAAAAATCTTTGTAATCCTTCAATTCTGTCACTATGCACCATATAGTATGGAGACCAGATAACCGAGCCATATTCAACAGTTTAAGGGGAGATAAACGCTATCGCATTCTGTATGGAAACTTTTTGCTTCACAGTTATCTTAAGTTGTTCGACGAGGTCGAAGGTGTAGTTACACTTACCCAGAAAATAGCCTACCCATACTCACTCTTGCCTTAAAAACACAAAGAGCATACGATTCCGGGAGTATACACTCAGGGAGAGCATTCCACTCCTTGGCAGTGAGAATAAGAAATGATTAATTCACACCAAAAACAGTTCACGCGGCGAGAAATGCCTTTCGATGAAATAAAAATTATTTGATATTTTTTTTTAGGGAATGAGGGCTTTTCGTACTGTTAGGCGATGGGCTTGCATCCTGTCACTAATACACTAGTAAACTTGATATTCATATTCATATTAAATTTATTGCATCCATGGTATTTACAGAGGTCTTACATTAAAATATAGTTCTAAACATGGTCCCTATTAAGTATAGCAATCTTAAAAACTAAAATAAATAAAAGATAACCCAAATATAACAAAGTTAGTACTTATTACACTAAAAAATTACAAGATATAAAATAAAGCTCTCTTATACTATACATGTGTAATTTTAATATATTTACATTAACACAAAAATGGATAAGTTGAATAATTTCTTACACGTCTATTAATTATTTTTCTAGGTATTCTGACAAAGTGTAGTAGCAATTCTTAATTAAATATGTTTTTAATTTATTGATGAAAGTGGTGTAAGTTTTTTCCGCAATAGCCTGCCTGAAGACCTAAAAGGTCTTCAGGCAGGCTATTATAAATTTTAATACACATTGCATGTGGACCTCCACCGTACATTTTTATTCTTATAGGGACTGATGAGACCAACCTGTTTTTGTGTCTTCTTGGCCTGGTTGTGCAAAATGTGGTTACAAAATAAACAAGTCTTTTTAGGGTTGTTGTTGTTTCTGTAGCTCTGCCTACCCCGCTCTGGGAATGAAGACGTGATGTTATGCATGTATTTATGAAAATTCTGCGTAATGAAGCGTTCGTTAAAAGGTGTTTCGATAAAGAATTAGGTAATAAAAAACCATGTAGAATAAGGGGCCCTGGGCGTTTCGGCCTAATTTGAGCTTAGGTATAACGCAGTGAGATCCTGGTCTAGGTAGCTTTGACAGCGAGCGTCAGCTAGCCCCGGGGAACAAGCAGCAGAGACACGTGGCGTGTCAACTTTTGTTGACTCAATTATTTGAGGTTAGGCATAACGCAGTGAGATCCTGGTCTAGGTAGCTATGACAGCTCTGACAGTGTCAAATTTTGTTTACTGTATATTATTGATTTCTATTTTATCCGTTCCATATGAGACTCAGGCATCAATTTCACATTGATTTTTTTTATTAATTATCTTATTTCGATACGAAATATCCAAGTTGACTGACCCTGGATTTCTATATTTACTGAATTATAAACAAGTGTTTTTAGAGTTGTTGGTGTTTCTGTAGCTCTGCCTACCCCTCTCTGGGAATGAAGGCGTGTTGTTATGTGTTATTATATGTGGATTTCTATATTCAAAACGTCTCGTTAAAAAGTGATGTCTTCTTCTTCTTTTTTATTAATGGCGGTCCACCGCGATGTACGCAGTGATTTCGCCAATGTCAAGTGAGTAGAGTAAATCAGTGAACAGAATAAATCAAAATCAAAAGCCGGACATTTTTCAATCGGCCATCTTCCCTCCTAAATAAGTGATGTCTTGTTATAGTAGATTGTTCAACAAGGGACTAAAACAAGCCATAATGACACGAGATTTTTAGCCGCGCGAGCGAGCTTGCGAGCGAGGGTGGCTGTAGTTCGAGTGTCATTATGGTTGTTTAGTCTCGCGTTAAACACTACTTATCACATTGAATGCGAGGAAAAAAACGACGTTCTAAACAATATTGTTTTTTAACAACGTACGCTGAATACAAGTTATGAACATATATTCAAAATACAAATAGGAAAAAAAAGTTCCGCGGTTTTTTTGTAAAGTGATGTTTTAAATGCTTGCATATTTAGCCAACAGATTCAAACTCTGAAACCATTTTAAAAGTAATTGGACCACGCATAATAAAAGAGTTCGGCCTTAATATGATTAAATAGATTCATATTCGTAATAATTAATCGTGTTTCACGAAATTAAATCCTTTTTTTTATATATTTGCACAGTTGTCGTTTTGAGGTTATTTCGACACCCAAAAATATGGTCCATACACAATCACTGAAAATGGCGATAATCCTCCATTCACAAACACCGTGATTGGTTGTTCCAAAGTAAATTAAAAAAAAAAATACTTTAATCCCTAAAAATTAATAAGGAGCTTTTCCTTCCCGATTCGCAGAGATTTAAGTAGCATTTTAAGAGCATGAGAAGTGAAAAATAAAATAAATATAACGGTACAATGTCACACAAATTTATCTAGTCTCAAACTAAGCTCTAGGCTTGTACTATGGGTACTAGACAACGATAAACATACTTAGATTGAGAAATAAATACTTAACTACATAGAAAACATCCAAGACTCAGGAGCAAATACTCGAGCTCATCACATAAATATCTGCCCTTACCGGGATTTGAAGCCAGGACCGCCGACTTCGGAAGCAAGGACACTCTCAACTAGGCCAACGTGTTCTAAAATTTGACACATTTTGTATGTAAATGTCAAATTCAATAAGTTATTTTTATTTGTTTTATACTATGTAGTGATCTACTTAGTATAAAACAAAGTCACTTTTTCTGTCCCTATATCCCTATGTATGCTTAAATCTTTAAAATTACGCAACGGATTTTGATGCGGTTTTTTTTAATATATAGAGTGATTGAAGAGGAAGGTTTATATGTATAATACTTTAATCCGGAGCGAAGGGAGGGCGGGTCGCTAGCATGTTATATAAAAATAACAAGCCGGTGACGTCACGCAACCGTGCTACTGACGACGGTTCCTCCTTTTTTGGCAGTTTTTTTTTCGGTGTCCATATTGGCTCACAAAATTGCTAGTCTGATATTTTCTCTTACTATCGATTTATAGTCCGACTCATCACTCTTCCAATTTTTTTCCTAATACTATCGGAGTTCATAACAGAGTGTGTTCTGAATCTAATCATATCCCAGATATGTATGATATGTGTGTCTATTTATTCATGTAAAGCCTGACAGGATTCTATTTGGCCCTATTTCAATACAAATTTATATGGAAATAGGGCCAAATAGAATCTTGTCAGGCTTTAAGTCATTATAATGTATTAGTTTGTATTAGTATGTATGTGATTACCTATTTATTAGTTTGGTAAGCGTGTATTTATAGGTATATTATATTTTATAGCTAGCATAGTTCCTTTTTATTGTTCAAAATTAGCCTGCACCACCTACTGTGTAAATTGTTTTAACTTGACATCTTATCCCTTCTAAGGTTGTCTAGAAGAGATCGCCAATCAGCGATAAGACCGCCTGTTGTTTTCCTGGGTCTTCTAAATTGTGCAAATTCTTTGTAATATTTTTGTTTGGTGGACAATAAAGTGTTTTGTTTTGTATTGTATTGTATGAGTCTAATGCAGGTTAATTATATCTACTTGTCTCTTTCCCCAACTCTAAATAACATGCCAAGGAGTGCGAAGACAACTTCGATAAAGTAATTTTGAATATCGTAGCCATGGCCCTAACTAAATTGGAATTGTCCTTCCATCGTTCCATCCGATTTATTAAATCAGACTCCTTTTTTATTGAATTCGTGGACGGTTTCGAATCTGCAAGTCAATATGACCCAATTCCAAATCTCCAACAGGAAGAAAAATATAGATTGAAACAGCGAAATAAATTGCTGGTTCGCGCATCACATAATGTTTATTTGAATTGTTTTGAACCCGTGACGTAAATAGAGGGTGTTTAAGTTTAACATATGTATGTGTATCTGTGTATTTGCGTGTATGTCTGTGGTGTGGTGTGGTGTGTGTGGTGTGGTACCCATAATTACAATACAGTTGCAATAATCAAACTGGTTTCTCATCACATCAGGTAAATCTTATCGCATCTTTAGAATTATAGTGACCTAATCCAAATATTATGAATTTCGACTTAGGTCTCTATAGTACTAGATTTATGACTCGAAATCGAAAGCTGGAAATGTTTGAATTAGGTCACTATAATTCTAAAAGTGCGTTACATTAAATTTATTAGACATGCAATGTCATATTTATTACTCACTGTATTTCGTCCAAAGGTCCCAATTGTAATACACATAGGTACCTAATTAATACGTGAAGTCGTGGTTTAATACGATTTTCAGTACGAATAGTCAAAGTTGTTGAATGTTATCAGGGGACAATAACACACAAATTGACCTAGTCTCAAACTTCTAGACAACGATATAATTATCTAAATACTTAATAACGCTTGAAAAAGGAACGAATCCATTGTCCCTAAAATATCTCTAAATACGGCGGTTAGAAAGTATGGATTTGTTTGAAGTATTTCTAGGACATTATGTTCAATTTAAAGTTCACAAAGCTATTTCTGCTTAATTGTAACTGTGATCACCTGAGCCTGACTTATAACCTTTACCTCGACGCACATTCGCGTCAGTGGCCCCGACCGACCCAGGATGCGGTCCAGAGCGGAGGCTGAGCGATCAATAGTCAGTCGCGCGCCCGGGACAGGGCGGGGAGCACGGGTCACGACTGAGGTAAGTCCTTTCCTCCAGGAACTAGGGTAGGAATTAGTGGAACTTAGTTAATTTTTTAGAGAAAACGTGTTGGTTTACGGTGCTTGTTAAAGAAAAGTTAATTAATGATGGTCTTTTTGATATTATATCATATTAAAATCTATAAATAAATTTTAAAAAATACAGATAGAATATTGGACTTACTGGGTCTTACGATTTTTTTAACACGCTGTTTTGTCGCTATTAAAGGCTATATAGGGTCGTTGTAAAAATATTTTTGTTGGATTAATTAGGAGTAGTTTTATTGCTGTGTTATTGCAATTATTGTATATTAATGTGGAATTATTGTGAGTGAACCAAGTGTGACAAAGGTATGTACTAATGTTTAAATCAATCTTTTACGCCAAACTAAACTCAAATAAAATGTATTTTAATATTAGTAAAATTGTAGTCAGTTACAAAAATAATGCATTTTAATGTTTTTTTTCTATTATTATATAATTTCGTATTTCGATTGTATCAGCACCAACCTTAAATGGGGTCTGCTTGGCCCGCTGGTTGACTAGTAGAGAATGCCTGAAGGCATTAAGTCGGCCATTTGTATCTACGTTGTGTATTGTGCTATAAAGTTTGAATAAATAATAATATTTCAGTATCAGAAAACCTAACTGTACATTTGATACACTTTTTGAAGAATTATTTTGTATATTTTTGTTGCGTGATAAATTTCTGGACGTCTGACAAAACATTAGATAGCGGATAGTACTGGGTGGGCGTTTTCCAAAAAAAGTGTACATCGTTAAAGACAAAATTAAGAAAATTTAACTTTTTCCATTTCGTCACGAAAATTAACGTATCTAAATGTATGGCTAATTTTCGTGACGAAATGGAAAAAATGAATTTCTTAACTTTGTCCATAACGATGTACACTTTTTTCGTAAAACGCCCGGGTACGTTAATGACTAGCATGTCATGCTCAGTGTAGGGTTCCGAAGCCTTTAAGTACTACCAATACAAAAAAACAAGTATTCTAATTTTCTATTTCAAGTAATTATTAAGTGCCGTCTTAGATAATGTTAGTAGGTATAAACACTTTAATGACCGGTATCTGTAGAACCCATGATGTGAACTAATTGTGATAGTTTTCGTTTTAAATTCGTTAGATGCGCTTTCATTTAAGATATTTTTCAGATTTTTAGTTTTTGTAGTTTTGACTGTAGGGGAGGGGGAAACCTGGACTCTAACAAAAATTAGCGCTTTAAAGCTTAATATTTCACAAAAGGATCCCTTAATCGAAAAATTGATATTACAAACCCGCAATAATTTTAAAAGACCTATGTAACGACACCTTACAATATGGCCAGACGAAAAAAAAACATCCCCAATTTATGTGTACCCTAAAAAGTCTCTGGGCTAGGCTGCGGACGGACG
Source organism: Acleris holmiana (assembly GCA_949316455.1). Lineage (NCBI taxonomy): Eukaryota > Metazoa > Arthropoda > Insecta > Lepidoptera > Tortricidae > Acleris > Acleris holmiana. The sequence goes on from OX438781.1 coordinate 1,878,467, forward strand.
GACATGGCGAAACTATAAGGGTTCCTAGTTTGACTACGGAACCTTAATATTAATCAATGATGTCGTGTGATCGTACCAGTGTTGGACACTTTAAGCTGACAGGCACCAATAATGGACACTTTACTTTTAATTCAAAGATCATAAGGTTATAAATTGATTGTTGCAAAACAAATGAATATTATTGTCTGTAAAAGAAGACTCAAGTGTCCATCATTGGACCTTGTCCATTACTGGTTCGATCACCCTAGTACCTATTTTCTTAAACTTATTATAAAACCTATGGACTACATCTTTAATAAAAGGTTTCATCAATTTTTAGCTTAATTCCATAGACAATTACTCTTAAAATTAGTTTAACTTTTAATCGGTTATTAAATCCATGAAAATTAAAAGAAGTATATCATGTATAGGTACCGGTTAATATTTATTTAAATTTAAATTCGCACTTCGAAACACGAATCCTGTATAAAGTTTTTCCTGTAAAAAATCGCGCATCGAGGCCGTAGCCCCTTAACCGGCTTGGTGCGTCCTGTTCAGTTTGCTTGTGGTAGCTCACGGCGCGTACGGTCGAGGCACGCACACATGCAAGCCGCGCGATATACCTTTGTTTGAAGACGAATTACTGTTTCTATTGTATCGCTAACATGGTTACGTTAAGCGTTTCCAGATACATAAGTCCAATTCCCCTTGCTCGCCGATCGAAGCGCAATTAGGTCGACGTTTGCATTTTAAATAAAGTGCACGCCGACTGCCTGGTTACTCAAAAGCGATTCAAACGAAACCAGAAAGTATCTCTTTCATTCAATCCTTATTTCACCATTGAGGAAAGGGACAGATAATGTCCGACTTCCGTTGTCCTTAAGGCAGTCCCCTTCTGTAATTTATCTAAAGAGGAATTTTAAAAATTTGTGGCTGAATGAGTCGTGAAGTCAGGTCCCTATAATGATTAGAGTTGTTATTTATATAATTATTTATGTAGGTATATATGTATATGTATGTACATACGTATATATGTGTGTATTATACATGTACTTTTATATTAGTTTGTGTACTTGCTAATTTGTTTAAAATTTATTTATTTATTTATAAGTATTATCATTTCTTTTTACTTTTTGTGCAAACTTGTATGTGTCCGACCCCATGCATTGTCCTTACTCATTTGCTTCAGGGTTAGCTGGAAGAGATCCCATTCAGGGATAAGTTCGCCTTTGTACATTAATTTAGTATTATAATTGTAATATTTATATTTTTGTGCAATAAAGAGTTTACATACATACACACATGATGTTATTAGGGAGCAATAATCGCTGGAGTTATCGTATTCTTGAGTGGAGACTGCGAATCGGCAAACGTAATGTAGGACGCCCTGAGACTAGGTGGAGCATCTTCGCAAGGTAGCTGGCAAGAGCTGGATGATGTGCCCACGAATCGTGCTCGTTGGCGTGCAATGGGAGAGGCCTATGTCCAGCAGTGGACTGATATACTATAGGCTAATAATGATGATGATGATGTGGATGTTGATGATGACAGATATTATAAAATTGGGAACTTGGATTTTGAGCGTAGAGCCTCTGAGCCTATTGATGTATAAATATGGAATTTATCAAGCGCGTTTTCTGAGCAGCGAATGTAGAAAACAAAAGACTGGCCAAGGCCAGACCACGGACAAAACTCCAACCCCCTTACTTATGAACGTGGAATAAGCTTGGAATACTTTATGCCATGCTTTGTCCTTATCTGTAATTGTGACATTTGCATCTGACAGAAAGTGACAAAGCATGGCATAAACTATTCCAAGCTTATTTCACGTTCATAAGTAAGGGGGTAAGGGTTACAAGTTTAAACCAGGGGTGTTGCGAATAGCCGCATCTGTATCCGCAACCACGGAATTTCCGCATTAACTTAAGAATCGCAAAATCGATGGGGGTCCATGCAAATGCCATGTTTTTTGTGGCAAATCTTGGGGGAGGCCTACGAGTATTTCCAGCAATGGAAGTCTTTCAGCTGAAAGAATATTTTATTTATTTATTTGATAGCAAGATTTACAAACTAACTTATGCTAAAGAAAATAACGGCACGGTACGAGTACACTGTGTCGCGGTTATTTATTATTTAACATGTAAGAAATGTTTCCGTGTGTGTGTGTGTGTGTGTGTGTGTGTGTGTGTGTGTGTGTGTGTGTGTGAGTGTGTGTTGGTGATGATGATGAATACTTATTTATTTGTAATAAGATGTGTTTGTTCCAGCGGGAGGATGGCGGACACCCGGTGGAGCTGCGTGTTCATCTGTTTCGTGATCCTCTGCCTCGCCAAGTTCTCGGAGTGAGTACCCTGGATCAATACATCATCTGTTGTTCTATGATACACGTCTCTTTGAAGATCTTTTGTGCAATTATCCTCTTACACACTCAGCTGTATTGAAGTTAGAGAAACTCATTGCTACGATGACCGCGGGGATTCGAACTCAGTACTTTACGATCACGAGTCGACCTTTAAGCCACTAGGCCACCGACGCTCTTAGTCGATGCATTTTATACTCTATTGGTAACCACATATAATTTTAAATGCTTATACTATGTGGTTGCCGGGTTAGAATAGTGCCACTCCTTGTCTCGTGGATATCGTAAAAGGCGACTAAGGGAATAAGGGCTCGTAGTACTGTTAGGCAATGGCCTTGCTCACACTAGTAAACTTCTTGACCTGATTGTGCAAAACGTGGTTATAGAATTATAAACAAGTTTTTTAGAGCTGTTGGTATTTCTGTATCTCTGCCTACCCCACTCTGGGAATGAAGGCGTGATGTGTTGTATATACTATTAAGGGCCCCACTAAAAATCAGCGCCGTGGCTTGCCTTGGCATTGTACTGAGTGGGTCTCTTATTGACGCAACGGCAGAAAGTATTGTCTTAAATCTTTGTTTGTTGTAAACCGTGTCGTTTCTGTCACAGAAATTCTGTGCCAATAAAAACAGTGCTGTGTTTTTCTTTGTTTCTTACTTTTCTTTATTTAATTTTATTACCTAAACCAACAGATGCGTGAACGCGAAGATCAACTTTAGGGAGAAGGAGAAGCAGATCTTGGACCAGATCCTGGGCCCGGGGCGCTACGACGCGCGCATCAGACCCTCGGGGGTCAACGGAACTGGTACGGTCGCTTCTATTCCTTTCGGCTAGCTCATAACAAGGAGATGGTCATTTTCATACCGTTTCAACCGCTGAAGAGTTTCAATACGGTCTAAAAACTGACCACCTAAAAATTTAAACATAGATGCGTTATGCTTATTGATTCTCATTTGAAACTTTTGAAACGCTCTGAAAATTACCAGAAATATCTCCTTAATGCAAATAAAATCGGCTGTTTACATATAATTTATTTACCGCTTAGGAGCTGTCTGCAACCAGGGTTGCAAAAATAGAAGGAGTGAAATGCTTTTGGCAAATGCAGTATTTTTTCACAATTCGAGAACTAAAGTTGGGGATTTTGAATCGGAAATACTGAAATGTCGTGAAATTTGTAGATTCCCTGCCTTTTTTTTATTCAGGCTGCAGATTGTATGCCGTCGTACCAATAAATTTAAACGTAATGCGGGCTTTACACGGGTGACTACAGCTGTGCGGCTAGTTTCTAGTCACTTGTAAAAAATCGAACCACCACCTCATTTACACGGCTCGATAAAAATCGCAGGTGAGCGCAGCGCTAAAAAATGTTTCGCAGCAAGCGATCGCTTGCAACTGAGCATTTGCACGGTCGATTTTAGTCACCAGCTGTATGTAGCCAATGTCGGATGCTACTCCACTGGGGCTTGCGAGTTTTGTCACTTACAGCCTAGCCGAATTGCAATTTAGACCGTCGATTTTTGCCAAGCGGCCGAGCCGTGTGGCGGAAATCGACCCGCGTAAACCCAAGGCAGCATATTTTTTTTTGGTAGGAATATTTATTGTCGTCGCTTCACAAAAAGTATACCGAGTTGTACGTGCTTACCAATCACCGAACCTAAATAGGTTTGAATAACAATAAGATGTTTTGTATTGTTGTATGTATTGTTATCATAATAGAATTAAATCTATAATCAGCAACATTTAGATAGAGATAGATAATTGTCTTTAAAAAGCGCTGTTAATAAGGATATTCTTCACTGATACACCTACTAATAAAATGAACGATTTTCCCTCAGCAGTTAAAATCAGGTTTGGGTTTAGATGCCATTTGATGCAACTGATGTTTATGGTTATATTTATTTTTATTTACAAAAATTAGAAGCTTGTAAGTGCTTTTCAAACTTTGTTGAAAACATTTTGCTGTTGTACTATGTTTATTAACAGATGGACCCGCAGTCGTTAATATTAATATCTTCGTCCGAACGATTACTACTATAAGCGACATAAAGATGGTTAGTAAGGTTATGTTTACTCGTAGTGGGTAGCGCTTCACGAGAACTCGAATCATAGACAATTTAGAAAAAGTAGAACGTCGGTGTTATATCGAGCTTGATCCTTAGGCCCCCCACAGACCTACAAATTGTTTGCGCAATCGTCTTTTTTGTACAATCAGATTGAAACAGGTTCTGCCCCTACACGTATCAATTGATTGAGTCAATCATCAATCATTATGATCTATGGTCCATGATCTATTAAAAACTAAAACTAAGTTATCAGACTCAAAGTCACGTGAAAAACAGCTACATTGAGATATTATGAAAGATGTCTGATGAACAAGGATTTGGCTGCTGCAATTGCGCTGATAATTTAATTAAAGAAGATATAATAAAACGGTAAATTGTGCAATCACTACTACAGACAACACAATCACACGTGATGGCACAAACAAAATTCAACTCTGTCAAACTTTTATAAAATGGTTGCGCAAACTTCAATCATAGCCATAGACGACCAAGAAGTGTGATTGCACAAATAAATTGATCATCTGTGGGGTGCCTTAGTATCGCACTTCTTTGGAGAGTTGTTAATGACGATGCAAACGTCAAAAACAACTGACCGGTAGTAAGGCTAATGTTTTTTTTTAAATCTTATGTGTGCAAGATTGTCGATGACTCACAAGATGAAACTGCTTCGGTAATGGGATGTTTGAAGTCCCTGATAATAGATTAGAATAATTGATTTCGGTAGTACAACGTAGTAAGTTTTTAGCATATTACGTTTCCCCGTCGTTTCAGCGGTTAAAATTTTCATCTTGAGCGTCTATTTTAATGATTTTTCAGCCACTAGCATCAGTTTTCACAACAAACTTGTTGGTAATCTTGTGAGAACTTACGTTAGACAGTTTAAATAGGAATGCTACTTGTTTTGGATGTATTTCTTCTTACAATCTACCGCTCGAGTGCGGGCGTGTACAACTAAGGAATAAATTAATAGGTGCAACACATAAAGGCGTCAGCAAACGGCATCGGTGCAGTTAAGAACATCAAGTTATAATGATTTTATAAATCAGAGGGGTTATTACGACCTGAATATGTAGTTCATTTTACGGCGTGCGTAAAGAACAGAGCTATAGCAGTTATACAGCTCTTGGGGGTTATTATGACATAACTATGCAGTTCTGTTTACGCTCAGAGAAAAGGACAGAGCTATATTCGACGACACGTTGGCCTAGTTGGGAGTGAATCTGCCTCCGAAACCAGCGGTCCTGGGTTCAAATCCCGGTAAGGGCAGATATTTGTGTGATGAGCGCGAATTTTCACTCACCGTAAACTGAACTGCAAGGATATATTGTGATGGTAACTCATCACTTTTGTTTTATTACTCCCTTCTCTGTGATTACTTAAATCATTTCTTGACAGGGTGCTTTTGGTTTTGCTGGTAGAATTATAAGAATGTCGGCAATACAATTTTATTTCAGGCATTTATTATATTTAGGATTAATCTTATGTGAATATGCTTGAGCCGAATGTAATTCTTATATTCAGGATAATAACCCGCTAACACAAATTCTTATAAACAAGAATAGTTATTCGTGTATAATAGAGTCCATCCTTTGTTTCTTTGAATTTATAATTTGTTTTCGGTTAATTTTGTATCGATTTTACTTTTAAATTTCTTTCGCCCCATCCAAATTTCAGGTACGGGAGGACGGATTTCAAATTAACACTGTTTCATAATAGCTAATTAAAACACTCGTATATTTATCAAACCATATATTTTGCTTGGTACTTAGATGGGCCAGCGGTTGTTACCATCAATATATATGTCAGGAGTATATCAAAGATTGATGACGTCACCATGGTAAGTATACAGTCGACGTTAATAACCTTAGTCACAACAGCATAAGTACAGTCAGTCGGTTCGCGAGGTACAACAAGTCAAATGAATGGGCAACTCTCCTATTGGCTTTTCCCAGTTATGTGTTATGTTTTTACTAGTTGTCGCCCGTGACTTTGTCCGCGTAGATTTTGTATTTTAGTAACGTACGTACATATTTTTTGTCTAAGTTATATCTATCTTCTTCCTTATCCATTCAAAATTCAACCCCTATTTCATCTCTAAGTGGGTTTTATGTAGAAAACTGACCCTGGAACTAAGTAGTAATATGCAAGTTGCGAAAAACTTTTTTTTTTAAGTTTCACTACAGTTCTTGAAAACATTCAAAGTTCTCTATTCGTACAAAAAAAATACGTTCTTGGAATTTAAGTAAGACAAAAGACACACCTAACTACCACTTTGTCTTTTACTTTACGGTTTTAAGTTTTTGTGTCTTGTTGTGTTTAGTGAATATTTTTTTTCAACCTTCTGCGGATTCACTTTGATCTTAATTCTTATTCACTGTTCGCTCCTGAACATAACACATGCTTATTTTTGTCATGTTTTAATATATGTCAGTACCTATTCTAGAATATTCACATAATAGTGATTCTTTGACGACAATATTCCCCAGATTACATTTAATTAAATTGGGTTTATATCATCAGTCGTTAAAAAAAACTGCTGTGTATAAGGTCTCAATACAACTAGTTAATAGACACTCAAAACTCGCTGGTCTAAAGTGAAATTTTGCATGCGTGGTAAACAAATCCGAGATATAAGACCTTTAAAGTCTATACTTAAATATTAAAAAGTTAATGCTCTGCTCGGTCGTTTTGTGAAGTTTTCTATATGTGACATTTATACATGACAGATATTTCTGATAAAGTCTAATGTGAAATTTAACTTATCTTACTTAAGTACCTTTACATAAATTTTACTCTTCTTCATTAGGAAGAACTTGATTTCTAGAGCATTTTAGTTTTTAGCGTGGCTGATTGTCTTTATGATATCATCTCCTATGCGTTAGATTTAAATGAATTGGTTGGAATATAATTTTAAATAATATTTTGGAATAATTTTATTTAGGTGTAGTCTTACAGTTGGTGTTAATCTCGTTTCATATACAGAATGAAATATTTAATACAAATTCCAAAAACCACTGGTAACATTACACCATCAGTCATCACACTCATTCATTAAACCTTTTCAGTCTCGTAATGTACATGAATACATGGTTAGGTATAAAAGTCTGTATACAATCTAAGATTTGATATTTTTTGTCACTAAAGGCGACGATCCCACGTTAGTACGAGTGAACATGTACCTCCGATCCATCAGCAAAATAGATGATTATAAAATGGTGAGTGTCTACAAAATAACCAGATAATATGTAGGAACACCGTGCCAATTTTATTAATAAACAAAGTTGACTTCAACCATGTCATCGACATAGTCGTAGCTGCAAAATATAACGTTAACGATGATAAAACTTTGTTTATAATAAAGCTTGATATTTAAATGAATATTCTAACTGCACTTCGCTGTACGTTGTCAGGCCGTGTTTGAATATGTGTTTGTATTTTGATTCCTGTTTTGTTTTTTCTTAAGTTTCTTTAAGTGGATGTTCTGTGTTTTGCACTGTCTTTTTGGATATTGTAACTATTTGCTCGTATGTTGAGTGAGTTGTCCACGATATGTTGAACTGTTAATTTATAAAAGTATACCTGTATTATTGCGATGGGAGATAACTTTGCATTAAAATGGCGATTAACCCCATAGCAATTTGTTAGTAAATTGCAAGACAGGACTCTGTTGTCTTCGCATGCGGCTTATCCTCTTCTGTCGTATACACCTACGATGTGAAGGATCCGACATTCAATTAATTGTGCAGTGTAGTGTCGTATACCCTTTAATGTATACAATGTTAATATTCGTATGTTTCACACTTTGTTTTTTTTTACAGTCCTTTGTTTAGTTTTTTAATATGTTTGATTTGTGTTTCTTCGGTGAACTAATTCCCCTAATAACCCACTAAACAATGTCTGATGGACTTCAATTATTATTGGTACATCCTGCCATTAGTGATATACAAGCAGTACGGCAAATAAAAAACAGTTAAAATAGGCCCCGATTTTCTTAATTTACAATTACACACTGCTCTGCGTTACAAAACTAATTGAAAAATATTTCCAATAGCGAAGACGATGGCGTCGTCATCATTGCCATTGGCATCAATAGGTCAGTTGTGCCATTATAAGGGCCTCTTTCACATTCCACTCCTATGAAGCATTTCCTTATGATTTCATCGTCATCCACTAGATGGTCATCTTTAACCTTTTTTTTCATACCTTCCACTTTATTATGTTTAATTTTTTTCTCTCTGTGGCCGCTTAAAGCCTCGCTTTGTCACTTTTAAATTAAAAATCTTCAATACAAGCTTTCATCCATGAAACTTTTGGATTTTTTGCCGTTGTCATTATATCAATTGTCCCTGATGATCCGACATACTCTTCTTGATTAGTTATGTCTTTATTCGTTGCTTTATTCTGTGACCACACTTTCTTGGACAGTTAAAAAGCATGATCGTCAGTAAAGAAGTATTGGCTATTGATGTAATCGTAGTTCTACAAGTATTGTTGTATAATAAAACATTGATGTGTGTATATATTACGTGTTTCTGGATTATAAGCTCCTCTATCTTTTTTGTTGTTTGCTTTCTCCTAAGGAAACTGTTTTAGGTATTTTCAAAATGTTTCGGAACCTCTTCTTTCTGCATGCATGACCAGCTGTAGTCGCTTTCCATTGTTGTATGTTTAGTATCTCCGTTATGCTGTGGTCCATTTTCTTCAAGAATATCAAATAAACTCCCTATTTCATTTCGATTTTACGGTGCGGCTTTCATCCTCGCAACTTTTAATGTCGACTTTGAAATCTTCTTTGTTTGGTTTTTCTTTATTTTATTTTCCTTTTTATTTATGTGCTAAATCACTAAAAATATTATAAATATATAACCAAGAAGTTCAATAAACGGTACACTGAAATCTCCTCCTCTTTTCTATTTTCTGAAATATTTCTGCGATGTACCGACATTGTACCATCTAATAAGCCCTACAAGTATAGGTAATAGGATACAAAATATTTATTACGAAGTCAGGGAGTTGCTAGATTATTAAAAATCAACTCGTGGTTTTAGGATAAATGCACAATACCTCACTAAACACTGATAACTCACAAACTGAGAATAGTTGTAAGTTTAATATTGAATTCGTAGGCTTAGGTATCGCACTAGACCGTTCAATAGAACAAAACGGGTCAAATGCACAGAACCATTTTAAATCTGTAACGGTACTGCACCAGCGCTCGTGTGCTGCCATCTTGGGGCGGCATGGCGAAAACTTCCAGCACTTATTCGCAGATGTTATACCGACTGCCATCGCCTTAATACACAAGCGAGAATTTTTGAAACCAGTATACACCGAGCTTGCAGGCTAAGGGAGTCGCACCAATCTCCTCATGCCTTTCCTTTTTTATTTTGATCATGCTTTACGTTATCACATTTATTTTTATTTTTATTCAAGGATTACTGACTATTTTGGTCGTATAATATGTACGTGCCGTTATTGTTGTCTTGTTTATGTGAATTTGTGTTGTGTAAAGAACGGGGTGCCGTCGCGCCCGCACTCGCCCGCGCTAGTCGTGGCCCGCTAGACGTTCCGTAGCTCTAGTTAAGCCGGCCGGTAACCTGCATGCAGGTAACATGACAAGCATTCCATCGACGAGTGCTCGAAACGGTGAGTAGTACGCTTTGCTTCGCTTTCTCGGGAATGCATGAAAACCATTATGCTAGTTCATTTTACACGGTGGTTATGCCTTCCATCTCTCGTAGAGCTTTTGGAAGCTGGAGCCTTTGACAGATCGCTCATTGAATACAAAACGGACACATAATTTTGAATACAAATATTTAATTTTGGAATGTGACCGTTTTGTAATCAATGAACGAATGTTAGTTTCCACGATACGAACGATTGAGCAAAAGTTCTCATGCAATCCCGTTAGCAATGACTTGCCAAAATGAATACGCCTTCATCGAATCCTAAACTCCAATGTCAAAACACAGCAGTTCTTATGTGGCACTTATCACCAAAAGTAGTACTTTGGTTACCACGACGTGGCTAAGCTATTCATTTTACAGTTAGAGAAAGAGACAGAGTCTTGTAACTGCTAAAGCTCTGTCCCTTACACTCATCCTAAACTGAATTGCTTAGCCACGTTAACCCCCCAGGACACAGTGCCTTGTCTTGAATTTGGAGTCACAGTTTCGTGATTCCGACAGTAAAATTGTTCAGTTCATTAGTGCCAAAGCTGTGGATCATATCTGTAACAATTAAAAACAACGTTACAAATGTAGCTTGCTATACTATTCTTTCGATTATTGGGTAAACTCTTAGATTGAGATCTAGTAAAAGAACTTTCCTTCAGCAATTTATTTACTATCAAGGATACTAAATTCTTTGAATTAAGAATACTTTTCAGCCTGTCAAAATTCAATCGCATGTTGTATTAAATTTAATATACATACATACATAACATCACGCCTTCATTCCCAGAGTGGGGTAGGCAGAGCTTCAGAAATACCAACAACTCTAAAGACTTACTGATATTTCTGTAACCACATTTTGCACTAACAGGCTAAGAGGTTTACTAGTTTACTTTAAATTTAATATTACTTGAGAAATCATTTTTCAAATTCATTCGCAGTAACAGAGGCTGTATTTGATTATCCAAAGAAACAAAATTAAAATAGGTTTTTACTAACCGATAGGTACTTGAATGGTACTTGAATATACGGCTTCAGACGATATTAGATAACAAAACGATTGCCTTAGAGGAAAAGGCTACAAAGAGATGATCCCGCTTTGGCAAACATCCAATTCTGACTAATAACCTCTTGATGATATTATCGCATCTATCAACGTCGGTGCCTGTTATGCCATCTCCCTGCCTTGTGGTATTATCGAAATACCATCTGCTTTCATATGTGTATACAATTTGATCAACTTTTTCAACTTGCATACCGACTTTCTCAAAGGCCGGCAACGCCATCTTACCTGTGGACCTAACATGCTGCAACGGGACAACATTTTGACATAGGCTAGCTACTTTAATCCGTCTATTTAATACTCCAACGTAAGAATAAAGTGTTAATGTTTAAAATAAAAGTGTATTTTGTGTGACTTGTGTCGTTTTATTATCAAGCAAATTAAACCCCGGGTGGCTGTCATTTTGCATACATACAACATCACGCCTTCTTTCCCAGAGTGGGGTAGGCAGAGCCACAAAACCAACAACTCCAAAAAGACTTGCTTATGCTGTCTGTACCCACATTTTGCACAATCAGGCCAAGAAGTTTACTATTAGTGACAGGTTGCAAGCCCATCGCCTAACAGTACTACAAGCCCTTATTAATTTCAATAATTTCATTATAATAGCTACTTTTTATTTGACACTAGTTCCCGATACGGCGTGTTAACTCTTCAGTGGTGCTAGACAAGTTGCATTCGACAATCGTTAGCGATTATATTTCGATTGATAAATGTATGGAATTGACGTAAAAAAACGAGATAGTTATGTGACACTTACGTCAATTCTATATATTTTTCAATCGAAACATTATCGCTAACGATTGTCGAATGCAACTTGTCTAGCACCACTGGTGTGGTATGGTGGTCCATTACCATACCAACTGGCTCATTTTCCTTTACTAGCATAAAAGTATTTTTATTCGGTTTGTATTGGATTAATCTAAAGCTGGGTACGATTCTGAGCGGCTCAGCCTGAGGCATGCTCGTCCTACGCGGCGAGCTGCTCGCGAGTCAAATTGTTGCACATAAACATGCGCGGGCGAGGCAACGTACTTGACGCGAGCCGACATTTAAAAATGGCGTCGGACACGATCACCGAATTATTAACAAAAAGAAGAAGAAATCACCTCGGTGTTGGAACGGCTTAGCAAATTTATCAAAGTACGCGCCTCACCCACAGACAAGTTAGAACTTGTCGTTCTGCCCGCGGCATGATTGGATACACGTCCAAATTACGCGAGGCACGCACACCGAGGCGCCTTTGAGCACGGTCGAAAGACCGACTCTCGGCGGCTCGCCGCACGCCGCTCGCTCGCTGCTCGCGCACAGCACGTAAGGGCGTACGAATTTGAGTAAAATAGGTGAGCCGTGCGCGCCTCAATCCGAGGCTGCTCTAAATCGTACCCACCTTAAAAGTTGGTCAAGTTTAGCAGCATGATCGGTAGATGTAGTTGTGTCAAGCTTTGTACAAACTGATTCATTTGACTTGCTCTTGACGAGATGTCTGGATTTGATCCTCGACGTCAAATCAAATTGTTGAAAACCGACATTTTTCCACCCATCATAGATTTTTGAAGTAGTTTAAGATTTGTGTCAATTTTCATGTAGAATATTTAGTTAAAGTGAAGTTTAGAAGATCGATTAAAGCCTTCAAATTCGATATGCATATTATTGACACAAATAACAACACCCTTCCAGCTTTTGGACTAATGTAAAAGTAGATATAAGTACAGTTAGAAATAGCTTCGCATCAAATTAATCACTTAAAAGAAAGAAATTAAATCCAAAATCGAACATTCGCAGTTTGCACCATGTTTGCTGTAAAATTAATTTGGAAACTTAGTTAAAAATCAATTTAACGTAGGAGTAGTAAGTGCCCTTACAGAATGAGTAAAATTTATTTCAAGTATACATAGTAACGATATAAAAATGAAATCGAAAACAATGTCTTCAACTAAACCTGACCAGTTTTAAATGGAAATAAAAATTCAAACTGAAAATCCTTCGAACATGTGTAAGGGCTCTTCAAATACAGTAACGAAATTTCATCAAATAACGAGATATCTTGATGATATCCCGTCGATTTTAAATGATACGGCAACTGTTATAATGTATCGACATGTTTTAGGAATACTCAGTGCAGTTGACGTTCCGAGAGCAATGGTTGGACGAACGACTGAAATTCAACAACCTTGGAGGTAAGGCATTATTTCCAACAAAAAGGTCCCTAACTTATTTTGAAACAACAACCTAAAAACATTCGCCAAAATTCTAATCAGGTCACGTTTAGCCATTGTTTTCACGATCAAAAACCATAAATCAATCGGTATTTTTGGATCTTTTTTAGTTCCGATTGCCCATAAGGAAACAACAACTTGACAAACAAATAAATTCTAGGTCGCCTGAAATACCTGACGCTGACAGAAGCCAACCGAGTGTGGATGCCGGATCTGTTCTTCTCCAACGAGAAGGAGGGCCACTTCCACAACATCATCATGCCCAACGTGTACATCCGGATCTTCCCCAACGGGAACGTGCTGTACAGCATCCGAATTTCCCTGACCTTAGCTTGCCCCATGAACTTGCAACTTTACCCCTTGGATAAGCAGACGTGTTCGCTGAGGATGGCCAGTTGTGAGTAAAGCTTTCATGCCTTAGGATTGCAGTCTTTCGCGAATTTCTATGGGTCAAGCAGGGTTAAGATTTCACTCATCAGGTGGCCTGTTTCATCATTTGCGTTCTCCATGACAAAAAATAAATAAAAAACAACTTCTTCTTAGAAAAAAAACTAGATTTTGGACAATTTGAAGGTCTCTGGTCGAAAATTATATTTTTCAGTACCGTTACAGATAACATCTATCAGTCACCTTGTATCTATCATCTTGGACATTTTGGTAGGATACACCTAGAATCGTTATTTCCTAATTATTATATACATAGTACCATGATTTGGACCTTCAGTATTATCATATCTTAAAGTAACGACGTTTTTAGATTAGTTTATCCATATCTACTAATATTTCTTTATTAGTACTTATAGAATAGTAATTATTTTTCTCCAGTTGTGGTGTTATTTGTGCAATGTATTCAGTAGCTTGCCATATCACGTCTACACTTGTGTATTAATGCTGTAAAATTCTAGAGATAACTCCAATAAAGACAAAACATTTTTACACTCGAAACACAGTGGTAAAATCTTTATAAATGTGTTTTTACAGATGGCTGGACGACTGACGATTTGGTGTTCCTGTGGAAAGAAGGCGACCCCGTACAAGTGGTGAAAAATTTACACCTACCCCGGTTCACGCTCGTGAAATTTCTTACTGATTACTGCAACAGTAAAACCAATACTGGTTAGTTTTTAAAATGATAATAGGAATGGCTGATGATCACCTTTTATTTTTCTGATGCTTCAACTGATTATTTGACTTCTTTTTTTAAATATACTAGGTAGGAGTTTACCCGCTTACACCAATAATTATAACAACGTATGTGTATATATTAACCAACAAACCCTGTTTCTAAAATCCAGGTGAATACAGCTGCCTGAAGGTGGACCTGCTCTTCAAGCGCGAGTTCAGCTACTACCTGATCCAGATCTACATCCCGTGCTGCATGCTCGTCATCGTCTCCTGGGTCTCCTTCTGGCTCGACCAGGGCGCTGTACCAGCCAGGGTCTCCTTAGGTCAGTTTTTACTATCCAACTAAATAATTCGATCCCGAATCCACCTTACTTGGAATCAGCAATGAAGTCGCCAACATACGTGTTTACCGTTTTGGATACACCACTTGGGGGGTTATCATGACATAACAATGCAGTTCTGTTTACGCTCAGAGAAAAGGACAGAGCTATATAACTGTCATAGCTCTGTCCTTTTCTCTGAGCGTAAACAGAACTGCATTGTTATGTCATGATAACCCCCTTGTTAGTAAACTCGTGTGACTTATTCCCATGTTCAAGCCAAGAGCCATTTTGCCAAAGATGCTGAACGTCTCGAAAAAGTTCCACGAAGTGTCACCAAAATACATAAAAAGAAAGACTAAATCTCACGACTTTAAAGGACACAGGATTCACAGGGAGCATGGCAAATAAATTAAAAAAACAAAAAACCGCATTCAAAAACGCAAAAAATAACTTTTTTTAAATTGTAGGCACCTACCTAGTAGGTTAGTCCAACTGAAGTCGGCTTTTTTGGTGAAAATATTGTGGTCGCCGACTTCAGTTGGACTAACCTATTAGAGGTGCCTAAAAACGCCGCCGGAAAGTCATAGTCATATTTCAAGAAGTAAATATTCTTCGTTGTAGTCGCTCAACTATCTTAATTGAGATATCTTATTGCCACCCTTGAAATAGGTAACGTTGAGGAGTTCCAATGGCCATCTGTGGTCTTCATCATCAGTTCCACTTCTCAAAATTATTTTTTCTGAATGCAAATGCTATACTTGTTAATAAAAATGTTTAAAAAAACAAAAAACAGCCTTCAAAAATGCAAGAAATAACATTTTTTAAAATTGTAGGCACCCACATAACAGGTTACTCGAACTGAAGTCGGCGACCACAATAATTTCACCAAAAAAGCCGACTTCAGTTGGACTAACCTATTAGGTAGGTCCCTACAATTTTAAAATATGTTATTTCTTCCGTTTTTGAAAGCGGGTTTTTGTTTTTTTAAACATTTATTTTATTTTAATCTTTTAGTGATCATAAAACGCTGTTCCGTAGTCCCACTTATTAGTTGATATGAAACTTTAAGTTTCAACCACACCGCAGGCAACGCCGCCGGAAAGTTATAGTCGTATTTCAACAAGTAAATATTCTTCGTTGCAGTCGCTCCACTATCTTAATCGAGATATCTTATCGCTACACTTGAAATAGGTACCGTTGAGGAGTTCTGATGGCCATCTCTGGTGTTTATCATCAGTTCCACTTCCCGAAGTTATTTTTTCTGAATGCAAATGCTCGACTTCTTACTAAAAATACTAAAATCGCTATATGTTTGCCTACAATATTTGAGGAGTTCCCTCAATTCTTTTGGTGACAATGGGACCACCTCGGAAGGATACTCCGTCAAACCAAAAAAAATATTTCAAAATCGGTCAACAATTGACGGAGTAGTCGGTGAAAATACATAAAAAAAAATACATACAATGGATCGTATAACTTCCTCCTTTTTTTGAAGTCGGTTAATAAAGATACAGGTGATTGCGATTTACAGGAGATCCAAAAAATATTTTAGCTTATTTTTTAAAATCACCCGTCTTCGAGGTCACCTGTTTAAAGCACTCACTGAGTTTTCCCATATCAATCCTCGCAGGCAAAATTTATGTAACGGTTTGATGAAATTATGGAACAAACTACGAAAACACGTTGTCTCAACAATGAATGTCCATCAATTTAAAAACCGACTGGATCAACACATCAGCTATACTCGTATATGTATCTTTATATAAGGTAGGAAGGTAGACGTCCGAGTGCTCGACATGTCAAGAGAAAATATTTATTTGCGTCGTGATATTACGTTATACAGTCGCCATCAGATATATCGGAACGGCCGAGGTACTCAAATATTTCTGAGCAGCAATAAATTTCAATAAATTCTTTACGGTAAATAAGGTCAATAACACCTGAACATCCTATTCGCCACAAATATATGAGCAGTGGTTTTTCAATTAAATCTGAACACACAACGAGACAATAATATCTGAAAGCACAACTCGTCAAAGTTATCTGCACAGACAGGGTGATCATAAATATCTGAACATTTAAGGAAAATATACCTTAAAGCACTAGGCATACAGTTTAAATGTAATCGTACAGATGTAATGAATTTTCCTTTTACAAAATAAGTAGGTATACAAAATATAAATCTGCGAAAAGCAACTTCACGGTCTTGTTACAAGAGATACATTTAAATAGAATATTTGGCAATTCACAAAAACGGTAACATAACTGTCATTGCATATAATTCACTGCATGTATTTCTTCTTCTTTTTTAATTAATGGCGGTCCACACAGTGATTTCGCCAATGTCAAGTGAATAGAGTAAATCAGTAAACAGAATAAATCAAAAGTAAAAGCCGGGCATTTTTCAATCGGCCATCTTCCCTCCCCCCTTTGTGTTTAATTCCACTGCGTGTATTTATCAAATTTAATGTAAATATGTAATATTGAAGCTGCCAAATTAAAATAGGTACGAATGCTTTGCAATATTTCAGCCACTGCTATGTCAGTCACCATGGCCTAGCGGTTTAGTAATTAGAAATCTTAATTATATACCGTTGCGTCAGGGTTCAAATCCTCAATTGTGCTTGTTTTTTGTATTTTATTAAGAATTCATGTTCTTTTTTTTTTCTAATTTTTTATTTTTATTTAATGAAAACTGTAAACAAACTTAACATCAACATTTATAGAAACTCGTTAGTTTTCAAAACTACAAAAAAAAAACAAAACAGTGAGTTCAAGCCTCCGTACCGCTCAATTTTCTTGATGATTCCGAATAGAAAAAAAAATACAAAAAGATGGTCTTTGATTTTGTATAAACGGCCATACATTGCTACTTTAAGGGGTAAAATTGTAATAATCATAGTTCATAGCAAATAAGGGTCAATCAACTTTTCTTTGTAGCTCGTTGCCATGGTGACGTCTCCTGGGTCACTCTTTAAAACCACGATTTTAAAGTATATAAATCCAGCAAACATCGGCTTTTGTGGCAATTACAAGCCCATTCTTTTATGGGTTTTCTTCCAAGCGTATTAGTAGTGTATATTATAACCATTTTTCTAAGGAACTCTATCACTGTTGTCTCCTGGCTTACGGGACAGAATAACAACAACGAAAAGTTGATCCACCCACAAACAACTTCATTACACACGTGCAAACTCTTTAGAAGAGTTTCACACTTCAAGTAATACTAGCCAATACTCGTACTTTTTTGATTCCGTCGACGTTGACAACTATCTAGCAATTGTTATTGTCTTGTCATGTCATGTATCAATTGGATCGCATTGGATGTAAATTGTTATACCTATTAAGTGTAAAAAAATCTTTTAAAATGATTACCTATCGCATTAATAGTGAAATAAAAAGCAAAATCATACAACTAAAAAATGATGGTGTGCCCGTAACAGAGATCGCCAATGAAGTCGGAGTAGCGGTGAGTATATTTTATGACATTCAAAGCGGGGAAAAAGAGAATGTTGATGAAATTAGTATTTTTGAATTTAACACAATGAAAAGTAAAAATAAGTTTTTTATTTCAGAGAAATACTGTATATTTATGGCTGGAAAGATGGCAGCAAGAAGGAAACTTAAATAACCATGTTTCGTATGGACGTCCGCGTTGTACTACAAGAGGGCAAGACGACGCAATTGTGAATAAAGCTCGCGATGACAGATTTATTAACACAACACAATTTGCAAATATACACCAAGTGTCCAGCAGCACAATACGAAGACGTTTAAATGAAGTTGGCTTGCGAAATAGAGTGCCGGCAAGGAAGCCGGCTCTCACTGCCCGACACAAAGCTGAGCGGTTACAATTCGCAGCGACTTATTTGAACTACAATTTTGAAAACGTCATTTTTATGGACGAAAAGGTTTTCTGCTCATCTGATAACGGCAGAATGAGTCTATGGAGACCAGATAATACACGGTATCTCGAGCCAAATGTGGTGCCTAATCGTCAGAGCGGGCGTATCACGATTGGTTTCTGGGGCTGGATGAGTAAGAATGGTCCGGGGGAGTTGGTAGAGATAACAGGACGAATGAATGCAAACGATTACAAAGAGATACTGGAAAACTCATTTCTACCAACTGCCAACGTTGTTTATCCGAATGAACACATTACGTTCATGCAAGATAATAGCTCCGTACATAATGCTAGGTTAGTACAAGCATGGATTCATGAAAACAGAGATGTGTTGACTAGAATCAAAATGCCGGCTAAGAGCCCCGACCTCAATCCCATTGAGAACTTGTGGGGAAAAATGGTCCAAGAATGGGACGAAAGCCGGTGTCGCACAAAGGAAAACTTAAGACTTCATGCTTTCAACGTGTGGGAGTCGTTTATAGGCCGCACTACCTGCGAGAATCTAGTCGATTCGATGAGAAGAAGGCTGCAAGCGGTACTTAATGCAGAAGGAGGTTACACCAAATACTAACTTTTGTTACCCATGTAGTAGTGTTTATGAGTTTATTATTTAAAACTAAGGTATATTTTCGTTTTATTGCTTACTTTTATTTGCCCTACTCTTAATATTCCTAATGATATCATTCTATGAAAAGAAATAGGATCATGGACTTATTTGCCGTGCATTTAGCCCTTAACCATATTTTGTTATTTTACGTACTGAAAATGAGAAGGCACTTGTCCCACCGCAAACGGTTAGCGAGAAGCGAGCAGCGTGAAGCGAATGTGTATTTCCGATAGTATTTTCGGCCTATAAGAGGGTGTTTGATTGCGGCGGGCGTACATTCGCTCCACGACCAAGCTTGCGGCCCTGCACAAATCCACACACAAGACACATGTGTTCAAGCGGTATTAAAAGAAATGAAAATTATCATTGTTGTGTAAACTAGATCCCAACAAAAACATAAATGTGTACAAAAAGGCCATATTTCTAAATTCTGCCAATTGTTGTATCTGAAAGAGTCACAGAGTCCGGGCGACACATGCATACCGCACGTTTCGCACAGTACGAGTAAGATAAGGACGCCATTAGTATCACGATGACGTCACGCTCTATCTCAGGCAGTGTATACACACCCTAAATCCAGCAGAAAACTCTTTTTAGTTTTGACATTGATTTAACCGAATGGTGGTTGTGTAGAAAATGTATTCCAGCGTAGTACGTTAAAGAATTTTAAACTGTATGCTAAGTGATTTAAGGTATATTTTCCCTAAATGTTCAGATATTTATGATCACCCTGTCTGTGCAGATAACTTTGACGAGTTGTGCTTTCAGATATTATTGTCTTGTTGTGTGTTCAGATTTAATTGAAAAACCACTGCTCATATATATATGGCGCATAGGATGTTCAGATGTTATTGACCTTATTTACCGCAAAGAATTTATTGAAATTTATTGCTGCTCAGAAATATTTGAGTACCTCGACCGCTCCGATATATCTGATGGCGACATCTACCCAAAACATTTTCATGTGTTTTGGGAGATCTGACCTTTACTATACCACCTTTGGTGACCATATCTAAATTTCTCAAAATGAACAAAAAAAATAGTCAATCGGATTGTACGAGTCAGGTGCTTTCAATTGAAAATAAGTTCTATATTTTAAAATTGGCGTGTGAAATATCAAAAGTCAATACATTTCTCATCGCTAAAATGAGTTGGTGATAAAAGTAATGTTGATCTTATTTTATCTATCACAATTTAAAGTATGGTGACAAGTACTAGTACAGCGACGAGCATTCGGACATCTACCTTATACTGGGTGATTTTGGGGTCATGTTCCGGAATGGCCAAAAGTGAATAAGATGGTCATACTGAATAACCTTTCCGATGGGACCAACCACGAAATCGCCAAAAAAACACCAGCTGTTCCATACTCTCTTTTTACTCTCTTTTTATTACTCGTAACTCTCAATTAATTCACCGTTAATGTATGGAACAGCTGTTTTTTATGGCGATTTCATGGTTGGTCCTATCGGAAAAGTTGTTCAGTATGACCATCTTATTCACTTTTGGCCATTCTGGATCATGACCCCAAAATCACCCAGTATTTTTTTAAACTTATGTGACTAGTGTTGTTGAGAGTACGTCTTAGATGATTTTAGTAGGTATAAACACTTTAATCGCCTGTAACTCAAGAACCAATGATGTCTACTTAGTCGTGATAGATTTCCTTTAAAATCCGATATATTTTTCATTTATTTCTTTTTTCTAAAATTTTAGTATTTGTAGGGCGGGGGAGGGTGGGGGTCACCTGAGTCTAACAAAAATTAGCGCTTTGAAGCTTAATATTTCATAAACGGATTACTTAAACGAAAAACTGTTTTCACAAACCCACAATATTCTTGAAAGACCTATCCAACGACACCCCACACTATAGGGTAGATGAGAAAAAAATACATCCCCACGTTACGTGTAGGAGACGTACCATTTTTTTTTTACAATTTATTTTATCATACTCATGCCATATCACAGCTTTCTAGTACAAAGAGCCTCTGCGCTAGGCTGCGGACGGACGGACGGACATGGCAAAACTATAAGGGTTCCTAGTTTCTATTTAATTTATTTGTATCTTTAGAGGCCTTTGTACTCATTTGCCTTCCCCATGCCATAAAAGTAACAAATATGTATTATTAATCCAACAGGAGTAACTACGCTTCTGACGATGGCCACGCAGACCTCCGGCATCAACGCCTCCCTCCCCCCGGTCTCGTACACCAAGGCCATCGACGTCTGGACCGGTGTCTGTCTCACGTTCGTCTTCGGAGCCCTACTAGAATTCGCCCTCGTCAACTACGCGTCCCGCTCCGACATACACCGGGAGAACATGAAGAAAAAGAGAAATGAGATAGAGGCTTCGGCGAACTGTGATGCCACCTCAGATTTGCTAGACACAGACAGCAATGCTACGTTTGCTATGGTGAGATCGAATTTGATTTGGGATTTATACTTCAAACTCACGATGGCACGCCCAACTTCTTGAGTATATAAATAAATAAATATCAGGGGACAATCTCACACAATTGACCTAGTCCCAAACTAAGCTCTAGGCTTGTACAATGGGTACTACGCAACGATAAACATACTTATATAGAGAAATACATAGTTAAATACGTAGTAAACATCCAAATAACTAAGACAAATACTCGCGCACATCACAGAAATATCTGCCCTTACCGGGATTTTAACTCGGCACCGCTGGCTTCAGAGGCAGGATCACTCCCAAATAGGCTAGCGGGTCGTCAAAAAAAATAAAAAATAATTACAATCGTGACCTTTTTTAACAAAATCAGTTTAACTTCATTCTAGGGGTAGGTACACTTTTGATGATGTTTTAATCTGAAGTAGAGTTAGCGCTTGTTTATCATGTGTGACGTGCTTCCAGGGCTCGGATTCCGGTTAAATTTTCAAACCGTTATTATGTACTTGAAGTTCGGAGCTAAATCGAAATAAACCGAATTTAACCGGTATCCGAGCCCTGCTACTTACTTGATTCGATTCTACACGATAATAACGATATCGTCTTTGACGTGTTTCCTTATTGTCAACGTTTTGATAACTCTTATGTCATTTGCAAAAATGGCGACTGTAATATAAACGATTCTAAAACACGTCAAACGCAATATCGTTATAACGCAGTAGAATAGAGGCCCTATGCCATACCTACTTTAGCTGTAAGTAGCTCCCCACATACTCGTCCAAAATGCACCACATCCGTTTTCCCTGACTGTTCTGCAACTGCAGAAAACGCTGAACGGTGACAAGATGCGGAACTGTGAAGTCCACCCTTCTAACAAGAACTGCTGCCGGCTATGGATGAGCAAGTTCCCCACGCGGTCCAAGAGGATAGACGTCATCTCCAGGATCCTCTTCCCGCTGGTCTTCGCCCTCTTCAATTTGGCCTATTGGTAAGAACACTAAGAACCTTCGCTTTATTGTTTAGATTGCAAGTTATGGGTTATGGGATTCATGCTTGTCAATTCTATTTAGTAATTGTGTAAGCAACAGGTCACTCGACCATGGACTGTTTAATAATGACAAAGCTTAGAGCTATTACAAATGCTAACGTTATCATTATAATTGTTACCATAATAATTATCATCAGTGTCACCCTCATCTGTCTCTACTGATATTATAAATGTGAAAGTAAATCTGTCTGTCTGTTTGTTACGCTTTGGCGGATAAACCGCTGAACCGATTTAGTTGAAATTTGGTATGGAGATAGTTTGATTCCGGGGAAGGACAACGGGTACTTTTTATACCGAAAAATTTAACGGTTTCTGGGGAAATAGCCATGAACGACTTCTACGCTAAACAACTTTTATAGGCATAATCACCATTATTAACATCATCATGCTCTAAACGACATGTAGTAATGAAACCTCCTTCTCAGGTCCACCTACTTATTCCGCGAAGAGACAGAAGAAAACTGATTCGAACGCGACGCCGCAGCGGCATCACAGCCCGCGCGCGTCGCCGCAGCCATCATCGCGCCCTACGCGATCTTCGCGATCATCTACGCGCTCTGCATGCGCCCGCGCTTCTCGGACCAGGACCTCGCCTCTGTCGCTTAGAACAAATGAAAAATCATTTATAAGTGGTCAGACGCCATATTTCGGCACAGTCAAACACTTTAATTGGTATGTCATTATGAACCACTGGGCTGGGATTCTACATGGTAACAACGATATCGTATTTGACGTGGTTCTGTATTGTCAACGTTTTGGTAACTCTTATGTCGTTTACCATAATGGGGACTGTGACATAAACGATTCTAAAACACGTCACACGCGATATCGTTGTAACGCAGTAGAATAGAGGCCCTGTCCTGAAGCTAAAATTCATGATTAACGCTGTCATTATGACAGGGTTCCAAAGTGGCATAACAATTAAAGTCCTTGACCGTACCACCGCCGGCGAGGAAGCGATCAGCTATCAACTATTTTTTCAAGAAACGAACACAAGAAATAGATTCCGTGTCAATAAAAAAGACACATATAATTAGTTGATCGCTGGCTGTTCACACTTCCGGTGAGCACTCTCTCTCCGCTAGTTTGTCGAACATAAAACGTAGATCCCGTGTCAATGAAAGGGACGCATGCATTTATAGTTGATCACTGGGTCTACTCGCTTCTCGCTCATCGTCGGCGGTGGGACTACGTGTCCTTATTGCAGCAAATGCTTAAAAATATCTAGATAGCCTTTAAATAAACTTCAGTTCAGATATTTTTGAGCATTGCTGGTAGTGACTATATCAAGACTATAGAAAATACCGCCTTATTGCGGAAAAAATAGAGTTACCTTTCCACTACAACTCGCGTAAGGAAATAAAATATTAGTGGCGTCCCGGTTGAGGATTTCTCCTTGCAAAGTAGGGATTCTTTGGGATTTTTTCTACAAGAAACGAATAGTAGCACATTTTCATGCCTGCATGTTATATAGTTGTAGTACACGTCGTCAAATAGGTGCATTATATATACATACAAACTCGTATCGTTACAAGCGTACGGGCTATTAAACAACCGTAACTTGTCGGTACGACTCTGTTTAAATTAAATAAAACGCGTTCGGTATATTCGGTTTCCAGTATACCGACACACGTGACACTGCCTAATGGGTTGACCGCTTAACCGTGTCGCGGTTTGGCCGCCCTTACCGCGGTCAATCTATAGTATGCAAAGGTATCTAAATTATTTCTTATTAATTTTCCATCGTGTAACGTAATTTTTATGAACTAATGTATATATATAAGTGTCATTAATTTAAATAGCGTTTACAGTAAATAATAATATAAAATAAATTAGCACCATATACTACAGTAAAAACAGCAACTAAACTACGTAATATTAAACCTAAACTAATTAAATTAACTTAAATAACTAAGCTATCATTTGGTTAAATTCTGTTACACAAAGGAAAAAATAATCTAATTCGAGTCTGTACAATATTTTTGAAATTCACCTTTCTCTTAATTTTACTTGGAGTTGGATTATTAAAAGGAGTCGTAGTTTCCTGTCGTTTATACTAAGTTCCTTTTTTTGTGCACTCATATGTAAAAAAATCAACTCTATTATAGTATAAAATATTGGTGTATCCCTATAGAACCGTTTTGAAAATCATACATATTGTAGACGTTACTTAAAGCCGTCTCTAGAATACTAACCTTTAAAAATTATACTACCCAATAGTTTTTAAATAGTGTGAAATGCAGTGTATTTACGTATGTATGGGAGTGTGCAATATGTGCTTAGATGAAAACAAAAAGAGGAAGACATGTGACCAGGCGCGCGGACTTGAGCGCCTCAACATAGGCGCTGAGCGCCTAATACGAGTCAGTTGTCCGGCCGCCACCGATCAGTCAACACGTGTTTGAGAGAGCTTAACTGTAAAGTTTACGCGAGTAACCCGATTGCATATACGCGTCCTGTCATCTTTCGCGTCGTTATTGCGAGATATATTGCCGTCTCACTTACGCAACGATGTTAGCCATCAATTTAACTCTATTGCTCCTTAGTGCACGTATATGCCAGTCATTTACAGTTGTGTGTGTGGTGTTTGCGAATGTAGGTGTCGCGTCACGCATTATTTTAGCGTTTTGTACGGCGACAACATGTCGTCCCCTTTTGCTTTAGTCTAAGGAATGTGTGCATGTAATCAACAGTGGATGACAAAAAAGCGTAAGCGCCAGACTCAATGATGGCTCTTAAGATTTTTTAAATTTCCACTATGTAGTTTCTGTATAAGCCGAAATTCCAAAGCGGCTCATGCTACGCACGCACGTCGCACACGTGGGCATTCGCTGTAGGATTATCTATAAATCCTCGTGAGACCCAGTCAGGTACAAAATCAAGGCATATTAGTTAAATGAGAAGAAAGTTCATTTTAATTAGTTTCGTAATTGGAAATGGCACTTAAGCGCAAATAATATTGAACTTTATTTTCTTGTACGTAGATTCATACTTCTACTTACAAAAATGTTCCTGATTGTAGTACGGTGGGCCTCACCAGGATATATTTTGATACGAAGCGTATTTACACCCATGTGTAAATTTATTTTGGAAATGACTAGACTTTTTAAATTAAATTGTCGTAGTTAGGATGTTCTATTGAATAGCACTGTAAACTCGACTTAATAATTGATTAAAAATAATGTTCTACTCTTAGTAGCCGAAGTACCATAAAGGCCTAGTCCTGTAGAATTCGTTCAAAATAAAAGCAATAAGTGAAATTAGCCTATAAGACGGAAGGAATTAAAATAATAATGTAATCCGTAGGTAATTAAATAGAGGTCATGAATCTTTTATTAAAACTTAAATACGGTTCGAAGGACCATTATCAAAAATGCCCGCCTCTTTGGAGGTTTTAGTTTAAGTTTTAATAAGAAATACAATGGATAGGTTCGTGTAAATAGTTGGGCCTACAAATTTCTACACCTGTGTCGCTCACTGTACAGAACTCTGTTATCTAAGAATATTTAAACTATTTATTAAATATTTGTATAAACTTAGACCTAAATTAATATTATTTGAGAGTTAATTTGTCTCCTTATAAATTAAACTTAAACTGTATACTCTTGCTCATTTTTATATTTCCGTCCCTTATTTTGTCATTCAGGTTGTAACTTGTCTACAGTCTTCTAAAACGTGTCTTGATATTAATCGGTATGCTTGGAACTGATCACGTTCGGTTTACCGCGTTATAACGAGATACAACGCATTTGATTGGTCGTTGATCGTCAATCGTTACGGAATGTGCACATTTAGCACAAAATAAATGGTTGTATGTCTTGGAAGTATACATGATTTACTTAAGAAGGGCATACTCGGTAACCAACAAGTATTATTAACTTCGCTTACGACCTTTTAGAAACTTTTGAAAATTCTTGGGCTGTGATTCAGAATTGCTACGTGTATACTAATAAATTTATTTTTAAAAATCTTAATTGACTTTTACACTGACACACTTTTCAAAAATATTCCATCACAAATACCAAAATGAAAATAAGTCAATTATTTATTGAAAGTAACATATCTGGTCTCTGGTAACGAATTAATCTTTCTGTTTAAAAAAATTGATAATACAACGTTACTTCCCTTCCAAGAGCTACTACGTATCGAAATATGTTCATCTTAAACAATGTTTTCATGTAACTAATATTTACCGAGCGACTTCATCTTCACCCATAACAACCTGCCCCCCCCCCTCCTATTTCTTAACAATAGAGAACATGCATGAAAGTCAGAATTGAGTTTCATTGATAGGATTTACGAGAAAATGTTAAAAAAGCATAAATAACGCAATATACTAAGTTTTGACCCGTTTATTAAGATTTTATATAGAATCAAAACTTGTTAAAAATTTAAAACTTCTTCTAATGTTTAGATTGTTTTTTTCGGCATCCTCATTTTTATTTACGCTAATTTTTAATTCAACGATATTGGCTTCAACATAGTAATTTACGAAATAAATGCTAATTTCTTTATAAGGTCCTTATATTTTATACATGGAACAACAGCTGTGACTTCATTCCTGTCGTCGATTTTGTTTAGTGTTTTTGCAGGGGGTCTGAACTATGACTTCTTAAAGCTTCATAAATGAAATAATTACACGACAATTATTTCGCGTATACAGTTATTCCTCTCTTTTATAGCACTTTCCAGAGAGCGTAAGAAAAAAGATGCATGTTCCCTATTATAGATGACAAATGACAATTCGCTGTGTATTGAAGTTAACAATCTTTCACATTACTGGACTGTCACCTGTCATAGTCAGGATACGGGACTGATCAACTGATATTACCAAACTAGATTTAATACACGGTAGACACCTATGGCTCTGAATATTTTAACAATATCTGATCTAGATATAAGTATATTGATGTATATATTTCATAAGTATATAATAAACAGAGGCCGGAATTTCCGTGGCACTTTTCAATAACGCTAGTGACTTCGCATTTATCGACTTTCGTTAGACATAATAATGTATCGATAGAATACAATACAGATTACAAAAATAAAAACAAGATTAAAAGTAGAGGCAAACAACAGGAGATCTTATTGCTAAAAAGCTATCTCTTCCGTATAACCTGGTGTAGCTGCTAATTTGAAATTGACATATGCAATTAAATAGACAAGTTACTTGGAAAATAATATATTTTTTTATCAATCAGTTTCCAAATAGTGTTGGCCTAGTTGGTAGTAACCCTGCCTTCGAAGCTAGCGGTCTTGGGTTCAAATCCCGGTAAGGAAAAACATTTATGTGATAAGCACGAGTATTTGTTTCTGAGTCATGGATATTTTCTATGTATTTAAGTATAAATATCTCTATGTAAATATGTTTATCGTTGTCTAGTACCCATAGTACAAGCCTAGAGCTTAGTTGGGGACTAGGTCAATTTGTGTGACATTGTCCTGTGATATTTATTATTTATTTATTTATCTTGATAATTTGTGTTAGTGCTAAATAGTTAAGTGTATTTGAAGCTAAAATTGATCACCATATTTTTTCCATATTTAGTTTACGAAACGTTGCTAACAGTCTATTTTAAAGTAAACCTTTTCACCGCCACAAAATAAACGAAGTGAAATGCTCTGTACGTCACGGAACAAAACGTCTAGTAGATAAAAGGAACTTTAATACCATCGTAGAAGGTTTTATTTACAGTTAAATGTTGGTCGCGTATAGATGACATTGGCGTATGAGTCTTCCCAAAGGCTGTCACGACTAGATTACTAGGGCGGTGAAGAACAAAAATATATCGATATGTACCTAATTGAAAATCGTTAAATGAGAATCTACTATGACAGCTCAAAAATGCTACGAAAATTCCGCCCTCTGATAATAAACAGCGATCGACATCAATTACTGCCAGAAATTTCTTCCTTTTCTATTCTAAAAATAGTTTTATAATGCCCTGGTGATTTATATGTACCAGTCTCTTAAATTTTAATGTCGAAATCTAAGTCAAAATCCATTTTATCATCCATCTATAAAGATAATTAAATATTTAACATAAATACAGTTTGTAACTGTGACTATAATAGAAACAGAGGAATTGTAACAGTTTGCATCAATATCTGAATTTGTGGAGTAAATAGAGGACAAGTATATACTACCTACTACTAGTAATCAGACTTCAAAGTTCTGGGGATAAGGTCTCAAAATTAAACATAATACAATTTAACAATTTTACTTTATGTTTGCTAAACTATCTCTGTTTAATTTCTCCGAAAACTCATAGGTTACAAGCGCACTGTTTAAAAATGTTTAAAGAGATATACCTGGAGATCCTGCAGGTTAGGTAACGTAAGTTTGTAACATTATAAGAGAATTACGGTTACATAAAACGCATGTCGGACTAAAGAGAATTCGGACAACATTTTGGAAACAAATAATCGACCTTGTGGTAACATTTAGGTTGTTTATTTTCTGGCTCAACAGAATCCTATACAAGTTCCTCTGCATGTTTGACACTGTCTAAACACCGTTTCTGAACTTTTTTTATTAGCAAAAATCAATATTGTCAAACAGTTCAGCGAATTCCTACTGAATATTTATTTAGTTACTCTCAAGAACATTTTGTAAAGTTGCAAATGTACCCAAAATTCATACATTACTAATATTCACTCAAGAATTTTCAGGTCTGATTATGTAATAGTGTAAGATGAATCAGTGCCTGTGAGTGTAGCGTACCTTTTTGTAACCTAAAAGGAATAAATAATATATCTACGACGTTGTTGTTTATTAAACCGACAGAAAATCTGACTAATAACCAAAAAATGGTAGGTATAGTCGCGATATGAAAAGGTTTGTCAATTTTGGACTTTAACAGTAATCAATTAAAGTTGAAAAGTGACGAACAATGAAGATTTACTACCCTTGTTTTCTACACTCATTTTATAAAACGTATCGATGGACGTTATCCAAAAAAAGTGTACATCGTTAAAGACAAAATTAAGAAAATTTAACTTTTCCATTTCATCACGAAAATTAACGTATTTAAATGTTTGGCTAATTTTCGTGACGAAATGGAAAAAGTTAAACGATGTACACTTTTTTTGGAAAACGCCCATCACTTCGCAGAATTTTCATTTCATCTACAAGCTTTTCTAGGCGTGGTAGGTAACATTATGTGGTAGTCACAAGTCCTAACCTAACCTACGTGAATCATATTAAAGATTACCTGAAATCAACACGGATTCAGCAGACTTTAGATTTGGATGAAAGTTTGTAAATTCGTTGAAGAGATACGTTCTAACAAGGGGACACCGTCTATTTATATAATACTAGCGACCCGCCAGCGGCTTCTCCCGCTGCATTTTTTTTTATATCATTTAGGCGTATGAAAAATAGATGTTGGCCGATTCTCAGACCTACTCAATACGCTCACAAAATTTCATGAGAATCGGTCAAGCCGTTTCGGAGGAGTATGGGAACGAAAACTGTGACACGAGAATTTTATATATAAGACTAGCGACCCGCCAGCGGCTTCGCCCGCTGCAAATTTTTTTTTTTATGTCCCTTGGGGGTTTGAAAAATAGATGTTGGCCTATTCTCAGACCTACTCAATACGCTAACAAAATTTCATGAGAATCGGTCAAGCCGTTTCGGAGGAGTATGGGAACGAAAACTGTGACACGAGAATTTTATATATAAGATTATCTGACCTGACAGACGTGCTGTCTTAACTAAGAATATTGAATTTAAATTGATTTTGTAGAACTAAAGAAAAACTATTCCTCAAACAGTCGTTTGACAGTTGGCGCCATTGAAAGAATGAGCCCTGCCTATATCGTTTAAAACAGAGCATTATTAACTATTTTCTAAATTTCTCCTGATTTTTTTCTTCTATAAGAACCTTTTTCTGACAATAACATTCAAAACAAAAAAAGAATTAGCGAAAACGGTCCAGCAGTTCACGCGTAGTCAAACTAGGAACCCTTATAGTTTCGCCTTGTCCGTCCGTCCGTCCGCAGCCTATATAGAGCAGAGACTCTTAGTACTAGAAAGCTGTAATTTGGCATGAATATGCATATTAGTCACGCCAACAAAGTGGTACAATTCATTTTTTTTAAGGTTACCTCTCCTACACGTAACGTAATGTATTTTTTTTCTCGTCTACCCTATAGTGTGGGGTGTCGTTGGATAGGTCTTTCAAAATTATTATGCGTCTGTGACAACAATTTTTCGATTAAGTAATCCGTTTATGAAATATTAAGCTTTGAAGCGCTATTTTTTGTTAGACTCAAGTGTCCCCCGAAACAGCCAAAACAACAAATACTAAAAATAATGAAAGAACATAACGAATTTTAAAGGAAAACTATCATGACTAAGTAGACATCATTGGTTCTTGAGATACAGGCGATTAAAGCTTAAAGCTTCTTTTTGCCAAAGTCAAGTGAATAGAGTAAAACAGTAAACAGAATAAATCAAAAGCAAAAGCCAAACTTCTTTCAATTGGCCATCTTCCCTTGGTCTATTCAGCTTAGAAACAGATGTAACACACAGAGCTATTGGAAGGTGGTACCAGGATTTGCATCATCCTTTAAATTATCCTTCCAAAAACTTTTTAATTACGGACTAACGACCTTCTTACTGGGGATTAAAATACGATTAAAGGGACCGGAGCGGGATGAATTGGGTAACTTCCGGGAACAGATTTAACAATGTCAAATATATTGCATAATAACGAAAACGCCAACTTCAAATTACCTTCGCTAATTTCACCCTCAAATGTGACACAGTTTCCGTGTTTTTCGGCCTTTTAAGTTCATTATATTTTACGTCAAAAAATATTCGTGCTCCATTCCAAGACTCCATTAGATACGAGTACATTAATGTCATAAGGCTACTCTTGGCTTGGCATCAACCTTTTCCTCGACTCCAACCATTTAGTCAGTTTTGTGAAAAATTACTATAAATGATAAATTGATAAACAATAAAACGGTTCAGAAGCACGCTGTGCAAAGGCGCAATGCAAATGGCGCAAGGTGTGATTGTTGATTGATGACATTGTTGACTGGGCACTGTCCCGATTTAATAAAATTGAATTACATACATACATAACGTCATGCCTTCATTCCCAGAGTGGGGTAGGCAGAGCAACAGAATACCAACAACTCTAAACTTGTTGATAATTCTGTAACCACATTTTGCATATTCAGGCTAAGATGTTTAACAGTGTATTAGTGACAGGTTGCAAGCCCATCGCCTAACAGTACTACAAGCCTTTATTCCCTTAGTCGCCTCTCACGACAATCACGGGAAGACATGGAGTGGCACTATTCTAAGCCGACAACCACACGGAGGAAAAATTAAAATTGAATTATAAACTGGAAAATTGGCGCACTCCGTAGAGACCCTGAAATGTAGTATATTTGCGTACTATATATTTCTTCAACAGTATATAGTACAAAGAGTCAAAATATAGTACAATACTATATAATATAGTACAGTTGGGAACCCTAACTTAACTGTGAATGTTTCTTTAGGATCAATAAAGGACAGTGATGATTTTAGTATGATATTCCTTATTTCTTCAAAGGAATGAATTAACTTCGTCGGGATTCATAGGACAAGTCTCGACTTTTGTGAGTTAATGAAGTTCCGTTGAGTGTTTACCTTATGTTACTCTGTAATAATGTGGCATTATAATAGTGAAGGAAGTTTTGAAATCGGTCCAGTAGTTTTTGACATTATTCGTTACAAACATACAAAATACAAATATATACGAGTACAGAGGGGTAGGCAGAGACCACTTCTTTCCACCTGCTACGATCTTTCCTCTCTATAATATTAGTGTAAATATTTACACTAATACACACTACACTACTACTAAAGTTACATCTATACCATAGATTACATCTGACTTCAGTTAAACAGTACTTATCTTGAATTATAAAGCTAGGCACGAATCTGAGCGGCTCAGCCTGAGGCATGCTCGCCCCGCGCGGCGAGCTACTCGCGGGTCAAATTGTTGCACATAAACATGCGCTGGTGAGGCAGCGTGCTCGCCGCGAGCCGGCATTTCAAAATGTGGAACGGCTCAGCAACTTTATCAAATTTGTACGCGCCTCGCCAACAAACAAGTTAGAACTTGTCGTTCTGCCCGCGGCACGCTCGGATACACGTCCAAAATACGCGAGGCACGCACACTGAGGCGCCTTGAGCACGGTCATAAGGCTGACTGTCGGCGTCTCGCCGCGCGTGAGCGCGTACGAATTGGAGCAAAATAGGTGAGCCGTGCGTGCCTCAACCCGAGGCTGCTCTAATTCGTACCGACCTTAAGACATTTTAATTGTTTCCTTGGCATGAAACGCGGACGAAGTCGCAGGAGCTAGAAGCTGGGTAGTTACATGTAAAAGTCGGCATAGACGTTGACATTTTAATATTGAATTACATACGATTCATTGCACAATTAATATTGGCAGCGGATGCTATAAAGATCGAGGATTATTCTCTGACAGAACTACGTCGAATTCAAACAGAAAGCATCCAGCAGCGAACGTATGAAAATAATGGTTTTCAGTCAAATTTACTGAAATTCTGGTATAATGTAGGTATTGACTTCCTTATTAATATTGTATATATCATATATTAACCTTCCTCTTGAATCACTCTATCCATTGATGCATCAAAATCCGTTGCGTAGTTTAAATAAAAGATCTAATGGTACATACCTGGCCGAAACCTGGCTCTTTACAAATGAAAGCCTGAAATAGTAGATTGTTCAACAAGGGACTAAAACAAGCCATAATGACACGAGATGTTTAGCCACGCGAGCGAGCTTGCGAGTCATTATGGTTGTTTAGTCTCGCGTTAAACACTCTACTTTTCACTTTGAATGCGAGGAAAAAAACGACGTTCTAAACAATATTGTTTTTTAACAACGTACGCTCAATACAAGTTATGAACATCTATTCAAAATACAAATAGGAAAAAAAAGTTCCGCGGTTTTTTTGTAAAGTGATGTTTTAAATGCTTGCATATTTAGCCAACAGATTCAAACTTGGAAACCATTTTAAAAGTAATTGGACCACGCATAATAAAAGAGTTCAGCCTTAATATGATTAAATAGATTCATATTCGTAATAATTAATCGTGTTTCACGAAATTAAATTCTTTTTTTTTATATATTTGCACAGTTGTCATTTTGAGGTTATTTCGACACCCAAAAATATGGTCCATACACAATCACTGAAAATCCTCCATTCACAAGAGATTTAAGTAGCATTTTAAGAGCATGAGAAGTGAAAAAAATATTATAATCCAGTGAAGCCGTTAATTTAAAATAAGAACTAGACAATTAACTTGTTCCTTTTTCAAACTTGAGTTAAAAAATCCTTACTAAGATCGACTTAAAATTATAAAAGTAATTCGCGACAATATCAGCAAGCCTAATAAATTTTAAATATCTTTAAAGGAAGCATGGAAAAATATTGTAGTGCAGAGAATCGACAAGACAAGATAGAAAAACAAATGTATGGTTCAACAAAGTAGAGACGCAGATGTAACCAAGCGACTGGCGATACTTCAGTGGGAGTGGGCTGGTCATGTTGCCCTTCGTGTGAAGGGCTCATTTTGCAGAAGCCAGGGGCCTGAACCGCTTGGCATTAAAGGGGTTTTCGATAGGGTATTTGTAGACTAGTTTTTACAAACCCACGCGCTAAGCCTATCGTCGACTTAGTCCAAACAATAAAGTTAATTCGACACGTTAGCCTGGTTGGTAGTGACCCTGCCTCCGAAGCCTGCGGTCCTGGGTTCAAATACTGGTAAGGGCAGATATTTGTGTGATTTACGCGAATATTTGTTCCTGAGTCTTGGATGTTTTCTATGTATGTGTGTTTATCGCTGTTTAGTAGCCATAATACAAGCCTAGAGCTTAGTTTGGGACTAGGTCAATTTGTGTGAGATTGTCCCCTGATATTAATTTTTCATGTTTCCTTTTAACTTCAATTAAGGTCATGTCAAGAAAATATTCTGTGAAATAATACGAGTCCCGGAATCTGGGGTCTTATCCATATTAAGTATAATGTTTAAGGTCATTCACCCGAAATTGCACTACCTATTCCGATCACTGGCATTATAGAGCGTTAGAAGTGAAAATATAATTATTCACCAGTAAAGCCGACTGAGATCGTAGACTGATATTGTAGTGTGAAAGAATACCCCATGGCGCGAAGGAATTCCGTGATTAAATTTCCTGTGACTGAATTGCAAGGATTTTCCAGCACAATAAAGCATACCGTGATATCCCGGCAAAGGTCATGCAGTGAATATTTCATACGTGAAATGTCAGAGTTGAGAGGTACCTTTGACAATAAAATTGATCCAGGAATTGAGAACTCAATAAAGTTAGGCTTATTACAAATACTCGTAGTTACCGGGTCCCTGCACAGGGTCGCTACCACCATGTTATCCATTAACCTACCGCCAAGTAGCAGTGTTCACATTGTTGTATTCGGGTGTGGGGATAACACAACCGGTGAAATTACTAGCATAGAGGCATTTAAACTGCTAAAGACCACTCTAAAATTTAGGATAAAATTAAAATGCATTCTTTTATAAAACCAACATTAGTTTTAAGTTTAATTGTAATTGTTTTGATCACTGTCCAGGGCCTCTATTCAGGTGCGTTAAAACGATATCGTGTTTGACACGTTTAAGAATCGTTTATGGCACAGTCGCCATTATTGTAAATAGCATAAGAGTTATCAAAACGTTGACAATACGGAAACAGGTCAAAAACGATATCGTTATAACGCAGTTGAATAGAGGCCCAGTTTTCATGTTCATATTTGAAAACATTGTTTTTTTACAATTATTATTTTAGATATTTCTGTATTGTTCTTTATTATTACTACTATTACTCATTTTATGCTATCTTATAAGATAAGATGCGATATATTTGAATGGGTTGAAATATATTTTTGTAATGTCTTTTAAATGCTAATGTCCGTAGTGTATACCTACAATAGATTTTATATTAATATTTAAAGTGTCTTAGTAGTTACTTTTATTTTGTATTTTGCCGGAAATCTTGTTTAATTTAAATGTAACAAAATTATTGTCATGATGGTTCAACTAAAGGTGCCAACCGAGAGCCAGCGCTGCGTTCCACTGACCACAGCATTATGCTGAGTTACCTTTGCTTGTGTTACCTTTTTGGCGGCAGAATACGTGCATACTGTAAGTATATTCTTTTCTCAATGTTATTTATTTTTGGTGTCAAGTAAACTCTATTCTATTCTATTCTATTTTATCTTAGTTCTTAGGTTTGTTGTGTTCCGGTGTGGGGATAAGAGAACCGGTGAAATTACTAGCATAGAGGCAATCCATCGTAGTCCTCAGGGTTGGCAACGCATTTGAAGTCTTAGGATTATAGTCTTGAGAAGTCAAATGTCTATGGGTCTCAGATTCCACTTACCATCAGGTGGCTTGAGTGCTCGTGTGCCTTCTCATTAACATTCAATTCTATAACTACATTTTGCAGAATCAGGCCAAGAAGTTTACTAGTATATTAGTGTTTTGTTTTCTTTATTGTACAATAAAGTGTTTACGTACAGTCAGACTTATATTTGTAACCCACCTTAGTTCCAAAATCAATCTGACATTCTACATCAATAAAATTGAGTTTCCTTACTTCAAGCACATTTTTTTAAATGTGTCCAAAATTTACGTTCGTGACTACACGGTTACCTATCTGAAACACTAAAAACCTTTGCCAGCTGTTTCATTTGCAATAATTTTCATTTGTGCAAAAGTATTTTTTCTCTGAAACCGTTTAACTTTCCTGAATTGTTATAAAATAAACCTAACCTAACCTACACGTTCTGTAATTATATCTCATTAAAAATTTTGAAAAGTTATTGGGTTCAGAATAAAATTATGGGAAATGAAAATTATGGCAAATGAAACAGCTGGCAAACTGAAAGGATACCGTGACTACACACATCCTTACATAATTTCTTGTAAAGCTATACATGGACCAATGCAAAGCCAAGACAGGTCGCTAGTTTATAATATGAGTGTGGTAGGTACAGTCAGCAGTGTAAATAAACCTGTATATCGACATCTTATTTATCGATATCAAATCTCCAGAACGTGCCCGGAGTTAAGAGTGCGCCGAGGCAACGATACGTAATTACGAAAAAAATGCGTTCGTTTGATCGCCTGCTGCATTGTTTTTACTGAAGCTTTAGTTATGCAATTCATATGTAAGATATTTAAGGAATCACTCTATATATCATATACTTTAGAAACACGATTACTTGTACTTCCCTCGATAGAAAAAACATCCAAAGATACCTCTACATAACAAAATAAACACTTAGTACGGCGTAATTACTTCACGGAAGATCATCAGTTTTGGATTTACAACAAAACTACACGTCTTCTATATATTCTACACTTTAGATTTGAAAATGTGTTTTTATTTTACTAATATGAAGGAAATACCTAAATTCGCACGCGTTTCGTCCATTTTAGCCAGATCCGTCACGTTTCCCCCATGTCCGCATTAGTCAGGCTTCGGCCGTCGGAGGTGGAGGCTGTGTCGCAAGTTGGTTGGTTGCGTTTATCGCGATTTTTGTGATTATTCACTTTATTTTAAATGGGGAACAAACACAACCAAGAAAGGAAGAGAAGGGGTTGGCAAAAGCACAATGCTAAACGCTTGCGTGAAGAAATGAAGTTAGTTAAAATCGTAAACCTACTGATAGTGGAGTAGTTCTAAGAAACCTGATTTGACAGTTGTCAAAATGCCACGCTAAGGGAGGAGAAAATAAATCGGTAGCAACATAGACTGATTTTCGAGATGTATCGATTTGTATTACTAAGACTTTGTAATCGTTTTGTTGTAGTCTTGATGTTTTGGGCCAAAATTGGTTTATTTACACAAGTAATTTTAAACAACACGCGAAGTTCTTTCAATTAGTAGGTAGGTATATAAAAAATACACTTCTATGGTGAATATTTACCAAGATATAAAAATAGTTTAGCTAAAAAAACACATTTACAGGCAAAACAAGCTTCTTAGAACGACCCGAGGTTTTTTTTACTATAATTAATTATATAATATTGTTACTTCTTGGGATGGTTTCAATATTTCTAGAGCAAGACATCTCCAGAAATCTAAATACAAAGAGAATACTCCGTAAGTATACTCAGTACCTAACAACTATATTTCAACAAATGAGTAAAATTGCAAAATTATTCATATTTTTTTATTTATAGGTTTAATGTTCCAGTTGTTGGCACTTCGCTACAAAGCGAAGAGTTAGGTACCTAATGAACCGGTGAGGTATGCGTAAAAATAGTAAGAGGTGTATAGGAAAACATTTTAATAAATTTAGTATGAATTTTCACATTATCTTTATATTTTTTCAATTTACAGAGTAAATGAATTGGTTGACATCGATTATAAAATTTACCACACAATGGAATTGTAAGTCCCAAATACGAATTAATTTTATAGAATGAGGATTACAAAATTTCATCCAAAAACTAATTCTGTTAATAAATAAATTATAGTTAAATCAAAACGTTCTGTTTTATTACAGGATGCCAATGGACCAAATTTCTTATCTTTCAGTGGATGGAGAAATAGACAATGACATTGCTTACTCACACAGACAAAATAATGCCGTGAAGTAAAATCCGATATTGATTATTGTTGTTTCTTATGTCCTAATATTTTTTTCTAAAGATACCTGCGTACATTATTCATTACATTATATACATACAAACATTAAGTAGGAACTTCTAAATATGTGATTGATACAGCAGCTTTAAGTTCTTAGTTTTTAAAACATCAATTTAATTTTATACTTTATAGTGATCAGAATCAGACATTGAAGTTTTTGCGGAAATAATCATGGATAAACATTCGTACAAACTAAGATCCTTTTTTTTAAAGACGGTTAAAATACCAAAACCTTCTCCTATGTGAAACAAATACTTTTCTGAAAACCGCATTAAAAACGGTTCAGCCAAACGTGAGATAATCGTGGACAAACATACATACATACATACAGGTCAAACTGAGAACTTCCTTTTCTTTGAAGTCAGTTAAAAATAATATCTTGAAGAAAGGGTCCATGACTGGGATTTTTGCCCTACTCAGCCGTTCTTATTACTTTACATTAGGTATTGAGTTCACTTTATTTTGTGCTTAGAATATTGTCAATAAAGGTAATTAGGTTTTATTTCATTTCAATATACAGTCACATTAAATCACGGGGTTGTTGAGCCACCATAGAACTCTGTCCTAATGACAGCGTCAAGTCACGCAAAAGAAATTATTTACGTCAAAATTTACCGTCAACTTTCTATGAAAGGGTTCTCCCGGTAACCTTCGGAGAGCGAAGATGGCCGATTGGAAGATGTACGGCTTTTACTTATGATTTATTCTCTTTAGCCGAACAATTGCCCAATAAATATTATAAATAACTTAACACTAGCTAAATACACCTTAGATGTACAAACGACATTAATTAAAAATTATCTATCTATCTGTGAGTGGGTTCTAGAGTGGCTCAACAATCTCGTGATGTGACTGTACCTCATACAAGTAATTCAATCCTACTTTACCTACCGACAGTAAACAACAAATTTAAAAAAAAATGTAGACTGAAAAAAGTTTTTTCTCCCACATGCTCGGAAATGTTAACCTTACTGTTGTAAAATCCGAGTTCCAGGCCCAGGCAAAATTTAAAAAAAAAAATTATTATTTACCAGCGGCAGCGGCCGCGAAAATGTATATAAATTTCATAACGTACCCGGTTTTCTACTTTTTAAAACCATATTTGGACTATGATAACTAACTCCAAACAGCCAAACATTCGTACTATTCAAAATTCTTCCATGTTTATTTACTTTTTAAATTTCATAGACTAAAAAGGTAAACGCCGTTTATCGCGTTTACAGCGTATTTACCAAAGTGTCAAATAGTTTTACTTTTTTTAAAACATTTTGCGTTTAGAATTTAAAAAATTAAGGCGGGAATCGGGAATACTTTTTTCTTAGGGAAGTTTAAGTACAGTACGTATTATTTTTGTTTTGCGAAAATACAAAAGTAAAATGAATTCCAGTGATGAAGATATGTTTATCGGCACACCACCAGAGTGTAAAGAAGAAGCAAAGTCGGTTAAGACCAAATTACTACCAGCTTCAATCTACTAACAACGAAGACCCACAGCCTTCTACGTCAAGACAACATTTAGTAAATGAACAATCCTTCTCCCAACAGAAATCTGGTCCAGAAGCATTCATGCCTGACATAGAAACAAGTCCTGTGCAATCCCGTTCGAATCAACAGTTCAATGTAACTAATACGCCATCTACGTCCACTGAAAATATTCAACAAACAAACATTAACGTACCAAGAAAAACCATTACATTTAATTTTACAAACTGCCCTAACATGAGCAACATTTCTTTTAATTTTTAAGTAAACCTTTTTATTTAAGTACTTACTGCCATTTGCCTTCGTCATATTATCACATCGTATTTGACTTGATTTTGTTAATACATTTGAATACATATTATATCAAAACTGAAATTTTGTTTAATTTCCTCGCATTGTTAGAGAAAAGCACTATACAAGCCTCGACCAGGAAGGGCGGTTGCTGGACTCGTATATAGCGTGGCCTCGACTGCGTCTCGGCCACGCTAACTCTACTCGTCCCGCAACGGCCTACTTCCTGGTCTGTGCAGTATTGTACTATTAACTTCTTATAGTAAATATTTTAATAAAAGTATTCGGAATCGATTATGTTTTTTTATTTTGTAAACATTGGTAGCAACCTCCGCGCCTAGTGGATCGGCGCACGGCTCGTCAGGCGCGGCGCGCGGCCGGCGCATGGCTCCAGCTCGCTCCTTGCTGGTGTGCTATACGCACACATACACAGAGTGCATAAAATACCTAAAGTTAATGAGCGCAAAAAGCTCGGTGCCCCCTTAACACACGTACTTATAAGACCGACATAAACATTTTACAGTCCAATTATAATAGCACTGCATTTATAATAAATAGTAGGTATAAGTAATATTTTTACTGCAAGCCATGCTGTAGTGACCACCGCCATTATCTCCACTTAAAACGTTATTTACAACCGCTGTATTTCACTAAATAAAAACCAGCCAAGTGCGATCGACTCGCGCACCGAGGGTTCCGTAACTGCCGAGTCATATTTGGCCTTAAGTGTACGCATTACCGTGTACACGATTGAACAAAAAAAAACGTTGAAAAAAGTTTCTTGCATGGGAAGTAGGAACCTTTTGGTACTAACAGATTTTAATCTTTTTGTTTGTATTGTAATCACTTTAATTTTTAATCCTTTATACTTTTGTATTTTTAAATACTTTTTTGTTTTGTACGTCTTTCGTTATATATATTTTTCTCGGTGTTTTTTTTATTAATGTCAACCTCAAGGTAAAATCTTATAACTTGCCATGTAAAAATAATAAAAAAATACTTTTACACGTCAAAAACCGACCCGCGTCCCCAGAAATGCGGAGAAACGCCGCGAGAGACTCATGCAATTGGCAGAATTGTCCCACTGGACAGTAGCCATATATATAAAATATTTAACTTGACCTTGACCCATGCAACAGTCAATCATTCTCTAACATATATTACTTATGACAATGACAATACTTAACTAAAACTATGAATATAATAGTACATTATTACGTAGGCCCGGAAAGTGGGCAATTGCCTGTCGATGTGGTTAGCGGCTGCTGTAATATGAGTCTGGTAATCCCGTTTCCACCGAGGCATATATTAAGGCTTTTCTCAAACAATGCCGGGCAAAGATACAAATATAAGTATTCCTAAAAAATACTTCGGTGAATTGAGAGAAGATCTCCTCCTTTTTAGGGTTTCGTAGTTATACTAGGAACCCTTATAGTTTCGCCATGTCCGTCCGTCCGTCCGCAGCCTAGCGCAGAGACTCTTAGTACTAGAAAGCTGTAATTTGGCATGAATATGCATATTAGTCACGACAACAAAGTGGTACAATAAAATGTACATAAAAGTCGGGGTACCTCCCCTACACGTAACGTTTACCCTATAGTGTGGTGTCGTTAGATAGGCCTTTCAAAAATATTAGTTAATGCAGTTAGTGAATACAGTTTTTTGATTAAGTAATCCGTTTATGAAGTAATAAAGCTTTGAAG
This sequence comes from Acleris holmiana, assembly GCA_949316455.1. Taxonomy (NCBI): domain Eukaryota; kingdom Metazoa; phylum Arthropoda; class Insecta; order Lepidoptera; family Tortricidae; genus Acleris; species Acleris holmiana. The sequence continues at coordinate 1,920,455 of OX438781.1, forward strand.
CGCTAAGTGTCCCGCTAAACAGACAAAACTACAAATACCAAAAAACTGAAAAAAAACTTAAATGAAAGAACATAATAACGAATTTTAAAGGAAAACTATCATGACTAAGCAGACATCAAAAAAAAAACCTACTAAAATCATCCAAAACGGCACCAAATGACTTTAAATAGAAATTTAGTTATTACTTGTTGATTCTTATGTTTGTAGTACTTAACGGCTTCGGAACCCTACACAGCATGGTCCGTCATGCTCTTGCCCGGTTTTTTTTAAAACTAGGAGTATTTAAATAATAATTTCACGCGCAATACCCGGCCGCTCGTAGGCCGCATCCGTCCCCTTCCACCCCCCCACCCCCCACCCCTTAGTAACTACCGTTTATCGTGTTGGCTGTATTAAAATTGTTCATGGTTCTTTCGATTGTATACGCAATAGAGTGCGTTTAAAAAATTGCAACGTACAGGGGGGTGATTCTCTCAACACAGCGCTGCGTCGATCTTAAAGGTGATGTTTTATTTGGCAAGTTTAAGAAGTCCCGTCGGAGCGTACAAAACGCATTTTAGCGCGTGCCTTCTCAATTAGGCAGCTTTATCCGACACTGAACTCGACTAACCTGCCTGCTGTCTAATTGAGAAGGCCCCCCAGGAATCGGTTTATTTTACTCCTTGAAAGAAAAATAAGTAAGGCACTTTGCATCTTTGTTTTTCAAAAGAAAAGTCCTTTCCGACAATGTTTGAAAAAAAAAATATCATGCATATTTGAGCGCGATAACGTAATTTTAATTATATCGTATGCAATTTAGATAGGTGATCGAACAAGTAATCAACAAGGTCCAATGACGGACACTTGAGTAAAGTGTCATTATTGGTGCCTGATAGCTTAAAGTGTCCAACACTGGTGCCATCACTAAGTAAATTTGTTATTATTTTATCAGACAGTTTACATTACAAGATATTTTAGGTTACAGTGATCTTACCAGATAATTCAGGTAATTATTAGGTTAAGAATATCAATGGGACTCACACTAGGTCGAGCGTGTGTCGTGAGCCCCGAACCTAATTTATAACTTAATTTTATATGGAGCAATACATAATGTAATTGAATCTAAGAAAACCGCCGGTATTCACATATTCTGCAAGCAAAACAACTGGCTATTTATTATAATTCAAAAGAGATCTTAATTCAAACAGCCAGTCGGAGGGCAGAACATAGGTAATTAGTATAGTTAATTTTTATTTATTTTAGGATGAGAAAAAAAAAGAAAATGAAGCAGAGGTTGTCAACTCCAACACACGCTGAAAAAAAAAATTAGAATCTATGTACTCAATATATTGTATCTGTGAATGTGTCATTAATATTTTATTGTTGGATAATACATTGAGTTTCAATATTATACCAAAATTTAATTATAAAAATATTTAACTACGTAGGTATAATATTAGGCGATGGGCTTGCAACCTGTCACTAATACACCAAAATATCTTAGCTGTTTATGCAAAATGTGGTAACAGTTGTTGGTAATTCTGTAGCTCTGGGAATGAAGGCGCGATGATATGTATGTCAGGCTCCTGAACTCGGGAGAAATAGGAGTGACATAAGGGCGTTGTGACGTTCCATCTGTCAAAAAATGCAAATGGTGGCGTTATTAGTGATCAATTTAAATTTCACTAGGTTTGATATATTTGACAGATGACAGGATAGTATTTGATTTAGTCGCGTTTTATGCTTAGACGTTATCATGTTTATAACCCCTGCCTCTTTTAGGTCTTTTACAGACCACGTTTCCGAATGAAGTAAATTTAATAATCACAAATAATAATTTTAATGTAAATATTAACGATTATAACTAAAAGTATAATAGTCAAAAAATACGTTTTTGAGCATTGTTTTTGTATAACCATTACGTTGAGTATAACGTGCCCAATAAAAAACCTTTTTTTCATTCTGTATGATGCTAAATTAAATGAACTATAGTAATACACTGGGTACGGAACCCTAAAACCTGTGAAATTTATGACTGATAAATTTCAACCAACGGCTTTTAGACACTGAAATATTACGTAGTTTTTTGCGCTTCGTTTGTTGATATTTCTTCCACATATTTGGAAACATGATTTAATATATGCAAATGTTTTAGCAATTTGAATGTTTTTCTGTAAAGTATTAAATAATTATTTTAGATGTAAGGTCATTATTGTATGTCCGAAATGGGCCAGCTGTTGGCACCATTTAATGCTATGATTTAGGCATGTAATAACAATTGAACACAGTTTGACAATAAATTCTTACTTATCCTATCTTATCGTATCTTAAATGTCTATGTATGTAAATATCTTATCTTATGTAGTTCAATCATCATCCAAACCAGAGATAATATAAACCACTCCACGGATGTTCATAACTAACCCCATGTGCTTCTTTAAGTCCACAAGAGAAAAAACTCTTTTACCGAACAATACTAAATATTTAATACTATATATTTTGACGACACGCTAGCCTAGTTGGGAGTGACCCTGCCTTCGAATCTAGGGGTCCTGGATTCAAATCCCGGTAAGGGCAGATATTTGTGTGATGAGCGCGAGTATTTGTTCCTGAGTCTTGGATGTTTTCTATGTATTTAAGTATGTATTTCTCTATATAAGTATGTTTATCGTTGTCTAGTACCCATAGTACAAGCCTAGAGCTTAGTTTGAGACTAGGTCAATTTGTGTGACATTGTTCTGTGATTATTTATTTATTTTATTTAATAATAAATGTCCTCGCGTGTGATATCTAGGACTCATTTCTCTAATAAGTTCATGGGATTGTCTATAAACTTGACATTGGCGAAATACACCATAAAAGGCGTAAGTCAATTAACATTAGAATTCGAATTAGACGTTTACTTGGATGTAATCTTGAGACGAACATTTCAGCTGATGAGTTTATTAATAGCCCTAAATTAGCCATTCAACGAGGCAATGCTGGCAGCAATCTTAAAAAAAAGGGCAAGAGCATGTCGGCATGCTTCTAACCCTGCAGGCTCTGAAGCCGTTAAGTACCTACTACAAACATAAAAATCAACAAGTAATAACTATATTACTATTTAAAGTTATTTGGTCTTAGATGATTTTAGTAGGTATAAACACTAATCGCCTGTAGCTCAAGTCTACTTAGTCGTGATAGTTTTCGTTATAAATTCGTTATATGCGCTTTCATTTAAGATAAATTAAAACTAAGGAAAGATTTAGAAAACAACGTCCTTACACCAATATTTGCCTTTACCTAGAATGGATCCCAGGACTGGTAACTTCCTAGGCAGGGTCACTACGCTAGGCTAACTAACCCAACCGTCTTAAATTACGATATTAATAAGCTTGCCTTTCCATGCGCTAGCTTCATACGACCTTTATTATCGTACGAACATTGCCCTTAGGTATGACACATTGTTTTGTGTAAGTTTGAAAAATGCCTACGTTACCGTCACAAATTTAATCAACTTTAAATAAAACTAAAATGTACTAAATTTTTCGGTATGATGTAGCTTGTTTACACATATAATTAAGTAATTTAGATTATCAGCGGATCTATTTATATCCTTTGGTCCAGGGAGGCTGCGCGGATTGCAATCAATATCAGTCAGTCGCGCGTCCGGGCTTCCTAAGTGCGCACGGACGTTTCGCCGCTGGGCTATGTGGCAGTTCTAAGGTGAGTTTTTAAAAAGCTACAGGTATTTCTAAGTGGCCAGCATTTGTGGTGTTTAATTTTTTTTTAATTAGTAGCGTGAAGGTTTTGCTAGGCTGTGTGTGTTTATGGTTTAAGTGGTAAACAAGTGTCAATTGTTGGTTAGTTTTTGTTTTTTTTTTAATGGCGTTTAGTTGATGATTGTTCGTTTACCTTTGTTTGGTTAAAGATGCGGGTGATAGCATGTGCAATTAGTTCAAATTGAAGTTTTCCTATTGAAGAAAATATAATGGATTCCGTGAATAATATAAAGATGTAGGTGTTTTAGAAATGAAGTGAAACGTTCAAAAATAAACCCCTCATGTCCTAAAAAAAAATTACATTGTGTTTAAATAGGTTTTCACTTAAAACACGTCCAAAATTATTGCTAAAGAGTCGCTACTGAGTAGCAAATAAAGACCATTTTTGCTTGTTTACCTCCGGTGCCCCATGCCAGGGTTGAGACACTTCGCGTTGTTTTTCCTTTGGTTTTAAAGTCGTTTACATTTTTTTTTATAACGTGATGTGAGGAGTGAGTCGAGTTTTATGTGGCATTAAGCTACCTAAGAAAACACGCGCTATAATGTATTTTGTACGCTCTGTCGGATCAATTTAAACTCGCCAATTAATATTAGCTTAAGTTAAAAGCGATAGTGTTTTTTTTTATCAAAACATTAAAATTTGCTTGAACAGCGGAAAAAACCACTATAAGTTTTTCTGCCACAAATTTACATTCTTATACAATATTTTAACAAAAACAACTGGGCCCGATTCTGATGTAAATGCCTTAGCAACAGTGCACCCTTCAGCATAGTAAAGCTACTTTCACGATGCACCTACAACATATGTTTGTATGCAATTTATAGGTTGAAAGCATAATCCGATTATGAAAATCGAAGTGTTATTAGATTGGTCATAACAATGCGAGTGTCACTGGGGTTAATTGAAATATTTATAGACAATATCAAAGCATGCACTCACGTTAATAAAGCTTTATTTTTGATACACTTGTCAATTTTACTAACGTCATAAGACCTATTTTAATGACATTGTAATTTCAACCTTGTCGAATTAACCACAGGGTGCCTTTTGCATTATGTCCTGAAGCACAAACCTGGGGACTTGGGAGGCTATAACAGTGTCTCTATCTGACTTATCGAAAACAGTAAAATCTAGACATGTCCAGACAAGTTCGAAGAAAAAGCCGAGTGACGAGATTATGATTTTTGCACGTATCTATGTACTTAAGGTGATTCTAATGGAAAGTTTACCATTTAATTGGCGTTATATTGTGCGATGGTACGGCACCCTTCAATAACCGTTTCAATAATAAAAATAATTGTAGCCATCTGCAATTTTCTCAAGTGAATTTTTTTTTAAACAAATTATAATTTACCATATAATAACCGTTACCGTATAAGGTAGAACCAGGCTTCGATCTTTGTGTTAGTAGGTACAGCTAGCTTCTAAAGTGCAATGAAAAGGCTGACGGTATTGTAAAAGCTGCCATTACGTCCACAATATGTAGTAGCGACATGGGCTTAAACAAATAGAGCGCCTGATGCAGGGTCAATGCAGCCGTAGGATGGTCGTAGCCGCACCCTCGTAGCACGATGCTACGAAAGGCTACGAACATGTTCTACGTAATACGTTATCCTAACCATTATAACCTTTATTAATAAACGTGGAGTAACCGCGGAGTAGCTAAGCCGCGCTTTCTCCGTATCTGTCATTGTAATGACAGGACAAAGCATGGGTTAGCCACACCATGGTTACTCGGCGTTTTTTAAGAGGCATATAATATGATTTATTATTGTAATAACTAGCGTTTGTCCGCGACTCCGTCCGCGTAGTCGTTGATAGCTATTCCTTTGGTAGATGTACTATTGTACGCCATAACAAAGTTCTCTATGTCTATGTCGGCAATAACCACCTGAGTCCTAGGTTCTCACTTGAGGAGATATTACCAAATATAAAAGACAGCCTATAAGAAATAGAATAGTATAGTTCGTCAGAAATAATATTTCATCCTTCGCACGAGTCAATATTCCTGGCAAGCAGCTCCGCCACACCGGGCGTTTGAGAACAGTTCCCCGTCGCATGGCACTTGCGGCTAAGAACCCGCGTGTCATCGGTCCCACGTTCTATGAGCGTCTACCCGCTAAACTTAAAAATGTAACCTTTTATTGGATAATCCATTATACTCTGTCGACGAATATATGCAACTTAAATTGTAAAATTATTATTGATATTTGACCTTTATTTTTTGTGTATTGACATCGGAAACTGACCATTTATTACTTGTTTATCATTGTTGTTTTTGATTATTTGAGTGTTATTATATTATTGTATTATTTTAATATTATTTTATCATTTTGTATTAATGTTTTGTTGACGATATCAATGTAATTTCGTATTTTTTGACATGCAATGCAATCTATATTGTAACATTACATTGATAAATAAATAAACTAAACTAAACTTAACTAATTTAAGTGATAAATCTATCACATAATAAAATTGAACTATAATTTATTCCGTTTGAGTTATACAATTTATTTTTTAAGCGGTAACAAAAAACCGGGCTAGAGCATGTCGGAGTCATGTTACAAACACAAAGAACTATCCCAAAAAACCACAACTATCAACTACCTAATTTTCTATTTAAAGTCATTTATTTGGTGCCGTCTTAGACAATTTTAGAAGGTATAAACACTTTAATCGCCTGTATCTCAAGAATCAATGATGTTGACTTAGTCGTGATAGTTTTCCTTATAAATTCGTTATATGCGCTTTCAGTCAAGATTTTTTTCAGATATTTAGTGTTAGTAGTTTTGGCTGTAGGGGGGGGGGGGGGGGATTCTAACAAAAATTTGCGCCTTAGTGCTTAATATTTCATAAACCGATCCTTTGATCCAAAATTTGTTTTCACAAACTCACAATATTTTAGAAATACCTATCTAACGACACCCCACACTATGGGGTAGACGAGAGAACAAAAATTCATCCCCACGTTAGGGGAGGTACAGTCAAGTTCAAAAGTATGTATACACTTTAGTACCTTGTCTATTTAACGTCATGTTTAAACTGCCATATGAAATTATCCAAGCGATTAAAGTGACAAGGTACTAAAGTGTATACATACTTTTGAACTTGACTGTACAATGAAAAAAAAAAAAACATTTTATTTTACCACTTTGTTGGCGTGACTAATATAATATACATACGAGTATTCATGCCAAATTACAGCTTTCTAGTACTAACGGACGGACATGGCGAAACTATAAGGGTTCCTAGTTTGACTACGGAACCCTTTGACTTGTTTTGGAGATAATATACGAAAAAAAACTTGATTTTAGTTTACAACTCGGCGTAACTTTATTTGACGACGTTAGCCTCGTTGGGAGTGACCAATGGTCCTGGGTTCAAATCCCGGTAAGGGCAGATATTTGTGTGATGAGCACGAGTATTTGTTCCCGAGTCTTGGATGTTTTCTATGTATTTAAGTATGTATTTCTCTATATAAGTAAGTTTATCGTTGTCTACTACCCATAGTACAAGCCTAGAGCTTAGTTTGGGAAAAGGCCAATTTGCGTGAGATTGTCCCCTGTAATGCACGCTCTAAAATTTTGTTCATACTCTGACGGTAATAATTCGCTTTTTGAATTGAGAGCATGCTTAAGTGAACCTCAAAAAATAGAGAAGCGGCAATAACTACACGTACGTGTAATAAAACATTACTGATCACAAAATCTTACTGAGATTATCTTGCTAGAAATTTAAAGTCGAATGCCTCACCTTTACTAGGTATATTGAAATCAACGTTTCTTTCTTGTAATGTTTCATTAACACTAAATCGTTAAAATGGCCGTTATCTTTAAAAAAAACTTTGGGTTATCTTTAATTAACAGACTTTCGCTGGTTTTTAGGGTCTCGTAGTCAAACTAGGAACCCTTATAGTTTCGTCCGTCCGCAGCCTAGCGCAGAGACTCTTAGTACTAGAAAGTAGAAACGTGGTAACGTGGGGATGTTTTTTTTTCTCGTCTACCCTATAGTATGGGGTGTCGTTGGATAGGTCTTTAAAATATTATGTGTTTGTGAAATTAGTTTTTCGATTAAGTAATCCGTTTAAGAAAAATTAAGCTTTAAAGCGCTAATTTTTGTTACACTCAAGTGTCCCCCCCCCCCCCCCTCTCCCCCTACAGGCAAGACTACAAATACTAAAAATCTGAAAAAAAAACTTAAATGAAACCGCATATAACGAATTATAAGGAAAACTATCACGAGTAAGTAGACATCATTGGTTCTTGAGATACAGGCGATTAAAGTGTTTATACCTACTAAAATCATCTAAGACGGCACCGAATAACTTTAAATAGAAAATTAGTAATTACTTGTTGATTTTTATGTTTGTAGTACTTAACGGCTTTGGAACTCTACACTGAACATGGTTCGACATGCTCTTGCCCGGTTTTTAGTAGGAAAATATGCTAAATATTTAATTACTACTTATTTAGAAATTTTCTTAGTTTTAAAACCTCATTTAACAACAACCAGAAAATGAATATGTTTAAATATATCGAAATTGAATTGTATACGTCTACATGTAGTATGTAATATTACATATACAATATTACATTCTGTTTTTTTAAACATCAGTTAAATACTAAGTAACTACTATGTGATTTTCGGACCGGTTATAGTGCTTCATAAAAAAAAGGAATGAAATAAAATTTAACTAAAAAAAATGTTGCCATGTTAAAGCATTTATATCAAAAAATCGTGGCTGCCTCGTGGACGGGGAATTAAATATAAAACCCAGGAAGTTTTACTTAGGGAGGACTTATTTTAAAAAATAATTAGAATAACTATTTTATAGTACCGATTTAAAGTCGTTCAGATTAATACCTTTCTATGTTACTTAGCGATTTAAAATAGAGTTACTTTTTGCTTGACAAATTTTAAGTGCGGGTATCGTTGGTAATCGTTGACTAATTAAAAGAGAATCGTTGAAAGAAGAAGACCATTTTCTTTCTGAAACAACTCCATTTTAATCTGTTAACTATTTATTTATTGGTAATCCTATTAAGGGCTTTGCTTGTGTCGAGTTATTATTCATTTCATAGAATATATAGAATAATATAGAATATAGAAAATATCATAACACAGGCAATCAGAATTTTAAATGTTACCATTTTGTTAGACTTGCTAATTGGCTTGCCTAGTTACATAAACGTACTTTAAAAGGCCTATTAAGCCACATTTAAGTGACGGAAGATGTCCTCCCCAATGTTACGTTAGTGCTAATTAACGTTGTGCAACTACGAGTATACGAATTAATATTCCCGTGTAGGTTTTTGAACACCTATATTCAACATTGCCTGAGCAATATTGTTTCTGATTTTTAAGAAAAGAAAACAAAGAAACACTGTCTAATTGTGGCAAAGCAACCTTGACCTTAACTTGATTAATCCAATATATTCACTCGTTTAATATTAAAAGAATAAATTACCCATTAAATGCTACAACCAACAGGGCTGGGATTGTACACGGTAATACTCGTAACAATATCGTATTTGACGTGTGTTTCCGTATTGTCAACATTTTGATAACTGTTATGTCATTCACAATAATGGCGACTGTGACATAAGCGATTCTAAAACACGTAAAACGCGATATCGTTATAAGTGTTATAACGCAGTAGAATAGAGGCCCAGTGCGAGTGCGCGCGAAATTCAGTTGACGACGCCCAAGCAAAGGTTGGTTCCATTCGGCCGCGCCACTGCCCTAACCGGCCAGTTACCGACTTGCAGTCCCCGCGCTCGGTCACGGCTTCCAAATTTAAACTTTGCGAACAAGCGATCTCAGACAATTTTTTTTTTATATTTCGGTTGTAGGTTCAGATACTGACTAAAATAAGAAAGTTATTTAGAAAAATGTACCTCGAAAAAGCTCAAATGTTTGATGTTGATTATTTATAAATGTAGTCAAGTTAAGTGCAGTTTATATGCAGAGCTGGTGAAAGTTTTGGATTTGTGGTGAATTCATAAGAGGTAGGTTTGTAAAACTGTACGGGTTTTACGACTTCAACCTATTGTTTCTGTATTATTTATTTAAACAATTTAGTATTTTTTGCTACATTTATATTTTATACATGTTACATTTGTAGACGATTTTTCAAAACTTTCTAATATGATTTATGATTTAACATTATATTATCTGAATAACAAGATGAAACAAAGCTAAATATATAAAACTTCCTTCACGTTTCGCAGTTATCAAGTGCGTAAAAACGGATCGACATAATTGAGTATTTGAGTTTGAATGGAATTGGTGTTAAACGAATTCCTCAAAGTAACAAGAAAATCGAAAAATATAAAAATGTTTATTTATAAGTACCTACTTATTTGATATGTCGATCACTAATTACATGAGACTTGCTTGCTCATTTGCCTCCTTTTCTTTTTCTTACCTTTGTTAGTATACTCGTACACGATTAAAAACAAGGCCATAGTTAATTTAAACTACAACATTTGTTTGTTGAAGATCTAAACAATTGACAGGGTGGTGACTGCACGGTCAGTTATCTTTACCGTTAATTATCGGCGCTGGCATTTTTCCAATCGAGTCGTTTAGCATTAAATGTAGCGGACTTTAAAAGAGACATTACATAAGCTGGTATTTACGCCGTTTTGATTTTCGATGCCATCTTATTAATGTAACAGCATTGACCAAAACATCATAAACGCCAGCCGCTGTAAGTCTCTTTTGATTTGGGCGGCAACAAATGTTTGCACAGCTTCCCGCCTTTTTACCGGCTAAAAAAGTTGAGCCTACGAACCATACAGATAGGACAGCTTTTTTAATTACACTTTTTTAAACCAAGGTATTCTTTTGTCAACTGAGATTAAACGCTGACACAGTTTTTTTTTAAATATTGGCATGTAGCATGTTTTAAACATAATGTATTATAAACTAAAGCTACCTACTGCTCGCGATTTCGTCCGCGTTGACCATACCATGATCAAGATCTTCGTTTATGCTAATGTGAAATATAAATATTTGCACAAAAAAATATTTTACTTTAATTACTAAATAAGTCTTAGAGTAAATAGTTTGATTTACTCGTAAATAATAAATATATACGGAGACCATTGCCCTTTTTCCAGTCAGCCACACGTCGTTTGACAAATAGCCGGCACTATAATAATAAAGGATAAATAAATAGCTATACATTATCATCGGCATAGTACTGTGGAGCTTGCACTAGCTCCTCTTGAATCTCTATTTCCACTAGTCCCATTGTCAATATTCTTGATGGACTAGAACTAGTCAGTGGTGCTAGACAAGTTGCATTCGACAATCGATAGCGATTATGTTTCGATTGATAAATGTATGGAATTGACGTAAGCCACCGAGATAGTAACGTGACACTTACGTATTATAAATATTGTGTTAAAAAACTCTATCCCACTAATTATTACTCTATTTATCCCGGTATTAAGCTGGGACTGTATTGTGTTACAAAAAAAATGTCAACGTTTCTTGCATATCAATTGTTATACCATTTTCTAATAATTAGCTACTAGGTAACTAAAATGATCTTTATCCTTCTAAGAACCACCATACAACGAAATTTGCCAATGGAATATGAACCTATTACAAATGCAGTAGAGTCAATTTTCTAGTTTGATTGTCCCTCATAAAAACAAATGAAAACCTATTTTATTTCCTTTGCAATAGGTCTACCTATATTTTCTAATGAACGTATTATGTACATTTTTTGTACGAGAGACCTTATGAGGTTATAAAGCCACATGATCTTTATCTCAATAACATTATGGTAAGTAGAAACTGAGACCCATAGACATTGCAATCCTCAAGACTGCAATATTAAGACTCCAAATGCGTTGCCAAACCTGAGGATTAAGATCTAATGCCTCTATGCTACGTCTATAGTCATTTTACCTTATCCCTAAAACAACAATGCGAGTGCTGTTTGGTGGTAGATTAAAGGATTTATAAGATGGAGGTAGCGAGTTGGACGGACCTTGCACAATAAGGATTATTAACTTCCTATCTGCTCCACCTGAGCCACGCCCTATGTATCGGATTTTGCTGTGACCCTTACCGGGATGCAAGGCACGCATCAATCTAGATGACTGCGCATCCATCCCCAGCCCCCCCCCCCCTCCTCGCCTCAAATCCAGACAGGACCCTTATTGATTTTGCCCGGAAATAATTCTGGAAACTGCAGTTCGGGGAGCGGTGCAACACGTAGCTCGCAAATAGCGGGGGCTGTGGCGGACGAGGTAAGAACCCCTGATTAATATTCATGTATAAGGGTCATACACAGTCTTAAAAACAAAAGTTGTCTTTCCTGTGGTCAATTGTTAAAAACTTGTGCGCATATAAGTTTTGTTTTTATATGATAGGCCTAAAACAGACCTGACGCCGTTTATGCGGGAACGGGCTTATCCAAAAAATTAGGCCTTAAAAATGATAACTTCCGGCGTATCCGCAGGAAAGGCGCTAACCTAAATCTGTGCATGACCCATAAGCCTTTTCTTCTTGTTAAAACTTTCACTCATTTTTAACAAGGTGTATTTTGCCAATGTCGAATTTTACGCTATCACCATTTTGATCACCATGAACTTATTAGAAAAGTAAGTCCATGAATGACACGCGAACACAATTGTTCGGTTAAAGTGTTTTTACTCTGAACTAAACGGAAGCACATGGCATACCCTTGCTTTACATGTACGGAAAATACCCTAAGAAAAAAACTTATTTTATCAATGATCTTAACACGTATAAACATCTATACGTGTACCAATTTTGTAACTTTTATAGTTTCTAAGAACAATTGAGTCTGACATACAGTCAGACAGACGGACAGACGGACATGGCCCAAAATCTTGTCTTCATGTAAAATCTTGTGGTAGCGGTAGGTACTGAAACCAAATCTGGTTTATCACGATCATCTGTTGCGTACTCGACACTTATGTTATTAAATCAATTGCTCGCGCTGCGCCCGCGCATGTCATCTGATTGGTCATGTGAAGGAAAGTTAAATTGTTAACAATCTCTTCCTTTACGAGTCCATATTGGCTCATATACAATTGGTCTTTCGAATTTTTAGACAAATAACGATTTGTAAGTAAGGAAGTAAGTAAGTAAAGTAAGTAAATCATTTATTCACAACAAAAACACGCAGACAAAAAATAAAAAGTAACAAAAATAAAAGAAAAGAGACGACATGTCGCGTTAATGTTGCGAAACGGACCCAACTCAGCATATGCTGGCTGTCACAACAGACAGCGCCCCAGGTGGCCATGAGATAAACTAACACTATCTGCATTACTTGACAGTAAGTCTTGAAAAAATGTTGTATAGCTTATCTGTGCCAAGCGATGCGCGCTAACAATCCGTGGTTTTAGTGTAGTGTTTACGTTTACATCTTAATGAAAACTAGTAAAGATTTATCCTAATTAAAACGGAAACAAACAAATAGAGAGAAAAAAAAAATAAGTGTGTGCCTTGATTGAAGCAGACAATGGAAGACAAAAAACCACCATAAATGACTATGCGAATGGGACATAAAATGCAGACTTGACAGATTTCTCGCAGACAGATTTGTGACTATACTCATCATTTCTCCGAAAAAAATAGGTCATATTTTTTTGTTCATAAATGTTATTCATAATCATCGCAACTCCTAAAGTGGATTTTACTAAAACCGTTCTGATTTTAGGACATTTAGTACCAATTTCACCATACGATGTTAAATTTAATCGACGTTAATCGTCCGTTAGTACATACATTTTCACAACCGTTAACGCTCTAATCGTCTGTTAAGTGGTTAACATCGTATGGTGAAATTGGTACTTATAAAACCAACCCAACCTAACCTTATTTACCAGTTAGATATTTTTTAAATCCTGAAAATAAACAGGGCCTCTGTTCAGGTGCGTTAAAACGATATCGTGTTTGACACGTTTAAGAATCGTTTATGTCACAGTCGCCATTATTGTAAATGACATAAGAGTTATCAAAACGTTGACAATACGGAAACAGGTCAAAAACGATATCGTTATTACCTTGTAGAATTCCAGCCCAGGTGTATGATTAATATTGATTATACTGGGTGATTTTGGGGTCATGATCCGGAATAGCCAAAAGTGAATAAGATGGTCATACTGAACAACCTTTCCGATGGGACCAACCACGAAATCACCAAAAAAAAAAACAGCTGTTCCATACATTAACGGTGAATTAATTGAGTGTTAATGTATTTGGTCGTATCGGAAAAGTTGTTCAGTATGACCATCTTATTCACTTTTGGCCATTCCGGATCATGACCCCAAAATCACCCAGTATACAGTGAACATTATGATGTAAAATAGCATGAGATACATTTTCGGAGTTTCGATTGAAAATTATAATGGAATCGACGTAAGCCACCGTGATAGTACCACGTGACTATCTCGGTGGCTTACGTCAATTCCATTACTATCCAGTACTATCCTCGCACAAACCCTTGAGTGGTTTATGAGGTGTTTTTTGATTCGTAAATATGTATTTTTGTTGCACAACAAATTTAAAAAAAAAAAAAAAAAAAACACATTTGTATATCGAAACGTAATCGCTAACGATTTTAGAATGCAACTTGTCTAGCCCCACTGCTTGTTTAACTATATGCCCTAAACTTTATGCCCTTTGTTGGTCAATGAGATGTTGTTTTAGCCTATTTTTCCGTGTTATTGGTTCCCATCTCAACACACTATTTCATAGCGATCACGCCATTAAAGTGCTCGAAAACTTTCAAACACCAAACATCCACTAATTACTTAAAAGCACCGATACAAAACTTACCGGCAACTTTTAAAAGCTTGTCAGTTGTTTGCGCAGTTTTCCGACAGGCGGCGCTAATGCGCGCGCTTCCGGCGCCATTTCCGGTAACATGGCCGCCCTGATTCAATTTTTGCGTGCCACTAGGACTTAGTACAAATATTTAGTTTGTGAAATATGGCGCGTGTTGAGTGCGACAGACAGGAGCAATATACAAAAAGGATTTTAAAACGAAACCTTGGAAAAAAACATAGGTGTGGATGTGATGGAACAAGGAGCATGACCAAATAATTTCAACTTGAAAGACAATTAAGAAGTATTTTTTTACTATTTTGTTAAAGTCTACGTAGACATTCATACTACTATCTTACGGCCGAACCCCCCCCCGGGGTTGAGTCTAACAAAATTTGTTTTCACACACTCGTAATATTTTTGAAAGACGAGTCGTGTCTATGGAAATCAATGCGTTGGGCACAACATGGACTGCTATATAAATAGTATAGCT
Organism: Acleris holmiana; assembly: GCA_949316455.1. Lineage (NCBI taxonomy): Eukaryota > Metazoa > Arthropoda > Insecta > Lepidoptera > Tortricidae > Acleris > Acleris holmiana. The sequence continues at coordinate 1,935,510 of OX438781.1, forward strand.
TAGATTCACCAAATGTTTATGTTCCGGTTAGTGAGCCATTACCACGTCTTATTCTTTACAAGTCAGTATTTATTTAAAATAGTTTGTTTCAACATAATCCTACTTAAGACACAGAAATTCACAAAAATTACCGTCAAGCTGGAGGGGGCAGATAAGGCAAGCGGCGAGAAGAATCAGAAACTAAAAAATTATGTCTAAGTCAAGTACCTACGTTCGTAAAAGCTTACAACCACTCAAGCAAGGTCGGTTGAATTTAATTATTAGAAGCCAAAGTTTTTTTTCCTTATAGTAAATGTTCAAACAGTTTGCCTTCAGATGAAAAGCAAGCTCTTCTCAAAAACGAGCGACAAATTTTACTTTACCACTTTGTTGGCGTAACTGATATGCATATTGATGCCAAATTACAACTTTTTAGTACTAAGAGTCTCTCAGCTCGGCTGCGGACGGACGGACGGACATGGTGAAACTATAAGGGTTCCTAGTTTGACTACGGAACCCTAAAAATGAGCGGGAAATTAGATGGGCCTAATCTGTAAAGTTCAAGTCGTCAGCGGCTTCTGCAAATTACAGGCTTAGCTTTTTTAAATTTCGTATTGGTTTAGAGCACACTTTTTCTTTTAACGATCCCCAGTAAAAAAAATAACGAGTGGATTTAAGTCGAATATACATAGTTATAAACATGGCTTGCGTTTTACTAGACTGCTCGTGTGCCTTCTTAACAAAAACAAAACATACATAACATCACGCCTTCATTCCCAGAGTGGGGTAGGCAGAGCTACAGAAATACCAACAACTCTAAAAAGACTTGTTAATAATTCTGTAACCACATTTTGCACGATCAGGCCAAGAAGTTTACTAGTGTATTAGTGACAGGTTGCAAGCCCATTTCCTGACAGTACTACAAGCCCTTATTCCTTAGTCGCCCTCACGACATCCATCAGAAGACATGGAGTGGCACTATTCTAACCCGGCAACCACACGGGACAACACCCGGTAACCACATAAATCATTAAATATTAAATATAAATCAAGGTTCCGGAGTCATAACATAAGTGTTTATATCCTTGGTCTGCGGTTCATCATGATCATCATGGATGGAACCATAAACTTGTTACTCACTTAAGGAATTTCTAAATGAGCATTGCAATATAATTACCGGACTGACCATAAAAAATAAAATATTGGTAGTAGTGGAATATAATTAAATTAGTTTTAAGACAAGTTTTCGCATGCCGATTACGGTTGTGTTTCGAGAAATGTTCTTATTTTAAGACCTACCATGTCTAGAGCAAATAAATAATTTCAATCATTTCATTTCATGTCAGCTGAGATTCCACTCCTGTCTGTCTTCTTTCAGGATCAGGGGAGTTACCATGACATACCTAAGCAATTCAGTTTACGATGACAGAAAGAGAGTGCTATATAACTGCTATATCTCTGCCCTTTACGCTCATCCTAAACTCACAGGCGGTGGTATCTACGAACTAGCGGTGGTTACACCTTAATAATTCTGATCGAAGGTCCGTTGACCGATAGCCTAGAATAATAATGATGAAAGTCATGCATAATAGACAGGAAACCATAAATGGTAACCTTTACAGGTAAGTTACGATAGGACTTCCATGGGTAGTGGGTGTGTAGTGGTGGTAGGACGCTGTGCAGGGTCCATCCGGATCGCTACCACCATCTTATCCATTAACCACCCGCCAAGCAACGGTGTAGTGTCCTGTGTGGGCTATGGAAATAGTGTATATATTGTGTAGCTTACACACACATTTAAAGAATGATTATTGGAGTTTCTGAATATTTAAATTATATTGTGCATCGTTGAACAGTTTTCAAATAAAATCATGTTTTATGAGATCGATCGGAACGGAACAACTAACCCCACTATGGGGCTGGTTGTTCCATCCTTTTGATATACAACTTATCCTTAAAAAAAAATCTCAGTTCACACACGCTAAAGGAGTATTTTGTAGTTCGTCATGTTTATTTTCTGTGCACTATCAACTCAGTTAACTATAACTCAAAGGCAAAATGGTATTATTTTGTGGGGTTCGTAACTACTATTATATTATATCATAATGGAAGCAACTTAAACGGCTCCTGCAACGGCATAATTTCATAACGTTTCGCGTCAAACATCATACAAATTGCTCTGTTTTTTACTTGCACTTCTATTACTATCGGAACAACTTACCCCCGGCACTTTCAGCCCCGCTCTCCCCTACATTTTATCCCGAATAATTGGATGGTTTCTGAGGGAATATAACTCAATTTGCGTAAACTAAATAAAACATTATAATAATGAAATCGGTTAAAAATAACTAGGATGAGCAACACAAATATCAGAGATCACAGGTATTTATTTATACTTGTTCCTAAAACGGTCGGGTATAAATACGCGTTCAGTAACAAACATGCGCCGCCTAATTTTGGCACCAACGTTCAGCCATTCCTCTGTGGGCTTAAAACCTTTAAGAATATAAATAACGGTGGATTCAAGGCTGAAATTTGGCTAGCTAGTTACTGGGTCAAGTTCGAAATGGTTGCCTAAAAAATGAAAAGGTTAAAAGCTAATCTAAATTAAAAATACATTTGATTCTGAATCCCCAATAGTTACATTAATAGTATGTACTAATTAATAACAACTGTATTAACGCAATCTTGAATATGTTTTAAGGATTGATTCATTATATTTTAACAGAGCGGACCAACATCAGACGTTGCGAAGTTAGTCTATAAGTTTTTGAACAAGTAATCCTTTCTCCTTTTTTAGGGTTCCGTTATCATATCAAACTAGGAACTCTTATAGTTTCGCTAAGTCCGTCCGTCCGTCCGTCCGCAGCCTAGCGCAGAGACTCTTAGTACTAGAAAGCTGTTGTTTGGCATGAATATACAAATAGTCACGCCAACAAAGTGGTAAAATAAATCTTGAAATATATTATTTTTTGGTTCTCCCCTACACGTAACATGGGGATGTATTTTATTTTTCTCGTCTACCCCATAGTGTGGGATGTCTCTGGATAGGTCTTTCAAAAATATTACGTGTTTGTGGAAACAGTTTTTCGATTTAGTAATTCGTTTATGAAATATTAAGCTTTAAAGCGCAAATTTTTGTTACACTCATCTTTCGAGTTACGTCTCTATAATATAGCAATAAATTTATGACTTGAAGTGTGAAAGCTGAAATTTTGTTTGGGTGATTATTGTTCTGAAGGTGCGATATGTATACTGATGGGTACTCAGTGACACTCTCGCAAACACAAATCTGTTCAACGGATAACATATTTACATACACTTAGAAAACATCACCACCCTCTTATCCATTAACCACCCGCCAAGCAACAGTGTACGCATTGTTGTGTTCCGGTGCGGGATAAGACATCCGGTGAAATTACTAGCATAGAGGCATTCCATCTTAGTCCTCAGGGTTGGCAACGCGTTTGAGGTCTTAAGATTATAGTCTTGAGAATTCAAATGTCTATGGGTCTCAGATTCCACTTACCATCAGGCGGTCAGGGCCTCTATTCAACTGCGTTATAACGATATCGTTTTTGACCTGATTCCGTATTGTCAACGTTTTGATAACTCTTATGTCATTTATAATAATGGCGACTGTGACATAAACGATTCTTAAACGTGTCAAACACGATATCGTTTTAACGCACCTGAATAGAGGCCCTGAGTGTTCGTGTGTCATCTCATTATCATAAAAAAAAAACACTTCCGTTTCCTCGCATGGGGAGTATCCTACTTATATTATAAATGGCATGGATTCTACTTAGTAAATCCATATTACTTTTGACATGTTTAACAGGGCCGCCATTACTGTCAAGGAAATAAGAGCTATCGGAACGTTGACGATAGCATGTCAAAAGCAAAATGGTTCGAGTAGATTGCATTAGACAACTAATAGAAACAATTGCATTAGACAACTGGCCGTCGGTCCACCTTGTGAAGCGCCTACCGAGAACATATCGGCCTCATGGTCGTACATTCTAGCTGGGCCTCTTAACTCCTTATAATATTGCTTCATCAACAAATAATACTAAGAAACTACAACCACAAAAGCAAAATGACCACTATTTAAACTAAAATTTCTTTCATAGGCTCAAAATAATCGCATTTTATCCTCATCAACCAAAATAATATTGACTTAACATTATGACTTTGTAATTGGCTGAACTGGGTTAATTGACCATCGGTTGCCAGATCGCTAATTAGCTGACTCTATCCTCTTCTCACTAGTTTTATTTCCCCGAGTAAACTCAATTAACAAAGCTACACCGAGCCAAAATGATTCGTCTATTTTAAACAGCTGTTATTTACAGGTTACAAATTTATTGACCTCTAATAAAATCTACTGTACATAACAAGGTATTCCTTCCCAAGTGCTAAAGTGGCTTGTCGGTTTGTTCTACTGTCACACAGCATCAAGGCATCGTATTTTTTCATAGAGGTAGTCGAAGGCCGTAGTGTCATATAGGCTACTTTTTGTCCCGCAAAATTACACGGTTGTCAAGAGGAAAGCAATAATAAATGACTAATACGCGGGCAAAGTCGCGGGCAAAAGTTAGTAGTTTTTTACAATTTCCGCATGCGATTTCCAGGATATGTAGTCTTAAAAGCCACAAACATTAAACACAAAGGCTTGGCAGGTTGTCATAGATTAAGAATCTCTTGGGTTTAATTTAGACAATTAAATAATGAAAAATACACATTTACCTCCAAAAGTTTCGCATGACAGGCACGTCACAAACGATTATGAGCCAACAATAATTAAAGCGACATCTATATGTCAGGGTGGTCATTAGTCGACGCCTCGCGCCACCTGTCCAGTCATTTACAATATGCTCCGTTGAAATTGAAATATTATTTATCTATGGTAGTACCGCTGTCAGTGTAATAATAAGTAAAGTCGGTGTCGATTAAAATTGGGAAAGATGTAAACAAAACCACACGACTTAATTTACCATTATAACTCAATAATCAAGTACTTTAAAGGTCCTTGCAATGATTTATGGGTACACTTGATCGTTATTTTCATGTTAAGTGTAAAACTAAATTACTAATATTTTAGGTTGTGTCAAACAGTACTAATTTATTTACATATTTACGAATTTAAATTGATACAGACTAAATTTCAAATTTCTTCCGTGCCCAGATTGAGTTACTTTAACGAGATTACTGAAAAACGAAGGGTTTAAAAAACCCATCATAAGACAAAACTCCACACTGCACTGTATAGCTAATTATATTTTGTGAAAAGATCGTTTCGCCCGATTATACCAAAATCAATCAATAAAAATTAAAATTTAATTCCTGAAAACATTTTTATAATAAAGGGTTCTCTAGAGAAGTAGTTGAATAAGTATTTAATAATAAATGAATAAGTATTTAATAATAATGTCCGTTACTAATTAATAAGTATATATATTTTTAAATGAAGCTAGCATATAAATGTAGGACTGACTGGACTAGACAAAAGACCGATGATCGAGATGATTGAATGAAAGGGTTGAAAAGGCTGAGAACGATGAGTGAGTGTGTGAGAAAGAGGACAACTACAGGGAACGAGAGTGATAGGACGTGCGCGCTGGGCTAGTTTTTTAAATTTAAATAATTAAGATTTTTTCCGTAAGCCAGTAAATAAACTGAGTAAACGATTCTTTTGTGTTTACATTAAAACCCAGAAGCTACATAGATAATCTTGGAACTCAATTGATTCGAAACATTTTCCCTTGCGTTTTATATGCATTTATAAATGCATCGGTATTTTGCAAGCCACTTTGGCGAAGAGCCATATTGGCTACAACCGAGATAGCGGAAATGCAAGGCAAAGTCTCATGAATGCGGAAAAAACTATGCTCCAAGAAAAGAAAACAAAGATTAAAAAGATTGAGAGATTTATGCAACAGATGAAAAAGTAACAGAGAATAGGATACGCGTAGGTACTAATGGTAGGATATAATAATGTAATGTAACCCACTATTTTATCGATTTTCACGTCATTGATCATTTCATCAAACGCTATTTTCTGCTGGAATCACAGTGTTAGTGTCTTAAACATTAATATTTCGTAGGTTAGTTTAGGTGACCAAAAAAAACTCACGCGGCGAGAAATGCCTTTCGATGAAATTAAAAATCTCTGATACGCTCATTGAAACGTTTCGATAAATAAGTATATGTACCCAACGTGATAAAATATGTTAAAGACGTTGAGAATATCTCTACTTTTATACAATAATTTAAAGGAGAAAGTGCAAATTCTATTCTAAAACTTAACGTGATCGAAATTATGGAAAAAAAACTAGTTTAAAATTTAAAAAATCAACGATTAAGTGAGTTTCGGACTGGCGCACCGAGGAATTCGTACTGCCCGAAACTTGTCCGGTTTTTAGTAGATATTTTTCGTAGCAATAGGGTTCGTTTGGAGCATTTTGGGCACGGAGCCGAATATAGCCCCTTTCTTCAGCTTACGTCGTATACAATTGCTTACTTAGCGTTATGCATCTTGACTAGCCCGCCCAGATCGCTAGACAGCATAATAGTTGGTTGAGTTGGCATAAGTCAACTAACATAAGCCAGCTAACATTAACGATTTTCGAAGATGCATTGCGAGATCGTTATCTTTATCGAACATGTGTACGATTGACGTAAGCTGATGACAGATCGCTTGACAGCTCATGTCAACTGCATACATTTATAATCGATAGAAAACTGAAACGCTAGCGGCGTTTGCATCTTGGCTACGCCCTCAGTATGGTAATTCATCAATTGTCGAAAATCGCTAACGTTAACGTGCATTATCTTGGCCCCAGCAGACCTAGCGAAAATGACTAGTTGTATGTATTTGTTACACATCTGTAGGTATAGACCGTTTGAAGTTCTATATTTGAAATTTGACGTAAGTTCCATGTTATTTTTTTACACAACTATATAAATACAACAGGTCCTTTACTTTATTCATTCACCTATAACGTTTCTGTTTCCTGATGATTCTGATGAATCAAAATGTATGAAGTTTACATACTTAAGCGGTTGACGCGATCAGTCATTTATGAGCTTACATCAATCCTATACATTTCGTTGATTTTCGAAGATCACCCGAGGCCTAGCCAAGATGCGTTTGCTAACAAGCTTTTCTATTCGTTTGGTTTTTACACTAATCGCGTCACTAGTAGATCACGTGACTTTTCGCATGACGCGATTGGTTTAAAAACAAAACGAATAGAAACGCTAGTTAGCGAATGCATCTTGGCTCCAGATTTCAAAAGTCAATTGATTGTGTGTACCCTGTAAACAGCCTGTTTGAAACAACGAATCTCGTGTTGGTTGCAGCGGGACGATGGCTTCCACGCCGCCATCACGCGCCGCCTGCTTCTGCCTCCTCGTGCTGTGCTTCACAAGTCTCGCAGAGTGAGTATTACACCTGATATATAGTCTGCCCTGCTAAGCTAAATAGCAGTATGTCAAATAAGTCTCCTGTAGCAATCAAAACCTTATTACTAACAAGAGAAGATTGAATTTACTTTGGCAATTGAATCTGACATACTGTGTTTTAGCTTAGGAGGGCAGTAGTCAAGAGCAAAGAAAACGAGTCACGTACAGTACAAAATTTCCATAGAACGTGAACCGCTTACACTGTTCCTGAGTGTATATGCTAATTAGTAGCACTCTAGAGGGAAGGGGGACCTCCTCTGTAAACGGTTTTCAAGGGTATTGTGAAGGCAAACGGCACAATTGCCGCACATCTTAAATGCCAAGACTACAAATGCGTTGCACATACTTAGAATTAAAGCCCCAAACGCCCTTAAAGCGGAGGCGGCGGGCGCGGCGCGTTTCCATCTTGAGAGGTCACATATGCTGCCACGCCCAAAAAAGAATGAAGAACCGGGCAAGAGCATGTCGGACCAGGGTTTCGAAGCCGTTAAGTACTACAAACATAAAAATCAACAAGTAATAACGAATTTTCTATTTAAAGTCAATTGGTGCCAAAAGATGATTTTAGTAGGTATAAACACCCTAATCGCCTGCATCTCAAGAACCAATGATATCTACTTAGTCATGATAGTTTTACTTTAAAATTCGTTAAATGTCATATTTTATAAACGGTTTGCTTAATCGAAAAACTGTTTTTACAACCCCGTAATATTTTTGAAAGACCTATCCAACGATAGCCCACACGCTGGGGTAGACGCAAAAAATACATCCCCATGTTACGTGTAGCGGAGGTACCCTAAAAAAAACCCTTTTATTGTACCACTTTTTTGGCGTGACTAATATGCATATTCATGCCAAATTACAGCTTTCTAGTACAAAGAGTCTCTGCGCTAGGCTGCGGACGGACGGACGGACGGACATGGCGAAACTATAAGGGTTCCTAGTTTGACTACGGAACCCTAAAAAGGCTTTATGCGCTTACGCGGCACAACCTGAGATAGAGATACTTTGCGCGCGCCTTGATGGAAGCGTCAAATTCAAATAATTGCTGTTAAGTTTTAACCACAATATTTAATGGAAAAATGGTTTATCAGGATTAAGAAGTTAAAAATACACAACTATTGAATCAAAAAACATCTTTAAAGAACTTAGGCCTTCGAAGATTTAACCATACACATGTGACAAAAGGTGTCATGATTCAAAAATAAAACTTCCGAGGATTTTGTTTCTAATCATGTTTTCACATTTAACAGTTTCAAGAACATATGATCAAGTTGAATATTTCCAAAGAATAGACAAATAGGCGTTATGGTTACTGGGCTCAAGATCAAAGAACACACCGACTTTATACAGGTTGTCCGGGAGATAGTGGCCAACTTTACAGGGTTGGATAGTTTCAGGAGTTTCCAAAATATTATGATAAATCATGTTAGTAAAAGTCGTTAAAAATTTTGGAAATGCGGTACTCGGGTTCACCATTTTCGATGCCACGACCACAGTTCTTAGAATTTTACAGTTTCGTTTGCAGTCAAAGAAAGCTGATAAAATTTGCTTTAAGACCCTTTTAACAAAATTGTTTTACATACACCCTGTATTATGTGACCTCCAAAAAAAACGTCTCCAGAGACCGTTTTTGGTTTCGTACCTAAGGAGTACCAACGGGACCTTATACTAAGCCTCCGTCGATCCGTCTTTCTGTCAGCAGGCCGTAGCTGTTCATTAGATCATGAATCGTAATAGGGAGATTATTAAAGAATTTCACAGTGTGTATTTCTATTGCCGATATAACAACAAACAATAAAAATTAAAGGGATTCCAATACAAAAAAAAACATTTTCATTACACAGATCCAACATGAAACAGCGTTAGCGACGCGACGGGTAAATACTTTTTACGACCCTCAAAGCCCCTTTCCCTCACTTGTTATTAACAAAATTGTTCATTCATACGTAAATTCAAGTAATTCACGCGACCAATTTACAAAAAAAAGGAAATTTACTTGCGTGATTGTTGTTTTCGACGCAAAGTAAAATGTCCGCCCGAATCTGCCCCAAATTACGAAACGGCTCATATCGCCTAATTGTCGCGATGCTATCGGGTCGAGCTCGGTCATTACGAACGACGTGTTTACTTTGAAAACAAGAATATTATTAACATGTTAAGGAGTTCAGTAGGCTAGGATACAAACGCTGCTAACGATTCTATTTTCTATCGGCTCGAAATGTATGGTGTGGACATCAGCGGTCGATGCGATCTGTCATCAGCTTACGTAAATTTTACACATTTTGTCGATTTTCGAAAATCGCTAACTTTGCATAATATATCTTGTGTAAGCCCTCGAAGTTTTTAACGAAACGATTATCGAGCACACATAATGGGAAGCGGCGTTACAAAACCATACCTCCTTCCTCCTCCTTTCCTTTGTTTTTTACTCGGCCGCCATTACTGTCAATCAAGTAAATAAGAGCTATCAAAACGTTGACCACACGGAAACACGTCAAAAAGAATGAGATGCCATGTAGAATGTCAGCTCTGTTCTCGTTTGCATTCTCCTTGCAAAAAACAGTTATGTACTACGTAACCAGGGAAAGGAAGACTCTGGAAAAGTGTACTTAAATCAAGCGGTGGTGGAGCGTGTAGCAGAGTGGTGGGCCTTGTACCTGCACCATCTTATTTAACGGATAGCCAGGGCCTCTATTCTACTGCGTTATAACGATATCGCTTTTGACGTGTTTTAGATTCGTTTATGTCACAGTCGCCATTATTGTAAATGACATAAGAGTTATCAAAACGTGGACAATACGGAAACAGGGCCTCTATTCAGGTGCGTTAAAACGATATCGTGTTTGACACGTTTAAGAATCGTTTATGTCACAGTCGCCATTATTTTAAATGACATAAGAGTTATCAAAACGTTGACAATACGGAAACAGGTCATAAACGATATCGTTATTAGTTTATTACCTTGTAGAATTCCAGCCCAGGCAGCATTCGTATTGTTGTGTTCTTCCGGTTTTGGGATACCTAATACAACCGATATTATTACTAGCATAGAGGTTTTACAATTGCAATCTTTGTATTGTAGATTTGAGAATGTAAGTTAATGGGGTGCGTAACGATCGATATAAAAATATTTTCTATAATATCAGTCGATATAACGCATTTGATATAAGTATTGAACCATATAACAACATTTAATATATTTAAATATGATATAATTATCATTTTATATAACGATAATTTGTTCTAAAAATATTTTATATAACATACATTAAGTATAATCCATATTTACTATAATCAACTTATGATATAAAGTTAATTTCATATAAAGTACAGTTGGTATAAAAAAATACTGTCTATACTAACTCGTGTCCAACCACAAGCTCCGTCGACTTTGCCTCACGATCAGAGTTGTACCAAAAAAATCTATAAGTCTTTGCTACGTAAATAATCATAGGCGTTACAATTATTTTCAATATGTGGCAATAAAAAATAATATACTTACCACATGATAGTTATACAATATGATTTTTATACAAAATGATGATTATACCAAATGATGTTTATAATAAATAAATGATATACCAAATGATAATTATAGTAAATAAAAATACTTAGATATTTTGATAATATACCAATCGTTTATTATATAAAATGAGTGATTATATCCTTTAAAATTATATCAAATGTTATTATATCAAATGAAATTATATGAATTATTTTTATACCGATCATTTCACACCCAAGTTAATGTACCTATGGGTCTCGGATCCCCTCAAGCCGCGTCCGCTGCGCCGTGTTTTCGATGTTTTTAAACAACTTACATGTTTTTCGAACAGTAAAGGGGAGTGGCCAAAATGTTTTTTTTGTTTCAAAACACAGAAACATGTTTTCCGTCACGGATGGAAAACATTCCCCGCGATCATCAGCTGGCGAGGGGTTCATGTTTTGACTTTTGAAAGTTTTGAGTTCGAGTGAAGAATTGTCAAATAGGGCAATAATTAAATATTAATTATAGAAACCCATTTTGATACCTTTGAATACAAATAAATATACTACAGTCAAAATATGACAAATTGTACTGGGATGACGTCGAAAGAAAAGTCGCAATGGACACCTGAACATGTTTTGTAACATGTTTTGTTAGTTTTTTAGCGCAGCGGACACGCCTTCACCTTAGGCTCGGCTTTTTCTTTTGAGTTACTTATAAAAAGAAAAGTAGGTATTGTTTGCGCAGTAAAACACAAAATGTTAGCTGTGTTTGTTTAATAATTTATATAAGAAGTAGTCGTTGGCAAACTGAAACAGACAATATTTATCAAATGCAAATAACTAGGGGAGAAAACGGATGTCATATTGTAACTTAAACAAAAACAATGAGCTGTCCGGTGCAGACGAACGACAATAAGATGAGGAATATTTACTGAATAAATGATCTAAATTTGAATTCAAGTTGGCATTTAAGACAAGAGCTACAGTTGGAATATTAATGGAAGAAAAGCTAAAGGAATTATGTATTAGGTAAGAGATTTATCAATAATTAACTCTAAAACGTGAATGAATACAAAACTAGCAATAAAGTAGAAAAAACTAAAACTTTGTCGATCAACATTTGAACCAGCCACTAAATTAAGTAAGAAACAAGTTAATGCACTAATAGCTGTGCTAATAGTCTACGAGTAGGTATAGAGCGCGGATTAAACAACCAATAACAAAATGCAGATGGGTTTCAAAAAGACAGCAGAATAAAATTCTATTTTTTGCTAACACGGAAGTTATACCTAGTAAAACAGCAATTAACTATTGCAATATGTATTATTACTATCGAGCTTAACTGTATTATAAATTAAGAACAAACATAAAGTTTATTTTCCCGGTATTTAGTGCGCGGTTTCCAACGCATTCTCTCACGCCAACATTGTCTATGGTACGCGTTTGGCGCCAAATTGCCCTCTATTTGTCGATGCCAACAGTTATTTCCCGCGCATTCCCAACGACATTTTTCACTTTTATGCCGTAGCATGTTTTTCATCGTGGAATCTGTTATATGATTTATTAAACTGTTTGTCACAAATGCCATGAATTCAAGGCGTTCCTTTTTGTATAAGTGTAAAGATGAAATATGTTATATTATAAAGTAGATTACGTGAGCTTGCAAAAAATATTTAATTAAAATACAATAAAATGCTGTAACCGTAAACCTTAAGTGAAATAAAACTGCACTTCTACGGTACTTACATTCTAATTACGTCCTTGTTATTTCTGTGCGCTAACATTTTCTAGTCGACACGGTTTAACGAGACGGCATGCCAAAACAAATTCATGCTCCAAACAATGTTTACTTATACACCTACAGCGATTTAGCTAATTACCTTACGCTTTTAATGTCGAATAGAAGAATAGAGTTACGAGTATTCTATCTTGGAATTATATAAGTCGTTAAAAAATTAAAAACACAACGAGAGGAGAGGAAATTGCATGTTAAGTCTGTCCCCTCAATGCCTCAATGATAAATCTTAGAATAAAAAATGCCGTTTTAAATAATAACGTCTAATGTTTTATTCCTAGCAACAAATAAATTAAGTTTTATGATTGAATAGTAGCAAGCACCATCTATAATTTTCTGGAGAATAAAAAAAAGTATTTGTTTTCGCCGAATAGTCAATTCATTTTTGATCTCCAATTAAATTCTAACTCATTTTTGCCAATATGTGCAGCATTCCAATTTACAATCAATTTTAAAACATAACTAATAAAGATATAAATGTATCTACATTATAACTTATGACGAACATATGTTTACCAGTCATAAATATACTATAATTCCCAAGATAAAGAGCTGAACTCGTTGAAAGGTCCACAGCATGAGTTATCGAACGAAAAGTAAATAGACAAGGAATTATGTGTAGGCGCATTAGTCAGTTCTCGGTTGACTCCTACGCACGTGGAGTTAGCTATATCCACATGTTGGACATTATTTGAAACTTCTCATTTATCTTCTATAAACTAGTTTAATTCAGTGACATTCTAGCATACATGAGAACAGTAGATAAGAGTTTAAAATATGTAAGCTCAATCTGGTAACTTACATCATCACCATCATCATCTCGAACATCTATTTGTAATTCCTCCTATATTCCCTTTATTCATTCCTTTTCTATTAGCTTACTCATAAAAAACATGATATGTTATTGTTAAGATGTTATAAAAGATGATGTAATTCACAAAATTTGTGTTACACATGTCATTAAAACTTCATAACTTTATTCCCTGAGCGGGGTAGGCAGAGCCACAGAAACAACAACCACTCTATAAAGACTTGTTTACAATTCTGTAACCATATTTTTCACAATCAGGCTATCAGGCTAGTTTACTAATGTATTAGTGACAGGTTGCAAGCCCATCGCCTAACAGTACTACAAGCCTTTATTCCCTTAGTCGCCTCTTAGGACATCCACGGGAAGACATGGAGTGGCACTGTTCTAACTCGGCAACCACAAGGGCTGGGCGGGGGAGAATTTTAATTATATCATCTAAATACTCATTCGTTGAGGATACCATGAAAACAAAGACTTCATTGAACATACCTTAACGGTAACAAAAAACTCCGTGATCTATCATACATTAAGTGCGTTTATACGTTTATAAATTCATTGTCTCGTTCAACAGATGCACAAACTCAAAGATCAACTTCAGGGAGAAGGAGAAGCAGATCTTGGACCAGATCCTGGGCCCGGGGCGCTACGACGCGCGCATCCGACCCTCGGGGGTCAACGGAACTGGTAGGTCCATCACTACCATCTTCCTCTCCAACGTTTTTTGAGGATAGTGAAATACATTTACACATAACATTCTCATAACTTTCTTGTTAACGGGGCGAAATCTTCTGCAAGATACCTAGGGTTTTGGGAAACTCCTGCAGTTTGCCTGGTCTGAGTTTGAGTTTCTTGCGGCGCTTCTTCTGAGCGGTCTCCTCTTGGGAAGCGTGAGATTTGCGACCTACATACTGAATAACTATTATCTTTTTTTTTTAACTTTCAATGTCACAGGTGTGACCATATGTGTACGGTAGGTAAAATCTTTTAAAAGTAATTTAAAAATATCCTTTTAATGACAACCTTTTTTATTTGATCTATAGTTCTTTCTAGTGTGTTTGGCAAAGCCTTGGAATGCCATTCCTAACCTTAAGTAAAATAAAAAAGTTTCTCCGGTACTAAAATTTTGCTATCCTCCATAATGCTCCGCGAAGCACTGGGCCTCTGTTGAGTGTTCCACCTGAAATGTATATAGGTATTATTTAATTTACATTAAATGAATATAAAGTCAGGTTTTGCTTATTTTAGGGCTACGTGAAGGTTCTGGCCACGTTTTGATCCATGGTTTTAGGAATAGATGCAAAATTAGGAATGCTTTTAACTTTCTGAGCTCCTGCCATGTTAAAGAGCTCGGATAGTAAAGTTAAAAGCATTCCTAATTTGCATCTGCCTTTACTGAAAACCTAGTTGGTTTATGTAATAGTTGGCGGGATCACGCGGTACAGCCAATGATTCATAAGTATATATAATATAATATCATTGAGTACAGCCCACCATATCGAAAGTCCCTCATAAGAGGTTAGGTACTATACACTAAACTAATGTTGTAAGCACTGTACGTTCCGGGTACTTCTTAATTCAAGTTTTACATTTATCGCTATTATTACTGGTTCCAAGTAGATTATCTAAGTCGCCTTTAGTGTGGTTGCCGGGTTAGAATAGTGCCACTCCATGTCTTCCCGTGGATGTCGTAAGAGGCGATTAAGGGAATAAGGGCTTGTAGTACTGTTAGGCGATGGGCTTGCAACCTGTCACTAATACACTGGTAATCATCTTCACCTACTTGTTCAAAATGTGGTTCCAGAAAAAAATTATCAACTAGTCTCTTGTTGGTATTTATGGAGCTCTGCCTACCCTACTCTGGGAATGAAGGGGTGATATTATGAATGTAGGTATCTTTAATTATATTTGGTGTCAGATTGACATTGAGTTGTTGATAATATTGTTTATAGATTCACATTTAGAGAATCTTTGAATGTGACTTATCTGGCTTCCATGTAATAAATAGGAGTCACACCAAATCATCTGATTTTCCAACAAAGCTGGTAGTTTTAAGGATTTATTCCTATCCAAATCATAAATAGCCTACATAAATAGGCTTGTACTGTTAGGCGATGGGCTTGCAACCTGTCACTAATACACTAGTTAACTTCTTAGGCTAATTGTACAAAATGTGGTTACAGAATTATAAACAAATATTTTTAGAGTTGTTGGTATTTCTGTAGCTCTGCCTACCCCACTCTGGGAATGAAGTCGTGATGTAATGTATGTATATAAATCATTAACATTAGTCACAATGCACCAGCGTAGATAACTTCTCCAGTCAGGACAATATTAAGATAAAAGCAAACTCAACATTCACTTGCTTTGACTGTAGCTACACGCTAAGGCATATCATGTTTGTTATCTAACTTTCCCATACATTTAACAAGGTGAATGATAAACGAGATAATGTCTTCCGGGGGAAGCTTTTAGGGTAAACCAGGGAAGTTACGTATGAAGTTATTTGTGGATCGGGCATTAACTTAAGTACGGGCCAAGGAAGCGGATAAATACAACCCCTTCCTTATATCGGCGTTTCCGTTGTGAAAAATGAAGTAAATACTTAAGTTGATATTTATAATAGGTTCTCTGCCTTTTCGCCGACAAATCTTTGACAAATGCATCGTTTCGCAACTTATTCATTTACCAACCCGCTTTTTTTCTGCAACTACAAATATTTCAGGATATTTATAAAACTAACCTAACCTAACTTATAGTGTTCTACACGATGGTCCTGAAATAAATCCAGAATTATTTACAGTTTCGGAAAAGTACGCGGGTTGTCAAATGATACGTTTGTGAAATGAATAATTTGGAAAACTTTTGTTATAAAATAATAGGATCCCATAACAGATAGATATTTATGTGATGAGCACGAGTATTTGTACCTGATCCTTGGATGTTTTCCTATGTATTTAAGTATTTACTTCTTCTCTATTTAAGTATGTTTATCGCTATCTAGTACCCATAGTACAAGCCTAGAGCTTAGTTTGGGACTAGTTAAATTTATGTGACATTGTCTCGTGTTTTTTTTTTTTTTATAATAAATTTTGATGAATTCGTTTACAATGATCGAGAAGAATATTTCCAGAATAATAGCATTAATATAATAGCCCATCATTCTCAACAGTTTAAGATGCTCGAAAGATCTTCCATTTCGTATAAGCACAAGTCTTTTATGTACACAAGTAAATAATAAACTCTATTCTCCAAAATTGTATTACAACCTTGAATAAATCTAAAGGCAAAAAATTGTAAAGATACTTAACTTCCATACCCTTGTCACGGTAATTTGTCTGCATATTTATTTCTGTATAGGACCTGCCAAAATTTTCTTGAAAAATTACAGCTTGTTGAATAGCTTTTCATAAGTACTAGTACTTAAATATTTGGCTGCGTCATGTGCTTACAAAGAAAGGTTTCTACAGGTTATGAGCCTTTAGGTAAATCGCAAGTCACCCCGTCTGGATTATTTTTAGAAGGAAAGAAATCTTTCACTTAAATTTGAAAAGATATGATGTAACGGGGGGATCCTATCATTTCATAACCAACATATCACAAATGATTCATTTCATAAACATGTCATTTGACAACCCGCGTTTATATCCGAAACTGTAAATAATTCTGGATTTATTTCAGGACCATCGTGTAGAACCCTATAGGTTAAGTTAGGTTAGTTTTATAAAAATCCTGAAATATTTGTAGTTACAGAAAAAAAGCGGGTTGACAAATGAAAAGGTTGCAAAACGATGCAAGGTCGGCGAAAAGGCAGAGAACCTGTTATGGGAAATACAACTTGAGTTTATGTAATTGTATCTATAATGATATTAATTCCATGTTTACCACGGTATTTTCTTTATCAAGTCAAGTCTCAAGGAATGCATTAAGTTCGCCATTAGTGAATACTTTTTGTATTTGTGCAATAAAGTTTAAATAAATAATAATAACTGTCATCCTTCTCTTCAGGCTTCTCAAAGGCTACTAGGCGTATATTTTAACGTGTTTCGCTCCCCGGTATGGCCAATTTGTTTTGTGATGAGTGCGAATTTTCGCTTGTGCCTCTTGGATGTTTTCTACGTATTTAAGTATGTTTTTCTATATCTTTTTGTCATTGTTTTTTATTTGTATCCATAGTACTGGCCTAGGGTTTAGTTTGGGACTAGGTTTATTTGTATGGGATTATCCCTGTGGATGTCGTAAGGGAATAAGGGCTTGTAGTACTGTTAGGCGATGGGCTTGCAACCTGTCACTAATACACTGGTAAACTTCTTGGCCTGATGGTGCAAAATCTGGTTACAGAATTATAAACACGTCTTTTCAAATTTGATGTTATTTCTGTATCTCTGCCTACCCCACTCTGGGAATGAAGGCGTGATGGTATGTATGTATGTCAAGCATGTTAAAAGGTAAAATTGGTCAGTGATTGAAAATAGAGTGGAATTTCCGGCCAGCTGCGATATGTTAGTATGTCTCGTTAATATCAGAAACAAACCAATACCTGATGTCAATGTTCTATATAAGGCTTGTAGTACTGTTAGGCGATGGGCTTGCAACCTGTCACTAACTTCTTGGCCTGATTGTGCAAAATGTGGTTACAGAATTCATACAAGTCTTTTTGGGGTTGTTGATATTTCTGTAGCTCTGCCTACCCCACTCTGGGAATGAAGGTGTGATTTTATGTATGTATGTATGTAATGTTCTACCCAGTCGAGCCCTCCCATTCGTACTTTCTATCTTTGCTATTTGCTACTCATTTCTGTACTCCTCTTATCTTCACCATTGTAATATTCTGCTAATTGCACAGTATTAAAGCAATTTAGATGATTGAATTGGGTACATAATTGTCACTAAATTGATCGATCATATCGAGCAATCCGTCACGTAATATTTTGTCGCCAGTGCTCATTAGACACATGCCACGGGTACACTCGTAATATCCTATCCTAATATATTAGTAATAGGTATTATATATAATAGGTATTCTATTGTATATATATATATATATGCGAAAGCTCGTGTGTGCGTGTGTTAGTTTGTTACTCTGCAACGGCTCGACAGATTTGTATGAAATTTAAAACAACTAATATTGCTGTAACACAATTTTTTACGTTAATTAGTGTGTATATTAACATTGTTATAATTATTTACCAGTATTAACAAATAATATAAATAATATTGATGTATTAATAATTATATGTATATCACTGAATCTATTTATGTAAGTATTTTAATGTATAATTTATTTATTCACATTTTTTGGTTACTTTTTGTTTGTTTAATGTTCTAAATGGATTTGTACTGCTGCTTACTCGATGCGCAAACTTTCACTTTTGTTGTGATATGAGATACCTACAGCCTGGTGACAGACGGACAGACGGTCCGATAGCGGAGTACGGAACCCTAAAAAGGAAGCCTGTTTTATAGGGATGTTTCTTAGCTAGGTTTTATAAAAATCGGTTGAGCCGTTTAAGAGATATCGGCTGTGAAAGAAGGGAAATATATCAGGGGATATCTTTGTAATAGTAACGTCTTTATTATAGTAATTATGTTTTATAATTCTACACCTTTCTGCTAATAATAATAAAGTATCATTTAGATTAAAAGCTCTAGGCACGCTAACCCCACGTCATTACGGTTAATGGTATAGTTTTAACGTGGTTATGGTGTGTATGGCAACTCTATTAATCTTGTGCTAAATGTGGGTACTTATTAGACGACGCGTTGGCCTAGATGCCAGTGACCCTGCCTACGAAGCTAGCGGTCCCTGGTTCAATTCCCGGTATGGGAAAATATTTGTATGTGTGTAAACTGTTCTGACAGTTTTGCAGACTATTTATTAAGAACAATGTGTAATTTTATAGTTAATAAATAAATAAATAATAAATAATAATAATAAACACATTATTGTACAAAAGGAAAAGTAAAACAATGCAATAAATAATAATAAAAAGATGCACAAAGGTGAACTTATCCCTTTAAGGGATCTCTTCCAGATAACGTTTGGGTGATTGAGGAAAATAAGAAAAGGAAAAAATGTCAACGAGTACATTAATAGTAATCCATTATTTTATCGAATTTCACTTCATCGACTGTATCATTTCATCGAACGCTAATATTTACTGCAACCATGACCTTTCAGGATATTTTAAACATTCATTACGTAGCTAAGGTTACAAGTGACTAGCAAAAATTGTTGAAAGGTATTTCGATAAAATAATAGGCCGTACCTATCTGTAACCCCCTTTCAATCACGGCGTCCGATTTCACCACACAGATTACTGATGAACATACATAAACGTTTATTTCTATCGGGTTATAGTAAATGATTCCGTAAAGGCTTTTAGGCCAAACCATTCGTCACCGGGACGTCTTTATAATGGTTCTAATGTGACAAAAGATATCGATTTTACCGTAACGTCCTTACTTTATACCACAGTGATGGATTATTGAGCAAAATCGACCTGATTTTAATTATGTCTTTTACACGTAAAAGGTTTTTATTTCATTACCAGCTACGCCGTCCGCGTAGAGGTTGCCTATCGCTATTTCCACAGGAACTACCCAATTTTCGGGATAAAAGACCTACGTGCTATTCGAGACTATTTATGAAATAAATATATATCAGGGGACAATCTCACACAAATTAACCTAGTCCCAAACTAAGCTCTAGGCTTGTACTATGGGTACTAGACAACGATAATCATATTATATAGAGAAATAAATACTTCAATAAATAGAAAACATCCAAGACTCAGGAACAAATATTCGCGCTCATCACACAAATATCTGCCCTTACCAGAATTTGAACCCAGGACCGCTGGCTTCGGAGGCAGGGTCACTCCCAACTAGGCCAACGTGTCGTCAAACGTTATTTATTATCTATCTCTTTGCCAAATTTCGTTCAAATCCGTTCAGCCGTTCTAGCGGAATGAGTAACAAAGATACAAGATCGCATTTGTAGTATAATATATATTATAATGTACTAGCTATTGCGCGCGACTCCTTCCACGTATATCGCTATTTCCTCGGGTACTGTCTATTACCCAGAGTAGAAGCCTAGAACTTAGGGACTATGTTAATTTGTGTGAGACTCTCCTATATATGTATGAGTATCTTACCATACAGGTAAAATTAAACAAGCAGACTTACACTCGTAATCCCTAGAAGTTTTGTAGAAAAGGCTTTTGTATATTACTCAAAGGATAAGCTAACATATAAATAGTGTTCTTACGAATAATTACTACGAAAAGCATGATAAAGACGATCACCATCGTTTGTGTCGTCATGGAAAACAATTAATCATCATGGCTCCAAAAATTGGGAAACGCGTTACAAATGGTATTTAACGAGTTTCCCGTACCTTATTTATGCACAAAGTTATCAAGTTAGCTAGGGAAGTTTTGTTGTGTTCATTTTGTTATGGAACGCTTTAAAAACTAAAACCACATCATGGTTAAGGTTTCCTTCGAAAATGGTAAAAATATCCTCTTTTCATCATTTGGACTTTGTGTCTGTTTGTCTATTTTAATGTTTTTCTTAAGAGTGATTTGGAGACCTACTTTGTTGCCATCTGTCTTCATTCTCCGCAGGATTTTTAACTTCTACTCGGCACTGACCTTTTCGGCGCTTTCGATAACCTTCGGGAAGGCAAGATGGCCGATCGAAAGATGTCCTGCTTTTACTTTCGATTTATTTTGTTTACTGTTATTGGCTAAATCACTAGGGAATACCGCGGTGGACAGCCATTAATAAAAAAAAAAGAAGACCTTAAGTTACTTGGCCAAATTAACCCTAATTTTTATGTCAACTTTATTCTTTAATACGCCAAAAAGTTTTTTAAAATATTTTGTTCAATATTTATCGTAGACTAGTTATCAAAGGATAATGGGCATTTTGGTAAATGGGCAATCATGGTGGCGTCATTAAACATGTCATACAAACAGGAACAGCAAGTGGAAATAAGCGCCCTAGTTATCTTTTCTCCACTTAAAAATACCTTTCGATTGATGTATAAATTATGTCCATTGGGGCGGGTACCACGTTCCATATACATTTTTGCCCATTGTTCTTTACAATAACTCCAGTTTTTATAGAGACCACTTGTTATGTAAGCCTGTATGAGCTAGTTTAATAAGAAATCAATAGGTTTCTTCAATCAGTAATTGTGTGTTGTAACCGCTCGACAGTGGGCGAGCTCCGTGTACTACAGGGTCTGTATACACCGACGCATACGATGAAGGGGTTGGTGCAGTTTTACAACAACTATTTTTCATCATTAGTTTCATTTTTAAATCAGAACTTTACAAATGCAGCCCGTTATTATGAAACGTTTATCAGATTCAAATAAAAACCTACTAATATCAAGCGATAAAAATGCAGTGCCATTAAAATAATCTACGTCAGTTTCAAACACGCGATTCACGACCTATTTCGATATCAATATTTATGTAACCTGTCATGTCAGGTGAGTCGTGTAAGTACTCAGAATTTTATACTGTTAAGTCGGGGAAAATGGGGGTTAATCCCGCCTTAAACCGTGTTATTCGTACTTTCATGGTACAGGAAACGTAATTTCCGTTTCACGCCAGTCTAGCTCATATCCGGATTTTCATTGGAGTTTTCTTATTTCCGACAGTATTTGCCAGTCGCGAAAAACCGTGCGTCCACGAAAAAGTTTATATGCGCACTTTTATTTGAAGTAGAGGTTCTTATTAAATTTGGAATTAGGTTAAGAACAATCATAGAGCGATTTATGAATGATGTAGGTAGTTTAATACTAGAAATATAGTACAATAGAACTGTAAAAGCAATAATGATTTGGTTTAGTAAGCGGCTCCTGCTTAGTTTATTATCTATAGTTTGTTTAGATTGTTTTAATAATGCAACAGAGCTACATTTTACTTTATATTTAAAAGCATCTTGCAAAACCATTTGTAAATAAGCCTACACCTTAGTTTAAATGATAACAAAATTACATTTTAATACACCAAATATACATTGTTGATGTCTACACTAACACAAATTCATATAAACAAGTAAATCGATTAAAGATTATAATTTCATGCCTATTTAAGCTAATAGTTTCATTCCATCATTTTAATCAGAATAATCAGGGGTTTTATTATGGCCGAGTTTATTGCGTGAATAAACGTGGGTAACACATCCGTCACTTTCTGACAAGTATAGTGCGAGAGTGACGGAGGTTTTATCCACCCTGGGCCTCTATTCTACTGCGTTATAACGATATCGCGTGTTTTAGAATCGTTTATGTCACAGTCGCCATTATTGTAAATGACATAAGAGTTATCAATACTTTAACAATACGGAAACACGTCAAATACGATATCGTTATTACCTTGTAGAATCTCTCCTCTGATAAACGCAACAAGCAGGCCCAGCTACCCTCGAAATTTAACAGCATTTACAGGTGACCAGGAGAGGCGGTAAAGAAGTTTATTTACAGATGATAAAACGTTACCCTTAGGAATATCTCTTTAGTCTATTTAACAACCGATATATTTTGCTTGGTACTTAGATGGTCCAGCGGTTGTGCACGTCAATATATTTGTCAGGAGTATATCAAAGATCGATGATGTCACCATGGTAAGTGAAATGAAATGGCCTGCAAGCTAAGTAACATTCTGTACGAGGTAAACAAGTCAAATGAATGGGTAACACTTTCCTATTTGGAGAGGATTATTTACTACAATTATGTGTACTTTTTTCTTCTACGGCTCCTGATTAGTGTTAACGACCAAAATCGTTTTTACAAGCGTTCAGTTGGATCGGGAACATGCATGAAATATAGAATTGAGTTTCATTGATATTTAGGAGAAAATGTAAAAAAAGCATATTTAAAACGCAATACACTAAGTTTTGACCCGTTTATTAAGATTTTATGTAGAATCAAAACTTGTTAAACATTTTAAAATTTCTTTTACATAAATTTTCTTCGGCATCCTCTTTTTTAACGATATTGACAAAAACATAGTTATTTACGAAATAAATGTAAATTTATTTTAAAGGTTTGTGACCGTGTGACGTCATCCCTGTCGTCGATTTTGTATAGAGTATTTTCCTGAGGGGTCTGAACTATGATTTTTTAAAGCTTCATATCTTATGAAAAAATGACACGATAATTGTTTCGCGTATACAGTTATCCTTCTCTTTCATAGCACTATTCAGAGAGATTACGAAAAAAAACATGCCTGATCCCTACTGACTCTGATCTTAAACGTTGAACGCATTGAAGAATTTCAAAGACGGAACCAATTGTTGTCGCTAGATCATAGATTATTTTGTTTATTTTAAAAACGCTGGTTCTTCGGTGATTTTGTTTTGTCTCACAGGACTAAGGCTTTTAGTAAGATGGATGAATATTTTCGAGTTGTTCTTTAAAATTCGAACATATTAGGTCCATTTTTGCCGGTGTAATCTAGCAGTTGGTTAAAAAGCACATAGCTTCTAAACTTTCCAATATGCTTCTTGATTTGGGCAATTTTTGAAAACTTCTTAATTCAAAGCCTCCTGATAAGATTGCACTATTTTTTTAGCATTTTACGTCCTCATAGCTTCATTTGATCGATCTTCATCAACCACCTGACCATTATAACGTTTATTGTACCAAAGGAGAAGTTAAACGTGTATTTGCATTGTTAGGTTAGGTATTTACACACAATCCTTATATAGTCTAAGATTTCGTATTTTTTGTCACTTAAGGCGACGCTCCTACAATAGTTCGCGTCAACCTGTTTCTTCGATCCATCAGCAAAATAGATGATTATAAAATGGTGAGTAGCACGTAAACAAACGACATTTTTATATCTTTACCAATTTTATTACTAAACAAGCTTTCTACATCATATTTATTATGTTCTCCCTCGCCTACCATAGAAATAGAACATGAGGGATCGTAACGAAACAAAAGAAAATAAATATTTATGAAATTATCACAATGTGGTGATAACTTTGTTTGTAATAATATTGGTCACTAAATACATATAAAACAATTGACTTTCGGCAATTGCACTTTGCTAAATATTTTGGAACTGCCGTGTATGGATTGGTGATGTGTTATGTTCAATTATGTTATGTTCTTTTGATTGTTTTGTTTTTCTGGATGTTTTTGTTTTGCATTGTCTTCATTTATTTAATGACTGAATTTGTTTTGCCTAATTACTAACCTATTCTCAATTTATGCTGCAGATGCGATGAATGTTCAAACATTTATGAATGTGTATTCAGTTTGTTTTGACATTTCATATAAACCATTTGGTGAAAATCACTTTTTTTCAAAGGTCATAATTCCTTGTTATATGTGGGATTACGTCACTGATTCTGATTTCCGAGAAAAGGGTCCCTTCCTTTCCTATGGTAACCCATATAGTATGATAAGTGGGACTTTTCTTGCGTCGAAAATCATAGGCGGCAAATTGGACCATTTTGTACAGAAAACGTCACAAATACTTTTATGGACGTAAATTATTGTTATTTTGTTTTTACGGTGCGTTACCGTACACTCTTTTTCTTTTTACTAAAAATATTTGTTCAATAGTATTTAAAACTCTAATTGGCTATAAACTTTCAATTTGTTATTTCTTTTGAGTTTTTTTTTAATTTATTAAATAATCACTAATATACAACATATTTATTCAAAATTGTACAAACACAAAACTATTGGCACATGTAGTGAGCACAGAGCGAAAATAACAACAACATTATGTTTAGGTATCGCACTAGACCAATTGGAAGGACCAATGCGGTCGAACACACGAGAAACCTGAAGTAGTTCACCAATAACAAATACGTTAGTATTATTTATAACGGTCACGTTCACTGAAGGATCGAGCACTTCAGCACACATAACACCGCCATCTCGTGGCGATGTGCGTAAACTTCGGTCCCAGCACTTACTTGCAGGCAGCAATAATTTACCAGCATCGCCTTAATACAGGAGCGATTAAGGTCTGTTCCCAATACACGAACTGCGCATAGGTTAGGCTGGCTTCACACGGCATTTTACTGCTCGTTTTTGCCATACAAATCTTACAGTATTTGATTACTGTTCGATAATATTATAATGAAAAAAGCGTGCAGGGCAATGCCATGTGTATGGCCTCCTAGGTTACATCTGGTTAAATGTGACATTTACCAAGTACAAAATGTGTCAAATTTTAACCAGAGGAACAGATATTCACGAAGTCCGTTTGACTTTGTATGTTGTCACTATTGTTAGACATATGATCATTGTTTTAGGGTTTGAAAGCCGCGTCCGCTGCGCCGTGTTTATGATGTTTTTATGTGACGGATGGAAAACATTCCCCGCGTTCGCCTCATGGGGGGGTCATGTATTTTCTTTTGAAAGTTTTGAGTTTGAGTGTAGAACTGTCAAATGGGGCAATAATTATTAATTATCAGAACTCATTTTGATACCTTTGAATATAAATAAATATCCTACAATCCTACAAAAAGACAGTGAACAAACGTCAAAGGTGACAGTTGCACTAGGATGACAGCTGTCATAAGAAAAGTGAAATGATATGACATACAATACAACACATTGTTCACTCCAAAGTGGCAATGAACGTGTAGTTGTACCTAATCATGTTTTGTTAGTTTTTTGGCGCAGCGGACACGCCCTAACCTCGAGAGCCATAGAATAAGAAGTAAAGGCATAGAAGGAGCCTTAAAACGAAAGCGGTCTATACCTTTCTCGAAAAAGACTGCATATCAGCTATCTGTATGTTGCCTTTTATTTGATCGCTCCTTCCATACCTTTAATTTTTATTCTATGTCGAAAGCGGTCAGTCACGATCTTTACACTCAAAATCACCCTTATACACTCTTCTTCTCATCCAAGAAGAAGAGAAGACTACAACAACCAGAGCCAGACCATAGTAGGCAAATACGAAGTAGTTCGTCTCCGGGCCTTTAGGTGTTTCTGATACCTATCGCTGCTCAGGTGGTAGGATTGAGTCGATGCGCGCCGCTCGATACGCATCCAACCACGGCGACGGCGCGCCCCCGACTAAACCAGCTTGGTCCGTCCTGTTGAGTTTGATCGAGGCACGCACACGTACAACCTATATACTGTAGCCGAATGGACATCGTAAAATAAAATATCTGTAATAAACCTATACGAGGTTTGAATATTGGGAATTGGGAACCACCATGCTTGTAAAGGGGCTATAGAACAAGACGCGGGCCGCAGCCATCACCCCATAGCTTTTGTTTTATTTCATATCCTGCTTCATGTTATACCTTGTCATGAGAACATAAAAACTATTTTGGTCGTACATGTCCGTGTATGTCTTGTTCATGTGAATTTGTGTTGTGTAATTTGTCACTGTGATTCTGTCCGGCCGACGCTATCTGACCTGTCCTCTTATCGGCCGCTGGACGTATCATAGCTCTAGTTAAGCTGGCCGTGTCCTGCATGCAGGTAACCGTTGACAAGCATTCCATCGACGAGTGCTCAAAAAGGTGAGTAGATGCTTCGCTTCTTGTTTCCATGGCGCTTTACTGTATTGATAGATCCTTAATTGTACACTGTTCCAAATAACCTTAGACTAAAATTAACTTTAACTGAAAATTATTTCACAAAATGACGTAAAAACATTTCTTATGTCACCATCTGCATGTCATTTGTAGTGGAAGCTATAGATAGCAAAATTACTAGTGATGTGATAATATAAAACATTCACGAGTCCGTTACTAAACTAATTTTATTTGGAACTAGAGGACGCTCGCGGCTTCGTAAGCGTAGAATTAGTTTACCGCTCCTCCCCCTAATTAACCCTTTAGGGGGTGAATCTTCAAGAATCCCTTCTTATTCCTCGTCTATATGTATAAAACAACAGCTGCGAAAAAATTCAGCGATCTAGGTTCAAATCCCGGTAAGGGCAGATAATTATATTCCTCTATGTGCCGGTCGTCACGACTTCAGCGGGTACCCCATATCCGCTCAAACGTCGGGCAGGGTAGGGCGATTATACCTCAGTCGGGTCACCACTTTACCGGGGGACAACATGATGCAGTTTGCAACGTTGGACTGACAAGTGGTGACCCGTATTCCTGCCTGCCTAACGTTCCAGCCGCCATGGGATACCCAATGAAGTCGTGACGACCGGCACACTCTATATAAATAAATAAATAAATAAATAATCACAGGACAATGTCACACAAATTGACCTAGTCCCAAACTAAGCTCTAGGCTTGTACTATGGATACTAGACAACGACAATCTTACTTATATAGAGAAATATATACTTAAGTACATAGAAAACATCCAAGACTCGGGAACAAATACTCGTATTCGTCACACAAATATCTGCCCTTACCGGGATTTGAACCCAGGACCCCTAGCTTCGAAGGCAGGGCCACTCCCAACTAGGCTAGCGTGTCGTCAAGTAAGTACGTTTATCGTTGTCTAGTACCCATAATACAAGCCTATAGAACTTAGTTTGGGACGGGGTCAATTTGTGTGACATTGTCTCGTGATATTTATATTTATTTATTTAGCTATTAAGAGGCCACATATGCTGCCACGCCCACACAGAAGAAAAGGGATGGCTTCATGTGCTTCTGCGTGAAGAACGTGATGGATTTAGTTTGCGCGCGCCTTGATGGCAGCGTCAGATTCAAATAACTACTCCTTACTTTAAAGCCACAGCATTTATTAAATAAAATACTTTACAAGGACTAAGAAGTTATAAGTACTCAACTATTCAATCAAAAATCATCGTTATTGTATTTTGAAGATACAACCAAAAACATGCGAAAAATGTATCATGTCATGTTTGAAAATAAATCTGTCGAGGATTTTGTTTTTAATCGTGTTTTCACGTTTAACAGTCTCAAGGAAAAGTGACCAAGTTTAATATATCCAAAGAACAGACACTGCGTTATGCTTATTTAGATACGACCGGCTTATTATATGTGGCCTCTCAAGGAGCTGATAGTAATGTGTAAGAGTTTTATTTGTCTTAAGTCTGTCACAAACGGAGCTATAATATATGTATACCGGAATGTATACAATGTGTCAATGGATAAGGTACACAAACGAATAGGGATGAAACTAGACGTAATTTCACCGACATAACATATGATTAAAAAACCTTTTAAAAAAAAACACTGATTGCTGTCCAATCGGAACAAAGTAAAATAACTCGCATGTGTTGCCTTTTTAGGGTTCCGTAGCCAAATGGCAAAAAACGGAACCCTTATGGATTCGTAATGTCTGTCTGTCTGTCTGTCCGTGTCACAGACACTTTTTTCCGAAACTATAAGAACTATACTGTTGAAACTTGGTTAGTACCTAGATGTATTCTGTGAACCGCATTAAGACTTTCACACAAAAATAAAAAAAAAATAAGAATAATTGGGGGTTTGCCGTACTTAGAACTGAAACACGATTTTTTCATCAAACCCATACGTATGGGGTATCAATGGATACGTCTTCAAAATATGTTATAGCTCCGTGTGTGACGCGCCTTATTGAGACAAGATCTGCCTGCTTTTATTTCATTATGAATTCACTACAAACACTTCGCTAGTTACATTTTTAATAAATTAGTCATATAAATTAAAGTTTTGTTTAATGAATAAAACTAATCACTTTTCAAATGAACAGAATTTACTTTAACCAATCATTCCCTGAGTGTTCTAGCCGCCCTTTGCGTTTCTAATTACATTTTTACCTAATTATTGATAAAACGTAGCCTATGATACTCAGTGATAAATTGATAATATACTTAGCATTATTAACGAAAGAATTTTAAAATCGGTGCTGTAGTTTTTGAGTTTATTCGTTGAAAACAAAAAAAAATCTTATCTCTTTAGTACATTACTAGCTGTATCGGTATTTCCTCAGGCCCCGTTCAATTTTTCAGGATGAAACGTACCCACGTCCTTCCCCGGGACTCAAACGATGTCCATACAAAATTTCATCTAAATCGGTTCAGCAGCTCACCCGTGAAAACGTAACAAACAGAGAGACAGACAGACAGAGTTACTTTCACGTTTATAATATTGCAATTCAATTCTTACTTGGGCCAAAGATAAAGCTAGTATAAGCTAGGTTAGCTGTCATAGAAATCAAAGAATCATTCGATGAGTGTTAACTGTTCTGTACATTGGCCGGTCATTCCCTGAGATTTCTAAATACCCATTGCGTTTCAAAAACACAAGTCTTTAGTCTTTATAATATTATTAGTTTAGATATGGCTTGATTGCTTATAATCAGCACAAGTTTGTATTCTCAATAGTCAAACATTTGGTTAAAATAATTAATTTAATTAATTAATCAATACGTCCGACTGCCGGGTACCTACTACGGTTCCGATTTTACTGTATTAAATTGGTACAACCACCTTTTCTTCCATATAATTATTTAGTCCCCGAGTTACTTATTCATAAGTTTATGGACCGATTCATATTAAAACCATAATTATGGCCACAACACTTGTTTCAAGACTTATTCATTATATATGAGTCTATTACTAAAACAAACATGAAAGCTTTCTTCATTATGGAAAAAAAAAAATGACCTGTATTTGCTTTGTTCAACCTTGTTTTAACGACACTGAAGGGAGACGAACGTAAACCTCGTTTTGGCAGGGAACCAATTTTGACTAATACATTCATGATCCCACAACATCAATCAATGTCGATGCTATCTTTATTAACGCCTTCTACTTACTCTATGAACGCATTATCATTTACTCCATTTGTTTTCCATCACTAACCTTTTTGCTGGCAACACAGCCATTACCATATTTGAATTTTGATCTTCGATTTTCAAATTCAGCATGACTGCATGTTCTGTGTTGTGCTAATAGTTGTATAGAAAGCTTTCCAACTGATTCATTTGACTTGCTCCTGATTTCAAGGACTTACTTCGGTCCTTGATGTCAAATCAAACGGTTTACTTTCGACATAGTTCTTCCCATTCTAGATGTTTGGAACTATGTTATTAAGACTTGTGTCAATACGTCACAAAATTGGATAATACATTAGGCGCGGGACGTCACGATTTTGTTATTTTGTATATAAAATTAGACTATATCTGTGGTTGTTTGCGATAAATAGAATGACAGAAAAATGACGTACGCGCGTTATGGTTCTCCGTTTTATTTCTATAAAAGTTATCTATGAATTGGCAACACTTGTTACTGAAATGTATCGGCGCAAAACCGAAAGCTTTGCGAGATGTACATTATGTGGTCACATAATTAGAAACACTTGCGTCAACAAATATCACTTATCCAATTCGAATTTTATCAAAAAGTGTTTGGCCAATTTTATTCCTAGTTACAATTTACTTTAAATAATTTACTTACTGGCCAACTGAAATAAAATTCAGGTCTGTTAAAAACGAATCTTACACTTTATAGGTGTTTAAAAGCTAAGTACCTACTGACGCATCCTCACAAATTTTTACAACTTTGTACGAGTGCTTAACATTTTATTTAAAAACCTGTGAAATTAAAGCTTCCTTTTCAACAGAGATAAATCGTACATCATTTTAAACCTTAGCTTATTAGTTAACGATAAGTGTAACTATCAATAAAATTAGTAAATAACTTTTTGATTAGTTTGTCAATATCAAAAAGTCATATTTTTAGGCAATTGTATAGGAAAATCGGAAGCGTTTTTAATCATTTGATCACCTATGTGTAACTAATATTCAGAAGTAGACATACGAGTACAATAGGTTTGTAATGGCTTGATTTATTTATTATTATGAAATAAATACTATTTAAAACAACATTTGCTATAAATGCTGATGCTAAATTGATCTAGACAAAGAAAACAGTTTGGACCATTAGGTCAAATAAGACCAACTGTATAAACTTAAAGATTTATATGGAGTAGGTGTAGATAGTTTAATTAAATCATCAAATAAAGAGATCTCATTGATGATAGATATATCGTATGTCATGTTAGAACCCGTTATCAAGCGGGCAGTTTTGTGGCTACCTAACATTAGTGATGTGCAATGTCAGTAAAAAAGCATTATGAAAAAAATAGTTCAGGAGTTCCCATACATAGCTATAACTTCGAGAATAATGAAAATTCTTCGCATCACTAATGCTAGGGAGCCACCAAAATCGGGTGTAGAATTATGGTATCGTGTTTCATAAATCGTTATGTTCTAGGAATACTCAGTACAACTGACGTTCAGGGAACAATGGCAGGACGAGAGGCTGAAATTCAACAACTTGGGAGGTAAGAAAACCAAATCAACTTGATCAATCACTACCTAGTGGTTTATACATAGAATAAGAACCAAAGGCATAGAAGGAGCGACAAAATAAAACATAGCGGGTATGCACAGTCTTATTGGGATTCAATGTGCCAAAAGAGACAGTTTTATAAGTTAAAATATTAACATGGTCGTACACTGTTGCACACTCTTGCATAATTATATAAACTACACCATATGGTGGTCAAAATTGGCGTCCAGTGGAGGATTCTTTGATTTTCTGGTTTTTAGTAAAATCACAGTAGTATGGACTCTACAAAACTTCAGTTTGGTAAATTTTGATTAAGCAACGCTTTCCTACTCTATCCCAATTAATTGGCTTTGTTTAAAGACTTGCGTCTCTATTCTCCTTTGTTTCATCTCATCTTACTTCTATGTCGTAATCATATTGTTGATACCTGTTAGGGTAGCTCTTATTCCCTCGACAGTAAGAACTACTATAAAGTCAACAATATAATTAAGATATAGAAAACAGCAAATTGCGCTTTACAGGTATTTTGCGTCCTACATGTCCTTTGATTCTTTATTTCGCTTCATTCGATTACCACTTCTACCTTATCCCGATTTTAAATTTCAACTCCTAAAATCATCACCACTACCACCACCACCTATTGATTATACTTAATAGCAACAAAATATTTAAAAAGTATCAAATTGCCCGTGTGGTTGCCGGGTTAGAATAGTGCCACTCCATGTCTTCCCGTGGATGTCGTAAGAGGCGACCAAGGGAATAAGGGCTTGTAGTACTGTTAGGCGATGGGCTTGCAACCTGTCACTAATACACTAGTAAACATCTCAGCCTACTCGTGCAAAATGTGGTTACAGAATTATAAACAAGTCTTTATAGAGTTCATGATCCCAAACCATCACTCAATCTCTACCTGGGGCGGCCACGCTTAATAATATAAGTAGATTAAAAAAACCTACTTATACTCCACAATGGCCTTTTTATCCCTACAGACAGGAGGTTGATTTATATTACGTCCTATCAGATACACAATTATATCTATGTGTAATGTACGTGTAATCTCCAAAAACTGTTTTTCTTCCTTTCTAAAACAAGATCTGGTCACAACACAATACAAATCATTTCCAGGTCGTCTCAAGTACTTGACGCTGACGGAAGCCAGCCGCGTGTGGATGCCGGACCTGTTCTTCTCCAACGAGAAGGAGGGCCACTTCCACAACATCATCATGCCCAACGTGTACATCCGGATCTTCCCCGACGGGAACGTGCTGTACAGCATCCGGATATCCCTGACGCTTTCCTGCCCCATGAACCTCAAACTGTACCCTCTGGATAAACAGACATGCTCGCTGAGGATGGCTAGTTGTAAGTATACACATTCTATTTGAAATTAGTAATTAGTAATTATTAGTAACTAGCGGCCCGCCAGCGACTTCGCCCCGCTGCAAATGTCTGACTTTCCCGGTGGATTTTTAAAAAAGCATATAAAACGCAATACACTAAGTTTTTTGACCCGTTCATTAATATTTTATTTAGAATTTAAACTATTTAAAATTTTAAAACTTCGTTTAATGTTTAGATTGTATTTTCGGCATCCTCATTTTATTCATGTAATATTTTAATTCTACGATATTGACTTAAACATAGTACTTAATTTACGAAATAAATTTAAATTTCTTAACAAGGTTCAGATATTTTAAACATGGAACAACAGCTGTGACGTCATTGCTGTCGTCGATTTTGTATAGAGTTTTTTTGCAGGGGGTCTGACCTATATCTACCCTTACCGGGATTTGAACCCGGGACCGCCGGCTTCAGAGGCAGGGTCACTCCCAACTAGGCCAACGTGTCGTCGTAATATTTGAATTGCATGATATTGGCTTTAGGTATCATAGTAATTAACTAAATAAATGCTAATTTCTTTGTAAGGTCCTTATATTTGAAACGTGGAACAACAGCTGTAACGTCGTTCCTGTCGTCGATTTTGTATAGAGTTTTTGCAGGGGTCAGAACTATGACTTTTTAAAGCTTCACATTTTATGAAAAAAATACACGACAATTATTTTGCGTATACAGTTATTCCTCTCTTTTATAGCACTTTCCAAAGAGCGTAAGAATAAAGTTATCCATGTTCCCTATTACATAAAACAACTAAGAAAAGAAAAGTACCACGGCTTTATTAACATACCATGGTTGCATTATGTCTATTTTGAGATACGGTATTATCATGTGGGGCAACTCTGTTGACGCCGATCGTGCATTCGTGGTACAAAAAAATGTATCAGAACACTTTGTGAAGTAGGTAGACGGGAATCATGCAGGCCTCTATTCATACAACTCAACTTGTTATCCCTGCCTTGCCTGTACATTTACGAAATAGCCGTCTTTGTTCAACTGCATACATATCTGTTTGCTACCGCAGATAAGGATACAACCAGGCCGCAAAGACGTTGTCGATTAGCATTACCAAATAATAAACTAGTACTCGGGAACTAAAGCGCATATAATATGTGTATAAAAGTTTATAATAAAATCCCGCCTGCATTGAAGACATTGAGCCATAGTGAATTCAAAATATAATTATACAGAATCTTAAGTGACAATTGTTTTTATAGCCTAAATGATTTTTTAATGTTTAAGTTTTAAATACTGACATGTTATTACATTTAGTAAACTTGACCAGAGATAGACATGTATTTGATATAATTCTAATTGTATAATTTTAATCTATATTAACTTATAATATTACGACTCCCTCTTTTCAATTTTATATTATTATGTTTAATTTAACTTTCACATGCCTGACTCGGCTGAATATATCTTGGGAAGCTATGGATACCAATTTTAGGATCTGTATTACTACTTACCATATGTTCTTGTGAATAAACGATTCATTCAATCATTTATAAAAATAAAAGCTTGAAAATTATAATTTACGGCTTAAACTACCCAACAACGTGAACCAAAAACGCGCATTTTTCATAATCCGTAGCATAACAGGAGTGAAATGCCCATCCGTCACGTTGTCAAAGTAGACACTTTCTTGACGTCGGCAATTCATTTACAGAGAAAAAATATCAATTTAATTGGTCGTATATTAAACGATGTTTACGACGCATAGTTCGTGAAGCCACGTGGCGGTTTCTACGATTTACGAGTTACAAGCTCATGCCATGTTGCGATCGTAAATTATTCGGTTGATTACTATAAACCATTCAATAAGTATTTTATCAATTCAGTTGCAATGTATGGGGATTTGGTAATAAGGTCACGTGGGCACCCTTTGGGTATGGAACTCTAAATAAAAATAAATAAATCACCGGACAATGTCACACAAATTGACCCAGTCCCAAACTAAGCTATGTAAGTATGTTTATCGTTGTCTAGTACTATGGGTACTAGACAACGATAAACATACTTACATAGAGAAATATATACTTAAATACATAGAAAACATCCAAGACTCTGGAACAAATACTCGTGCTCGTCACACAAATATCTGCCCTCACCGGGATTTGAAGCTAGGGGAGCTTCGAAGGCAGGGTCACTACCAGCTAGGCTAGCGTGTCGTCAAATTATGACTTTACTGTTTTCTTTTTCCGTATACAGCCTAACTAAAATAAAATAAACTGTTTATGTGTAAGTAAAGTACACATTACATAAATACTTAGTTAATAAATCTTTAGTACCAATTTCACCATACGATGTTAAATTTAATCAGTGTTAACCGACTGTTAGTTCGTACATGTTGACTACTGTTAACGCTCTAATCGTCCTTTAAGTGGTTAGACATCGTATTGTGAAATTGGTACGAAAGATTATTTTTTAACTAAGGAGGCTTAAGGCTACGTTTCCACTGGAGCTGCGTGAGATACCTAGCGGAGCGGTGTGCGAGGAAACGATTCACTAATAGTATTCCTAGCCTCGCTTAGCGCAGGTCCCCTATTGTTGGATTTTTTCGTCGCACACCGCTGCGCTACAGGGGGGTTACCATTACATGACAGAACTCTATAAACAAATAACAATATCACGGCACAATCTCACACAAATTGACCTAGTCTCAAACTAAGCTCTAGGCTGTACTATGGGTACTAGACAACGATAAACTTACTTAGATAGAGATATAAATACGTGAGCGTGTGTGTCTGTATTTCTGCGTATCCGTGTATTTGATAAATAATGTAACCATAACGGTTTCCATCAGAAGTCCCGTCTTCTCCTCTTCTATTTTTTTGGTCTACTTGAAGAATATACTAGTAATGCCAAATAATGGTAAACCCCACTTACCATCACATGACCTGTGGTAACCCATGTAACCCATAGACATTTGCATTGTCTTTATTTAGCACTAGATACCCGTCAACGGCTTCGTCCCGCTGCTAATTTTTGACTTTCCCGGTGGATTTTTCTTTTTTTTCTTTTAAGAACCTGCTCCTGACGATAACGAACACAACAAAAAAATAATTAGTGAAATCGGTACAGCCGTTCGTGCGTGATGCCGTGACCAAGGGAAGTAGGGTTTTTTTTTTTATACTAGCTACCCGTCAGCGGCTTCGCCTCGCTTCAATTTTTTGACTTTCATGGTGGATTATTCAATTGTTTCTTCATAAAAACCTTCTCCTGACGATAACGAACACAACAAAAAGAGAATTAGCGAAATCGGTCCAGCCGTTCATGCGTGACGCCGTGACCAAAAAAAAAAAAGTAAAAACCATCCTTGGACTTCAACAAACATTTAAAAAAATAATTGGTAAAATTGGTCAAGGCGTTGTTGAGTTATGCGCTTACCAACACATTTTGCGATTCATTTTTATATTATATATATATAATAGATAGATAGAAGATAGATAGATTGTGTTGCGACACTTGTTAGTGCTTCAGCGCTGGTATTCATGTGCGATAGCAACCGATTTATAACGCCTATTAATTGAAAATACAATAGTATTATCTCACCACAATTATACAGACTATGTTCCTTAATTTTTTACATGCGTTTTGTTAGACATGCCTCTACATCAAGGGCCTGCATTCCTTTGCAGACGGCTGGACGACAGATGACCTGGTGTTCCTGTGGAAGGAGGGTGATCCGGTGCAGGTGGTGAAGAACCTCCACCTCCCGCGTTTCACGCTGGAGAAATTCCTCACTGACTACTGCAACAGCAAGACCAACACAGGCATTTATTTACCCAATCATTCAAACAGCCAATCGGCCTTTATTTACCTTCTGTTCTTTCCCGCACGTTTACCGCTAAAATCTGGTATATTAGCAATTGAAGATCGAAACGCCAAAACTCTTGAGTCGCCGTTGCCACAGTACAAGTCGGAGTCGCGAACCGAGGGTTCCATATAAACTTGTATTTAAAATTGGATTGAGGGACAATTGACTATGCCGTTGAAAAACTTTTGTCTCCAAACATCGACATAGGCCGCGATTAGTTTACAACTGCAAATAAGTTCGTCATAGCATTTTTTTTGTGTTGGAACAAAAATAACTAGGTATCTTATTTATTTTTTTTACTTGTGCTGTCAGATCCTTTTTCGGCAATGGCGACTAATTTAAAAACAATACGATAAAACGTCAAAAGCAACATCATTTACGGTTAAAGATATTTATTTTCTCAGAAGATTACAAATTCGCTTATCGAGAAAATACAACTATTTAAAGTTTTTTTTTTTTTTTTAAACTTTCTTATTATAAAAAAAACATTAAGTAACATGAAAATTAAGTAATAAATATTGTTTGCGGGTAGATCAGTCTTTGCCAAGTAGAATAAAGCCCTGTCTTTAAATATTGATGTTGAATTCCAGGTGAATACAGCTGCCTGAAGGTGGACCTGCTCTTCAAGCGCGAGTTCAGCTACTACCTGATCCAGATCTACATCCCGTGCTGCATGCTCGTCATCGTCTCCTGGGTCTCCTTCTGGCTCGACCAGGGTGCTGTACCAGCCAGGGTCTCTCTGGGTAATTTTATACTATGCAGAATCATCTAAATATAAGTCTGAAGTTTGAAGAGGTAACCGTTAGCACGCCGTCACTAAAGTCGCTGGTTTTTTATTCAAGATTATGTAACATTACTCGATGTTTTGTAATATTAGAATTTTACGTATTTAAGATCTAAATTGTATTCAAGTATGTCAAAAGCAAAGTCTTCTAAAGTAGAAACTGTGGTAGTGAAAGCTATGAAGTTTTATTTGATAAACGACGTAAAATTAATACATGATGTGTAAAACAATGCCTTATGTGAGATGTAAAAAAAACTAAAACATTAAATCTAAGAATGGCCGTCCTGCGGAATTGTACCAAAGATGCATTCTTCATTGAATGGCTGAACTAAATGAATTGAAAACTGTTTGAAAAAATATGTAAAAGTAACCTTAACCCTTACCTTACCTTACCTTACTTAACCTACCCTACCTTACCACCTTACCTTACCTTACCTTAGTACCTTACTTAAGCTCTCCACATACAGACAGCTGAGGCGGCGCGGAGGCGGGTAACGCATTCTCCAAAAGGCCTTCCCACAGAGTGCAATGTATACGGCAATATATCGAAATGTTTGCAGTTGATATAACCAGTTGACGCGATCTGTCTTAATCAATTCTTTACATTTTACCGATTTTCAAATTGCTAACTTAGCTTAGCATTTCATAGAACCCCCGTGTGGTTGCCGGGTTAGAATAGTGTCATTCCATGTCTTCCCGTGGATGTCGTAAGAGGCGACTAAGGGAATAAGGGCTTGTAGTACTGTTAGGCGATGGGCTTGCAACCTGTCACTAGTACACTGGTACACTTCTTGGCCTGATTGGGCAAAATGTGGTTACAGAATTATATACAAGTCTTTTTACAGTTGTTGGTATTTCTGTAGCTCTGCCTACCCCACTCTGGGAATGGGGGCGCGGGCGTGATGTTAATATGTATGTAGATTTGTTAACAAAACGAACATCATCTGCGACGGAATAAAAGAAATGTACTTAAGTTAGAAAAACGCGTGAATTTGAACAATACCTTACGATCACGAGTCAATCCCCTAAGCCACTAGGCCGACGATCTTTGTATCACATGTTCAACTCTACTTCTTTCAAATATTTTTTAATATTCTTTGTGATACAGGTGTGACCACACTCCTCACCATGGCGACTCAATCATCGGGCATCAACGCCTCCCTCCCCCCGGTCTCGTACACCAAGGCCATCGACGTCTGGACCGGTGTCTGTCTCACGTTCGTCTTCGGAGCCCTACTAGAATTCGCCCTCGTCAACTACGCGTCCCGCTCCGACATGCACCGAGACGCTCTGAAGAAAGCGCAACGGGAGATGGAGGCTGCCGCGGCCGGTATGGAAGGCCAAGAGTTAGACAGCGCTTCGTTCCCCATGGTGAGATCGCATATAAATTAAATGGTTGGTTCTCAAAGTTTAATGATGACACGTTGGCCTAGTTGGTTGCGATCCTGCCTTCGAAGCTAACGGCTCGGGTTCAAATCCCGGTAACTGCAGATATTTGTGTGACGAGCGCGAATATATTTTCCTGTGTCTTGGATGTTTTGTATGTATTTCTCTATTTCTCTATATAAGTACGTTCATCGTTGTTCCCATTACAAGCCTAGAGCTTAGTTTGAGACTAGTTGAATTTGTGTGACATTGTTCTCTGATATTTAGTTACTTATTTTAGTTGCTTGGTTCATACACAGATTTAGGTTACCGTCTTTCCTGTGGACACACCGTAAGTTAACGTTTTTAAGGCCTAATTTTCTGGCTAAGCCCATACCTGCAAAAACGCCGTCAGGACTGCTTTAGACCTATAATATAAAAACATAACTTATATGCACACAAGCTTTTAACTATTGACCACAGGCGAGACAACTTTTGTTTTTAAGAGTGTGTATGACCCACCTACCTAAATTCAACCACTGATATTTCGTCGACGAAAGTAACTCGACCCGGGACACCAAGTTATGATTGTTACGAAGTAAAAGCGTAGTCTCTCTCTTTATCTTTTGTGATGGTTTGCCCTAGGTGGAAAACTGACGAGCGTTATTGATACAAATCGCATAGAGTTTCTAGTTCAAATGTAAAGTTAGGCTCGGTAAGTAGGTGTAGCAGAGCTCTTCGGTGAACTGTAGACGAAAGAAGTAGAACCCGGTTTACCCTTCGATCAACAATTACTACTAGATTCAAGGTCCCATACAAAATCAACGCGAAAAAGTGGCCGTGTTGCTTACGAGTATACTAGCTATATCTGTTTAACCTTCTAAATTAACTTAAATATACCTTAAGTGTAAGCAACAAAGATACAAATAATAACTAATTACGTCGGCTGTGGTTGGCACGTGCTGTCAGAAATATGAGCACAAACTTATTTTGTGCTCATATTTCTTTGGCCGTTTTCAGAGCTGTCACGTTGAATCTAGTAGTATTTGTCGATCGAAGGGTTTACCCTTTAAGTTTTTAAATCAAGGTACTTAACCATGATTTTAAAACTTGGCATTTCAATAGTGTGTTTCGGCCATAGCCTTCAACAAGTGCTACCTATACTCGTTCCTATTACGTCTGCTTTTCTTTTATTTTTTCAGTTTTCTCGTTATATGTTAAGTAAATCAGTTTCGTGTAAACTGGAGGTTTTTTTGTAAATAGCTCGTTTAAATCCAGGTAAACCAAAAAATGGCTTAGTAGGTAGACATGGGGCCCTGGTATATACAGCTACGTGGTTAATATTTGTTCATCACAGAACCAAAAAAAACAACATAACATGTACTTTATAAATTCAAGTACACCTAGTAATTATCAAATTGTTTAATTCAGAATTCCACCGCATTATCACATATTATTGTAATTATTATTGGTCACTAACAATTAATACCCTGAGATACCAACTGGGGAGATATTTCACATCATACGTGCTATCTGTCATCTAGACAGTAATACTTGTCATTGGCTTCCGTGTCAAAACTTGTAATGATGGTCAAGATAACCATTGATATTCAAAATAAAAATGTGGGTCACAACACACAGCCTTGAGGCACGCTAGCCTTTATGAGCGTTGTTCAGCAATTACTGTCAGTGTCATCAACACTGCACCTTTAACAAAGATAGCTAGCCACGTGCAAAGTCCTTTAAATTCACAATATGTGTTGTTTCTTCTGTATAAGTATTCCATACCCATGCCAGACCCGATCGAAAGCCTTGGCGATATTCAAACTGACAACCAATGCGTTCCATTCAAGTCATATGTATGTATTTAATTTATTAGTACAAAATAACATCACCAAACACACGGGTATGCCAACTTAGTCCTCATTTCCCGCCCTGATCGAATCGAATCGCTCATTAACGTAGCTGCGTGCGTAGAAAGGATGCAATCGCTGGTAACATCTGTGTCGAAATGTATGCGTTTGACATAAGCGGTCGCGGTCACTTTATTGTTGAAAATCGCAAACTTAGCATTATGCATTTTTACTAGAACCCCTGAGGCCGTAGCCAAGATGCCAACGCTCCTAACGTTTCTCTTTTCTATCGCTCAAAATGAATGGGAAGGCAGTTGACCACGTGGTTTATCGTAAGGCAATGTCGACCCATGAATTTTGAGTCAAAGAAATGAAAAACTTTAGTAGCGTTTGCTTCTTGGCTAGCGCCTCTGATATGCAATCTCTAACTGGTCTATAACAACAGAAACCCCTATACGGCGGTGACTTGAAACGGGAGTGCGAAATTCGCCTGCAAACCTCGCGGACGTCCTGCTGCCAGGTGTGGTGCAGCAAGTTCCCGAACCGCTCCAAGAGAATAGACGTGATCTCAAGGATCTTGTTCCCTGTGATCTTCGCTATGTTTAATGTGGTATATTGGTAAGTAATGACTGTAGTGTCAAAAATGTTTTGAACGAAATACTTCAACAGGTGTCGTGCAATCTATTATGACGTGTGTCTTAAGAGCACTGTTAAGCAAAAAAAATCCATACAAAACGCTATAACGTTTTTCTTCTCTTAAACATTGTCTAATTTTTCTGTCTGTAAGATTTCCTTTCCAAGAAAATATTGATTGGAATGAAAATAAAATATAAAACAAAAGCGCTAGTTTTCCATAATATCTACAACATATTCAAAAATAGTGGAAATCGGATTAGATTTAGGGGATGAGAAACGTTATCGCCCGGAGCTAAATTTGTATGGATGATTTTTGGCAGCTACGCGATTTAGGCATCGCTTCACAATCCTCTTTAAGTCGTAGCAATAACACTTTTGTCCTAAACAATGTTTGACATACTATGCATTTGCCAATGTTTATTTGGCCTATAATTGTACATTACATAATATTCTAAATACCTATTCTGGTTTTAATAGTAGATTATACACCGAGGGGATAAATCACAGTTTTATGTCACGGGCGCGATATTGAATCCTGAACGTAACGAAGGACTCCAGATTTACGGGTGTTACGAGTTAATTCCCGAGCGAAGCGAGGGAATTAAGAAGAGTCCTGAGCGCAGTGAGGGGTTCAAGCGCGCCCAAGACGAAAACAGCTTTATCCCCGAGGAGTGTACTCTACTTTTCTCACCTTTTGCGAGACAATAAAAAAGCGAGTCTACTAAAAACAGCGTTTTATTATAGTAAATTAAAATTAAAAGTGAAAATTGATATTTGAGACATTAGTCCAGTTGTGGAAAGACAATATTTATTTAAAACTTTGCAGTTATCACATCACCAATGTTTTTTATTGCAGCGTCTTACAATACTCGCGGCTTTTGTTTAATTTCAAATGTGTTCCATTCAGCTTGCCGTGGCCAGCTCGATTTTAGAAAATGTTCGATTTTCAAATTAGGTTCGACGCGGCGGTGGCGGCGGCGCCGCGCCCGGCCTTCGAGTATTAGTAGATCTTTTATTACGAAATTAGACTTTAAGGCCATTGTAATAAGAACTATGAAAAGTGAAAATATTACAACCCAGCGAGTTATAATGAGATTCAGTACAACATTACACCCCGGCTAAAGCCAAGGGCTTTAATGAGTTGGTTTGCGTAAGGTTTGCATGATATGTAATTTGGCATTGTCGAGCAGGTGGTGTGAAAACTAAATAATCATAGAATACTTATTGCATATGTATGTAATGACTATGAGGAATGAAGTTCAACTATAATAAAGTGGCAGCGTTCATAGGCAGAATGAAAACGGGGACGCCAACCTTTACACTGATAGGTTCGTTAGTTATCCTGTGTCCATCAGAACGGAACATTCGTTCTGATAACTATAGTTTACTATTAACTGCATTTTTATCTCGTTCTCAGGTTTTTGTATCTGTTCCGTGACGGCGAGGACAACAACTAATTCCTGTCCATCGTTCTGCACTCTTCGCGCTCGTCTGCGCTGCCCTGCTCTGTACAACACACGAGAACCACTTGCACATTTGACTGTCTTAAACTTTGGTGCCAGCCAAAGTGTAATGTAACTGACCACTTTAAAAGAGGTCAATCAGGTATAGAATGACCATTAATTTTGTACGAAGTCACCTTACAAATTTACTTGAATGTTCCTCAGGGTAATTCTGGATCTAAATAAGTAACTTAGTATTATTTTAAATACATCATATCATTCCATGCTTGTTACATATTGTTATATGGAGTGGCCAATAACTGGAGGTCGGCAGCTACTAAGCGCTAACCCTTTTCCTAAATTTAACCGTTTATTTGAATCAAATCTTAAAACATTAAAGGCCTATTTTTTTTAATGTAAATTTAATCTAAAGTATTTTTTGTTGAGGCTTTCACACGTCATGTGTGACTGATAAGAACAACTTGATGCGTGCCTAAGGACCGTATCGTTAATTATGGAAACAAATAAAATGGTGTAATCTGTATAAATACTTTTTATTACAAAAAAAAAACTTAAACTACGCGATTCTTAGATCTTCAAAGTGAACCATAAAAACTACTTTTAGTTATTTATTGATCCCCTTTGCCAGTTTCCTCACTTTGCTTTTGATGCTCTTCATTAGCCCTTGGACATCGACTGTTTTGAAAGTTTTGTGGGTACGGATCCAGTCTTTTTTTAATTAGTCCATGTTATCTGTTGGTTTAGCTTGTTTTCGTAGCTGTGCCTTCATCAGAACCCAAAATTTCTCGATGGGCCTGATCTCAGGGCAATTCGGGGGATTTAATGATTTCGCGACAAATTCGACATTATTCTCTCGATACCAGTTCAACACATGGCGAGCATAGTGACACGCAGCTAAATCAGGCCAGAATAATGTACGACTCCTGTG
This sequence comes from Acleris holmiana, assembly GCA_949316455.1. Taxonomy (NCBI): domain Eukaryota; kingdom Metazoa; phylum Arthropoda; class Insecta; order Lepidoptera; family Tortricidae; genus Acleris; species Acleris holmiana. Next base: position 1,979,573 of record OX438781.1, read on the forward strand.
CTTTCGAATGAGTGGTAGTACCCGTTTTTGAAGGCATTCCTTCTTGAACACATCCGAATTTAAGTTTCCCGTTACGAAAAACGGAGACGTTTTAATGCCGCATTAACAAATAGCTTGCCAAACCATCACTTTTTTCCCAAATTTCTCGCAAAAAATGGATTTGTCGTCTTTAGAGACCTTCGTACCTTTTATTACGGTGTAAAACTGCGGTCCGGGTAGGGTTTTATAGTCAAGTTTGACTTGGTTTCATCGTCCATTATAATACATTGTTCATTTTTAGTTAAAATTTGGTCGTACAATTTCCGAGCCCGAGTTTTGACAGAAGACTCCTGGGTTTTGCTGCGTTTAGGCTGTTTTTGCTTTTTATACGTTACAAGCAAGTTACGTTCCTTGGCACGCTGAACCATTGCAATAGAAGTACGACATTTTTTCGCAAAATCCCGAATCGATATCTCTTTTTTTGAGAAAAATATTCGCATATCTTTTTGTCCAAATTAGGACATGAAGGGCCTCGTTTTCTACCTCGGCCAGGTAAATCTTTTAAATTATTATTCATACTAAACGTTTTTATCGTATTGTAAACAGCTTTCAGGCTAACCCCTTCTACTGAAGCAATCTTTCTCATAGTTATACCTAATTCTTTACAGTATTTGGTCACAATTGAATGTCGTTTTTTCTCTGAGAGACCCTTCATCTTGCAATGTATACGAATTATACAATTTTTTTATAGTAAGTCTTAACACTTGACTGTATGCTTAACAGATTGACATATGACAGAAAAGACAAAATATTGTAACTTTTTTTTTAGAGCAATTTAAACTTGTTTCCATAATTAACGATACGGTCCTTATGTAATCATTGTGTGGCGGTAGGTGTATATGTGACGTTGATCATTCGATGCTCGCTTTGAAGCAGCGCTGCCAAGGTCTTAGGAATGAAACTATGATGATGACAAGCCCGAAAATATTTTTAAAAAAAAGTGTAAAATGAAACACGAGGTGTGGGGTGATGCGTGTATAGAGTAAATAATATAATTCTTTAAATTTTCGATCATTTTACCATTTATAAGTACATGCGGAAAAATCTAATAGCATAGCTTGGCGAATAAGGGTTTGACGTTGTGCCATGTCCTCAAACTAAGGCCAATTTAAATTTAAAATACGGTTCATAATCAGGATTTTTTTTATTACTACATAATTTGCAAGTAGGAATACTAAGGGTCATAATATTAAGTTAAGGTTAAGAGATACCTACAACGTTGACTCTACCTCTCATCTCATCACACAGAGTCCATTTCCAACCTTAAAAAGTAGTAGGGATACATTGTAAAGAGACCTAGCAGTTATAATTGAAGCTAACGTCTCGTCTAAAAGACAAATGGAATTTATAAACAATTTAATCATTATAATGTAAAACTTAGGTTAAAATAATATAGAGGTGGTGAGTTTCTTGATAAACTTAAATGCGGTGCGAAGGATCAAATATGGCCGACACGGATCTCTATTGAGGTTAGAAATTTAAGAGGAAATGGTAAATACAAGAGGATACGTGTAAATACAAGAGGATGCGTGTAAATAGACGGGCCTGCCAATTTCTACACCAGTGACGCTCACCTTAAGAATAGAACTCTGTTAAGTATATAATGTTGCTAACAATATGTATTATGAAATAATCATACCCGTAAGGACTTTCGATGTCATTTTACCTTCTACTCTGTAAGTAAATAATTAAGGTTATGTTAGCAAATCAACTATCTCAATGTTTCCTACGTATCGATAATTTAAATAACACTTTTCTTAATTGAAATATATCACTGAAGCTGTGTTCGTTTAACTCGTCAAGCCGCCATTTTAAAACGCACCGCCATTTTGTTATGCGCTAACGATTTGCTTCGTTTCCATTCACATCAATCGAATACAGACTAAAAATACTATTTGCTCATTTTTCTATTTCCGTCCCTAATTATTTTAAAATTTGGGTTGTAACGGTTATACTACATATTGTATAAGTAGCAAATACTTAATAACTATAGCATGTATGTATACTTATATATTCGTACATAGATATGTCCCTATTAGGTATTCTTGGGCTGTGATGATCCATTTTGTATCTGTATGTTAATGCCTAATAAGATAACTTATGATTTTATGACCTGGCAACAGATTTTTATAATGACTTAAAATTGATCATCTAGGACGTCAATTGAATTCTGAACAACCACTAACATATCTGGTAAAGTAATTTTAAAAATGCCGACCGATTTTACATATGAATTTAACCTAAAAAGGTAAAAAATATCACAGATATATTAGATAGATATTTAATAGGCATCTAAATTAAATAAAATAATGATCATCACTTACAAACCCCAGGGAAAATACAATTTATACAAGAAGTTATTTAAATAATAATTTACAAAAAGTCGTCGGTGCGACTGTGGATTCTTTGGATTTTTGTTAAGGTCATTTGCCTGCTAACAAAAGTCTGTGGAACTCAAAAATAAAGACGTATTTACCTACGAGTCCAATACAAAAACATTGATTTCCGGAGATATCAATCAACTTACCAACAAACGCAAATAATCCAAAGAAACACAATCCAAGACAAATGAGTGACTTTTGAAGTTAATTCACCAGCGATCAAATAACCAGCCTTATATTTGTCGCTCCACGCGTTTCGCCAATCAGAGAACGCCATTCGATGGGCAACCAATTACGGACAACTCCCAACTAACTTCACACTCATTTGGCTTCCCGATATAAATTAAGCTAGCCGAGAGCCGTAAGGCCGGCATAAAGAAATGTACATTTCTGACAGTGATTTTGAATAAATGTATACCCGTCTTTACTTTATTTTATTTACTACATAGATGATTTAATAATAAGGAATATCATAATGCATTCGTTACTGGTGTTAATTCTAGCACAATAGTGTCAAAGAACTGTGCATTCAACTAGGATTCGATGTCACGTCCCTGTCTTCTCTCGATTTAGACACGAATAAAGAGTGAAAGAGACGGAGTACTCGCATTTTGACAGGTGTCATTTCAGTATAATTCGTAACGTTGTGGTTGACAACTGCCGTAACCGACCTAATTAGCTTCAAAGTACTTTAATAGAGTTCATACAACGCCTATCCTTTTCGGACTACGCGTGTTTGAAAGGGAAAGATGCTGCATATCCGTTTAACACTAACGTGCTAGCTAGGGCCTGAGGTCGGTTGCAGGTTTAAGGGTTACTTCTGGCAGGCTAGGAGGCGTTCCGCTTCACTCTGCAAATAAAAAAAAACCATTTTGTAAGGAGTCTGCTTTAACGGGTGATTCGGGAGGCCACCCGGGGCGTCGGTGCCTAGGGGGGCACCCCAATGGTACCAAATACATTTTTTCTACACACAAGATACTCGTGATACTCCGTGTGGTTGCCGGGTTAGAATAGTGCCACTCCATGTCTTCCCGTGGATGTCGTAAGAGGCGACTAAGGGAATAAGGGCTTGTAGTACGTTAGGCGATGGGCTTGAAACCTGTCACTAATACACTGGTAAACTTCTTAGCCTGATTAAGCAAAATGTGGTTACAGAATTATAAACAAGTCTTTTTAGATTTGTTGGTATTTCTGTTGCTCTGCCTACCCCACTCTGGGAATGAAGGCGTGATGTTATGTATGTATGTAAGATACTCGTAACTAGCGACCCGTTCTCGTTTCGCTTCTGTTTAATAAATATGAGTTTTCAGTAACACCAGTACGTAAACCAGAATTTATTATAAATAAAAACCTTCCTTAAAAATGCATCTAACTGATAGTGAAAACCGCATCGAAATCCGTTGCATGGTTTAGGAGGACTGACAGAAAGACGAAAAAAAGCGACTGTTTTATACTATTTACAGAAAGCAGAAGGGCATCAAATGCTTATCCAAATTAGCGAACATCCAATGCATTGACAATTCCAGATTCATCGAGGGTTGCGATCAAACCCAATAAGTCGATATAACTTGATGTGTCAAAAATAACATAATCATCAAGACGTGACAGTTTAAATTTAAATCAATCATTTCGATTTATTGGGTATGACCACATTGACCACGCAACCCTCGCGTTTTCTTCTTTGAAGGAAGGTTACTTATATTTTTACACTACCTATACGTGGATGTGGCTTACAGACAGACATAAACATAACGAAACAGCGAAACTAATATGGGCACTGTTAACAATAAACTCAAAATTCAGTCTCTCTCCAACAAATCTTATTTTACATTGATATAACTTAAGCTAGCCGTACAGAAAACCGATTATGTGAAATAATAATACAAAATTAACCAAAACCTCAGTTGGTTCTATGCTCTTCAAAACGGCTCGTCGAATGGTCCATCGAGTTTGCGAAGTCATACGAAAGGCACAACTTGAACTCTCCAGTTGATTGGACGTCGTAGAGTTCAGGAGAGAATAGAGAATCATTAACCAGGAATATACCTAAGTACATAACATCAGTAACATGAAAGATTTATTAGGTCTCCGCTTCGTAAGGACCGGAGTAACAACAATATTCTTTGTTATAAAATTTGTTATTTGTGCAACTGGAGAGATAAGTTGGAGTTTGCTAAGGGTGCTGAATTTGAATCCCGAGCAAGCGAAGGATTCCAGAATTGAATCAGCAAGTGATTCTAAGTTTGACACGAGATGCAAATAACTTTGGTCTCATGTTGCACCTACAACTTTTCACCTCAGCAGTGAGAACATTACATAAAGGTGAAAAAGACAGCATGGGTAAAATTTAACGACATGTACAATCAACAGCAAAAATAGATGACCATGTTAGTACTTTATCGCACTAACGTAACAAAACTGCGTCAGTTGGGATGTGGCAAAGTAGTGAAAGTGACAAGGTACTCAAATGATCGTTTGCTGTAACTGTACATATTAGCCCCAGCCGCCCGCGCGGTGCAACACCTTGACCAAATTTAAAAGTTACTTTGTGTCACGCTCACAGTAAAATCGAATTTTGCTCATTATATTTAAACAGCAAAATCTGCCCTTTTTTAAGTTGCCGAGCTGATAATAGTTATTTATAATAAACCATACATACACACATAACAGGACGTCTTCATTCCCAGAGTGGATAGGCAGAGCTACAGAAATACGAACAACTCTTGACAATTATGTAACTAAATTTAGCACAATCAGGCTAAGATGTTTACCAATGTATTAGTGACAGGTTGCAAGCCCATCGCCTAACAGTACCTACTACAAGCCTTTAATCCCTTAGTTGCCTCTTACGACATCCACGGGAAGACATGGAGCGGCACTATCCTAACCCGGCAACCACACGGGTTTTTAGCATAATGGTGATATTTACTAGATTGATTTATTTTGTATATTATATTATAGCTGAATAACCAACAAACATATGGATTCGAAAACAAAACATGTTCGTTGTGTACTTTTCAAGCTACAGGCAAAAGTTTGAAAAGTGAAAGAACATCCCCGGCCGCAAATAAAGCAGCAAATGTTGGTGAACCGTCGAAGAGCTCAAAATTATCATTACACGATTCTATTTTCAATACAATAAGAGATAATTTTCAGCTCTCCGACTGTCCCTTCTGCTACTGACTGTACGTGAGATTGTATCAGATTTATAGGTATCTATCTACACGGGCGTGTCGGATGAAAATTCTCGGCCGTTATTCTACATGCAAGATTTGACTTAGACAAAAAAAATATGTGAACAACTTACTTCAATCAGCTTGTAAATGACCAACAGCGTCTCTCCAGGCTTGCAGCTGTCGTCCCGGCCCTGGGACCTCTTCCCCCAGTTCGGAGTGAACGTCAGCTGCGCCTCGACCATCATCAGAACTGCCGCCATCACCACCAACAACAGTACCAAACGACTCATGATCCCAACAGCAAACCAGCAAACGCTTTCGCTGAACAGGAACTAGATACTAGGTACTAGGAAAACAGGAACAGTGAACACTTCAAGCGCAGAGAGCAGAATGAGTAAAGTCGCCCGAACAAGGCTCTTTTATAACGGTAATTAATTATAAGTTAATTTTCATGGGCTTCGGCAAATCAAGTGAAGACTGAGGAATGAGATGGGATGGCCGAACTTTAATTAAATGCGATGCAATTTTATCTAAGTGGGTGGGCGAGTGGAAAAGAATAAATTGATTATTAGAACAGGCACTTCCTTGAGAATCTAGAATGTCTAATTAACAGAATGTGATGACTGATGACGTATAGCATAATATAACTTTACGATGTGTCGATTTTTGGGTTGCAAAAATTTCGACTTCCGCTGGACTGACCTATTACACGCACCTACCATTTTAATAGAAGCTATAGCGTTTTAATTTTTTTCTGTCTTGAGTTCAATTATGATCGAAATAGCATGGTTTTGTAGACCTTTGTGCGAGCGGCCGTAGAAGCGTGTGAAAACTTCGGAGCGTGTCAATAAAATAACAACTAACTTTAAATAGTTTGTATCACTTGTAGCACCATCGAAAAATGTGGTGCGCGCGAGTTTTTATAAAAAAGTGTTTCATTTTGCAGCATAGGTAGTACACATCTCAATGCTTAACACTTATTTAGACAAGGTACCTAGTCAAAAAAATTAAGCGTCCGTTTTCCTTACAAAGGAGGTTACTTTAATGCAAATCTTAAACAAAGAAAAAATAAGAAATTAAATACAAATGTATCTCAAACGTAAGTAATTCATGAAATTAATTAGCATATACATATTGTTTAGTAGCTACATATTGTTTAGTAGTTATTAAAGGAAACTTGAGCGAATTTTACCGTCATTATTGTCATGTTAAAAAAACGAAGTGTAAATGCCAAGATGGCGCCGCTGATTTTGGTAGCGGCCAACAATAAAACTACAGGAATTTCATCAAGTTACCGAAGTATTACGTATTTCTGTAGTATGCAATACGACTCCGCCATACGCATGCGAAAAGCTTCATAACGTACTTCATTCATTTGGGGCGTAAGGCAACTCGTACACTCATAATAAACTGTACATTTTAGTACTTTGTCGCCATAACTTGTTAAAGTAAGGGAGGTTTGAATTTAGCATAACAATAGCTGTGACAAATTTAAATGTCCAGCTGTTTATCAGTTCGATCGTAGTCCCAGCTTAGTAGGCCACACATGATAAAGTCGGTAGTGTTATAACCATAACGCCTATGTGTCTGTTCTTTGGATATATTAATCTTGATCATGATAATCATTTTTTCCTTGAATTAAAATCTTAGGTAGATTTTCAAACATGGCACCTTTTTCACGTGTTTTTGGTTGTAGCTTCGAAACCCTACGATCTTAAAAGATGATTTTCGATTCAACAGTTGACTATTTATAATTCCTTAATACTGGTAAACCATGTTGTGGTTTTAAAGTAAATTGTAATTATTTTCATTTGACGCTGCCATCAAGGCGCGCACAAACTATCTCCATCTCATGTTCTTCGCGCGGAAGTACATAAAGCTATCCCTTTTTATTGTTGAGTGGGCGTGGCATCATATGTGGCCTCTTACAGCTGGTTCCAATATTCAGACTGCGGATAGATTAGGTTACTTCGAGTCAAAATATGACACATTTTGTACGTGGCAACTGTTAAATTTTGACACGAAGTAACCTAATCAATCCGAGGTTTAAATATAGGAACTGGACATTCATCGATCGGTAGGTTATCGCTACCATGTTTTCACTCGCTAACCCCGGGGACATATTATCGGGATTCGGCGAAGGTTCGAATAAGCATCTCTTTCTTTCTCTGTTTATAAAAGAGAGGCTAACGCGAACCTTCGCCAAATCCGATAATGTGGCCGTAGCATTGACAGTATCATGTTTCATAGAAAATCGACCAAGTGCGAGTCGAACACATGAAGGGTTCCGTACCACGCGGAAAAAACACTGTTCTTAAGTATATGGGATATTATATTTAATGTGTTCTAACATTTAACCTAAGTACCTACCCAAGTGTCGTTTATTTAGCTGAAGTAGAACAGTGCTAAATATATAAATTTGAACTCTTTAGTAATAGATACGGTAGTTACGTATTAATCTTGCTACACCGTTTCTATGTACGTTTATTAAGTATGTTTCTCAAGAAAAAGATGTCGAAATAGGCGAAGTATTAACAGAAATAGGTGAAGGGTGTTCAGGGATACTTTTTTGAGAAGATCACTTAGTATTACTAGACAAATATCTAGTTAAAAACACATAATATGAAAGGGTAAGAGTAGTTATGGCCTAGTGTTTTCCGGCCGCCAATCTGACCAGCTGATAACTCTCGATTAAAGATAATTACTGTAATAACCAAACCATCTCTTCGGCCACAGATTGTCAATTTCCATCCTAATTGACAATAATGTAACATTACACGCGAAGCCGACACTTCGGCGTATAAAACCGTGGTTATTAATATTAAACCTTGCGGTGGCACTCAAAATCAGTTAATGACTATAAAGTCGATCCTATCGCCTTACTCAGAGACATTTTACAGACAGTGAAATCATTCCTTTTTCAAAGTGGTGTTTAAAAATCGTCACAGGTGAGCTAACGGGGCACGAATACTAAAGTGACGTAGCAAAATATTTTTGTGACAAAAAATATATCGAAAAAAACCGTTCAAGTATGAGTCGGACTCGCGCACCGAGGGTTACGTACAAACTCATAAGCATGTAAAATAGTATTGAGGGACAAACTTGAATTTGCCGTTGAAAACTGTTGTCGCCATACATCGAAATACTCGTAGGTCGCGATTAGTTTGCCAACTGCATAAAAGTTTGCAATCGCAAAGTGTTTTTTTTGTGATGTAACAAAAAAATTAAGTTTTCGCAATTTCCCCTTTATCTGTGCTATAAGACGTTGCTTCATACCAAATTTCAAGATTCTGAGTTCACGGGACGCCCTGTAGGTTTTGATCCCACCAAAAACATAAATGGGTTGTTCTACAAACTAAGGACGAAAATGAGTCCGATTCCGGCCCGACGATTTTTTTTCATTATGGTTACAAAATATAGTTTATCATAAAGATTACATGGTCTTTTAGCCTTTGTTAAGTGGAACGGACAAAATATTCAAAAATATTAGAGTTATTTCAATTTTAAGAAATCAAGCAGCAGGAAACTGAGATTGTAACCAGGAGACTGAGGATTTAAACAAATATCAATCAAAATCAACGTTTATTTAATAATAAATTCACAAATAAAAACTATGCTTCTAACCATTAGTTTGTAGTTGTCCAAATATCTTGAACTATCGTGATAATTAAGTCTATTCTTGACTTATACTAATTATCTATCTAAATCAGTCTTGAACAGGAACTTTTATCATTAAATCTACAAAATTGATTATTTGAACTAGCTAACTGCTTTATTATTTTGACTTCATAGTATATAGCAGAAAAAGTAACATATGATGTTGAACAAAAATTATATTTCAATATAAACACTCAGGATCCTGCATTTTTCTCAGTATCCTGGCTATTTATTTGACAGGATCCTGAGACCAGGTTCCTGAAAATTTCAGAATAATATTTAAAAATAACGTCTATTTATAACATTCAACCAAAATCAAGCAGCAATAAGCCTTCGTGTAAGCAATTTATACATCAAAATGCTACAATTACCATATTACCACATGAATATCGTAATTAAATATCTTACCAGGATTCTGAGCTCGACTGATTATGACGCGACTTCCTCCATCAAATGTGCCGGGCAGACTAAGCAACACACTGGGTGCAAAACGATAGGTGGTATTCTTTGTCTCTTTCGTACCGGCAACGAACTCGGCTAAACGTCAAGGTCGTGCGGCTAATAGAATATTGAAAATTTGCTTATTTAACATTGGGCAGGATCCTGATATAAAACTGTTGGGACAACTTCTGGACAAAGTTTTTATAATGTTTTTGTTACAATAAATTAGTAATATGTCACCTAGGTAACAATAATAATAGGATGTCATTTATATTGGTTTAACTTATGGGCTCAATGTAGTAGAAAATAAGTAATATTGCACATTAGATTCAATTTTGCTCGTGGGACACTCCAGGATCCTGGGAATTTGACGCTTTGAGTATTTTTTTTCCTAAGATAATATATTAGTATCTAAATTATTTTTAGAGACTAGGTAGATATAGGTATGGTAAACAATATGTTATGAAAATAAACTTGGTTGTAACAATTTTTTCATGACATTTTAGCTGAGCTGTCGAAAATTCCTTACTTTGTAGAACTACCCAAATGTAAAAAAGGAGAGCCAAGTTCAATACAAAAATTATTCTCTGCTGTGGGCTTCGCCGCAAAAAGAATGGAGATCTGAGATTGAGTGCCAAGTTCTATGCAAAATCCAAATATGTAGTCTAAGGGCTGACTTGGCTGGTTTTCCCATACGAATTATTATTAAGTACCTACTTTTACACAGTCATGGAAGAGCCTTATGTTCGATAGGTAGTTTCTACCAGCAAGCCAAATTTTCGGAATAATAAAATAAGAACCGAAAGGTAACAGGTTTAGAACATGCGAAGGCTATATATGTAATTCGTATTCGTTTGAGATAAGCTTATGAAATTTAGAACACATATGTATCTTGCAAGTCTCAATATATGAGCCAAATTTGATACGTTTATGTAAAATAGTTTTTGATTTATGAGGGGGTCAAAAGTGGCTCCAAATGGTTCGTGTAATATTACACACGGTGCGGCTCGCCAGTTCTGTTTCTTGAACTTGGCTTGACACGCTCCCGCGTGTCTAGATTCCCTTGCGAGTGTCAAAAATTTGCGAATATTTGCGGCATAAACGGCTGTATCTTTTGATTGTGTTGGCTTAGAAGTTTGATTTTTTCACAGCTCCAAGGGTAGACTTGAGCATTTGATATAAATTCCAGCTTGATACCTCCACGCGTTCCTGAGAAAAAGGGTCTTGACAGATAGACAGACGGACGGACGGACAACAAAGTGCATAAGGGTTCCGTTTTTTCTTTTGGAGGTACGGAACCCTAACAATAAACAAATGATTATTTTTTCGTATTGAAATGTATTTCATAGTTAACAATTAATATTTTTAGGGTTCGGAACCCTTATAGGATCACTTTGTCCGTCCGTCTGTCTATATTGGAGTGTGGAGTTGAGCTCCGTCGAGTAAGGACGCATTCACGCAGTCTGCAGCAATTAACCAGTGCGTCAGGACCCCTGCCTTACGACGAAGATACGATAAACCCGTGTCAAGCGCCGTTGGACGCCCCGACACAACAACCAGCCATCAAGACCTGCGGCTTACGGACCAAGTACAGGCGGCCTGTGTCTCGCACGACTGGTTCTTCATGTGTAAATATACCCGCCAATTCCTTTAATATTCTTACACACGCGCAGATTATTGATAAATATGCCTTTAAATTGTGCGGCCTGCTGCAATGCAATAACTGCCAAACAAAACATGAAATGCACCAAATGTGCGTGTGTTTATCACCCTATTTGCGTCAATATCCGCGACCCCCTTAAACTAACTGACGGCTTAAAGAATGAATGGATCTGCCCCGCTTGTCAAAGCAAATTACCTAAGAAAGGTAATTCTAACACTCCAGTGCGAGCGTCCGCTCCGACTGATGGCTCCGATCACAATGACTGCGCAAATGTTACTCTGCGCCCTCAAAATCGGAAAGTTTCGCCGCCCCTGGTGTCCCATGAAGTCAGTACGGATCCCGATACACTAAAATCGCTATTCACGGAAATTAAATTAATGCGACAAGACATGAGCAAAATGAACGAGCATTTGCAGAATCTCACCTCGTCATTCACGCAGTGCAATGCACGCCTAGACGAGCACATGAACCGTCTCACCGCGCTTGAAAAACGGACCAGGGACCTTGAAGATCGAGAAATTGAAAACGAGGTTTTACGGCAAAAAGTAATATTTCTCGAGGAACAAATTAGCACCCAAGCTCAGGGCCAACTGAGCAATGAAATCGAGATCGTGGGCCTGAACGAATCCCCAAACGAGAGCAAAGTTCACTTAGTGCTGACCGTCGCATCGAAAATAGGTGTATCTTTGACGGAGGACGACTTAGATCACATCGTCAGGACTGGCCCGAAAAAAGTCGCGTCGTCAGGCGACGCCAACCTGCCTCGCCCGTTAGTTGTCAAGTTTGTTCGTCGATCCAAGCGGAACGAATTCCTCAAAGCGGCTAGGACCAGGCGGAATTTAACCACACGGACACTCGAGGTAGATGCCCCCGAGAGGAAATTGTTCTTCAATGAAAGATTGACGAAATCAAACCGCCAGTTATTTCGTGAGGCTAGGGTGCAGTCCAGCAACGCCGGATTCAAGTACTGTTGGACAAGAAATGGCACCATCCTCGTCCGTAAAAAGTCGGGTAGCCCGGAAATCGTCATCAGAAGAATCGAAGACCTTAACCAATGCTGCAAGACCAGCTCTGAAGCACCCAGCTCCCGCGTGGAACCGCGAACTTCCGACAGCGCACTCGTGGCTTAGGAGCAATACAAGGCGGAGCAATGAAACAGGTCGTTATTGTTCCCTTCCTTTTCATTTGGTGTCGTTGTTTTTATATTCATTTCATTTAACTTTAGCATTATTTCTACACACCCAACATCCTTCAACAAATCACACTAATACACTACACTCACAAGATACTCATGTCCGTTCAACAATAACTTGGTTCACATCATTAAAGGAAACAACCGTGGATAGCGTTTATTTCACTGTGGAAGTTATGACAACTCACCGCTTCGATCGAACAGCTGTTTTTTACCGTCTTGAAAATGGCATTACATGATTTTGGAAGCAGCATAGACTGTTCTTTCGCGATTGATTGTCATAAACTTGACGCACTAGACCAATGCAAAACTATTCTCACTCACGAACACAAGTTTAAGTTACTTACATTAAATATAAGAAGTTTACAGCGGAACTTTGACGCTTTCCTCGTAGCCTTGGAGCTCACTAACATCGAATTTGATGCTATAGTACTTACAGAATGTTGGCTGGGGGAGGGTTCTGTTATTGACCAACTGCCTGGGTTTAATTCCTTTAGAACATGTAAAAACATCAATAAAAGTGGTGGTGTGGTTGTTTATGTAAAAGAAAGCCTCGTTGCTGTTGCCGTGGAGCCACCTTTCGAAGATGCCAATTGTCTCTCTGTGACTATATCTAATGAAATTGTTGTCTTTGGTGTGTATCGATCTCCTTCTTTCACAAATATTGACAAATTTCTGATCTCACTGGATAATATCCTTAGTCAGGCTGAAACCAGCCACTTCATAATTTTAGCCGGAGACATGAATATCGATTTACTGCGTCACTCAGCCCGCAATCAATCGGATTATGTCTCTCTCCTGGCCTCTCATGGGCTGCTCCCCTCTATCACCAAGCCCACCAGAGACGGTGCTTGCCTAGACCATATTTTTATTAAATACAATAATCTCTCAGTTGGAGCCGTCTGTCCAAGCTCTGTCTCGGATCATGATGTAGTGATGGCTGGTCTTATGCACTATAAACATATAAAGCGTCACCGTTATGTTCTCAAAACCAACTTCAAAGGAGTGGCGGACGAGTTGAAGGCGGCAGACTGGTCAGTTGTAACGAATACTAATAACGTAACCGAGGCGGCTTCGAACTTCAACCACTTGGTAACACATGCAATGCAAAATAACACACGCAGTGTTAAAGTCAGCCGCTCTAAATACAATATCAAGCCCTGGATCACGCCAGGGTTGATTAGATGTATGAGACACAGGGACAGATTGCACTCGCAGGTGAGAGCGTCTCCACACAACCAAATCCTTCGCCTTACTTACACTAGGTACAGGAACTTCTTTGATAACCTGTTATATAAATTGAAAAACGAGTACCAAAACAGGCAGCTAACCGATAACAAAAATAATCCCAGCAAGCTATGGCAGTCAATTAAAACCATGTGCCAAAATCCAAACCGACAAAATGACTCTTTGGAACTGATTTCCGCCACGGATAAACCGGTGAAGGAAAAACTCAACGAATGCAACAAGTACTTCTCATCGGTAGGTAAGAATCTTGCGGATGGTGTCTTGGCGGAAATCTCGGAAACGGAGGCGTCCCTGGCCACAAAATACAAGCTTCAGCGGTCAGTCCTTAACTCACTTTACTTCCGCCCTACGGATATCTATGAGGTTGACAGAATTATTTCCCAGCTCAGGAATGACAGTGCTCCGGGCCCTGACGGTGTGAAGACGCTACTAATAAAAGAGATTAAAAGCATAATTTTAGAACCACTCACCTTCATTTTTAACCTAAGTATGGAGTCTGGTTGTTTTCCTGACTGCTGGAAAGTTGCCTCTGTCTCGCCTATTTATAAAAACGGCCCCAAAAATACTCCTGTGAACTTCAGACCAATTTCTCTCCTCTCAGTGTTCTCTAAAATACTCGAAAAAATTGTTAACGCCAGACTGACGAGCTTCATCGAGAACAATAGATTAATCTCGGACCGCCAATTTGGCTTTAGGGTAGGAAAGTCAACGGAGGATGCGGCTATTCTCCTTACCAATCTCGTGTCCGGCTTCCTTGATAGTGAAAGTAAGTGCGTTGGTATTTTCCTGGACCTGGCCAAGGCATTTGACACCGTCTCGGTCGCCATTATGTTGAAAAAGCTAGAATGCCTTGGAGTCAGGGGGGTGGCTCTTGCCTGGTTTACTAGTTATCTCTCTGAACGCACTCAAATGGTGAAGGTAGGTGACCGGGTAAGCGACTGTCTCCCGGTGAGTTTTGGAGTTCCTCAGGGAAGTATACTTGGCCCATCATTATTTTCGCTTTACATTAATGACATGTTCGATATACCCATACCAAACTCAAACCTTGTTTGCTACGCCGATGATACCGTCATATTGGTGAACGGCAAATCATGGGATGATGCTTACTCTGGAGCCGAGGTAGCGCTGGTGGGAGTAGCCCGCTGGTTGAGGGGCAATCTGCTGACTCTGAACATAGACAAGACAAACTACGTAGCCTTCTCGAAGAGCTCAGCGGGTTCCCCTCCAACCGACAAAGCTATTACGTTTCATACCTGTATTCATCACAGCGCTCCGGGTTCGCGTCAGCCGGCCTCGGATTGCTCCTGTCGGGCGGTCAGGCGGCAGACCCTCGTTAAATACCTGGGTCTGCTGTTTGACCAACACCTCTCTTTTGCGCAGCACATCACTACTCTTGCTGCAAGAGTCCGTAAACTGATTTACGTAATGAAGAGACTCCGGGACTGTGCTACCCATGATATACTACGCCTTGTGTATCACGCTTTGGGACAGTCGATCCTGCAGTATGGAGTGGCAGTCTGGGGCTGTGCAGCCAAGAGCCACTTGATCCTGTTGGAACGTGCGCAGCGTGCAGTTATTAAGGTTATGCTTAGGAGGCCGTTTCGTTACCCCACTAACTTGCTGTACCGTGAAGCTAAACTGCTTAGTGTGAGACAGCTCTTTGTCATGAAAGCGACCACACGCACTCATAGCAGCATCTTTAACTCTGACCGTCACATGGAAATGTTGCGGAAACGTAATTACAAAGTACCAACCCCACAGTACAGATCCGCCCTAGCTAGGAGATCACCGTCATACTCGTATTGCTGCATATATAATTATGTCTGCAATGTATGTGACATAAAACATCAGCCAGTTCTCAGAGCTAAGAGAGTAGTGAAACAGTGGTTACTCACGTTATCTTACGGTCAAACAGAAGAAATTATTCAAAGCACAAAGACAAAATAATGTTAACCCTAGTAACTGATTTATAAAAATGCGGGCTCACACACACACACACACACACACACACACACACACACACACACACACACGCACACTAACACATAATGATTGATGTAATGTAACTAATTTTACTATTATTATTTTACTTCATTTTCCCTGTCTGCTCAAAATTTCATTGTAACCCAAGTACTATCTGTTAACCGCACTCGCAGTTGGCCAAGATACAGGCTCAGCCTAGTTTGGTCACTGACGGACAGCCTCGATTTTATGTTTTATTTGATTTTATTCAATAAACTATTTTGTATTTTGTATTTGTATTTGTATTTGTATAAATTTATCATAGATGTGACGAAATGATGACGATCAATTATGTTTTATGAATATAAAACGTGTTATCATGGATATCATAGACCATAGCAGACGTAAATACTCGTAGGTCGCGGAAACCTCCGACTATCATATGTCCTCTCGCACGTATCAGTCGCTAATACATGGATTGTACTAACATGGATTATACGCGTTGTTTGATCCCTGTCAACTGTCAATCTCCCCTTATCAACTTATCGTAGATTAGCGTACCTAATGCGCCTTTTTTTCATTGCCAAACCGGTCAAACTCATATAAAAATTCCGCGTGTCTAGTAGAAATTGCACTGTCTATTGGCAGCCATGAAAAACTTAATTTACAAGCTATTATCACATCTATCTTTTACATCTTCCCAACAGTTCCACGTCGCATAATTAATTAGTTGAAAAATCAATTCGGATACGTACGTCACAGCACCATATAAAAACAGACATCGCGCGGTTCCCGCCATCACAAGCTCTCCCTTGTTCCCAGAACACAGTTGACTGACAGTTGCCTTTCCCGCCTTTACGCCATTTTGAATTTAAAAATGTACAAGTTTTGTCTATTTCTGATGCTGGTGGCTTGTGCCTGTGTGTTGACCGAGGCTCAGCTGACCTTTACGTCGAGTTGGGGGACCGGGAAGAGATCTGCTGGTCCCATGCCTTGTAGAAGCGATGAGGCAATTGGAAATATATACAGAATGATTCAGGTAAGTTTATCTAGCCTGAACTTAACTGAAATTTTGTACTTAGTGGGCTTCTATTAATACTCGATCAAACCTTTGTATCGTTTTGTTATGTTATCGTATTGTTTTTAACTCGGCAGCCATTACTGCCATGAATAAGAGTTATATTATGGATCAATAAATAAATATCAGAGGACAATCTCACACCAATTGACCTAGTCCCAAACTAAGCTACTATGGGTACTAGACAATGATATAAATACTTAAATACATAGAAAACATCCAAGACTCGGGTATAAATAACAAAAATATTTGCCCATACCAGGAATCGAACCAAGGCCCGCTAGCTTCGTAGGCAGGGTCAGTCAGGGTTTGGTTATGA